>ONZH01002554.1:0-189057 GCA_900303285.1 Rhinella marina
AACGCACAGTACAGTGGCCTATTAAAAATGCTAGATATTGTATATTTCAAGGTACACAGCCGTGTAGTAACAGAACAGACGGTGGGTATTTACACCAGGTATGTGAGATAATTTAGCAAGAGAACGCACAGTACAGTGGCCTATTAAAATGCCTAGATATTGTATATTTCAAGGTACACAGCCGTGTAGTAACAGAACAGACGGTGGGTATTTACACCAGGTATGTGAGATAATTTAACAAGAGAACGCACAGTACAGTGGCCTATTAAATGGCCTAGATATTGTATATTTCAAGGTACACAGCCGTGTAGTAACAGAACAGACGGTGGGTATTTACACCAGGTATGTGAGATAATTTAGCAAGAGAACGCACAGTACAGTGGCCTATTAAAATGCCTAGATATTGTATATTTCAAGGTACACAGCCGTGTAGTAACAGAACAGACGGTGGGTATTTACACCAGGTATGTGAGATAATTTAGCAAGAGAACGCCACAGTACAGTGGCCTATTAAAATGCCTAGATATTGTATATTTCAAGGTACACAGCCGTGTAGTAACTGAACAGACGGTGGGTATTTACACCAGGTATGTGAAATAATTTAGCAAGAAAACGCACAGTACAGTGGCCTATTAAATGGCCTAGATATTGTATATTTCAAGGTACACAGCCGTTTACTAACTTAACAGACGGTGGGTATTTACACCTGGTATACAAAAAGGGTATTGCAGGCACACAGAACCCAGAACACTAGAGCCAAATAAACTGTATTTAAAAAAATAAAATAAAATTCACAGCCGTATACTGCCAGATCAGATGGTGCATATACACACTAGTTATATAACAGGGTTTTTCAGCCAAAAAGAACGCTGAACAGTAGTGCCAAATATAGTTTGGTATGTAGCAGAGCACCTAATACACCACTAATGCCTCTCTCTGTCCCTACTCCAGCAGCTATCCCTGAATACGGCAGCCGTTCTCTGTAAAGTGTATCTTGTAGTAAAGCTATCACTGTAGTGCACTATAGTAGCCCTGATAAGGGCTTTTAATCACGCTCCTGCCTGTCCAACTGCTAAAACCTGTCTGTCCCTTCTCCAGCCTCTGTCCCTGACTAAGTTCACGCAGCATATGCGTACGAGCAGGAAGAGCTGAGTTTTTAATATTCGAGGTCACATGGTTTTTCCAGCCAATCCATGTAGACGCTGTTTTCGCGCTGCCAGCGTGCTCAGCGTGCCTGTCATACCCCCCCTGCATGTTGATTGGTGGAAAAAGAGCGCCAGGGAAGGTGGGAGGGGAAACGAATTCTAAGTGCGCCATCGCCGTTATACTCGATTGAAATCGAGTATGCCGAATAGCGTAGTATTCGATCGAATACCGGCTCGATCGAACACTACTCGCTCATCTCTATAAGCCATCTATGCGTTCCTTTAGCATGGAGTTATGAACCCCTAGTTATCTAAGGCATGAACAATTGAATTTTTGCGTATTCTCTCACAAGTGCTGGGGACGCTAGTCCTGGGGGGTCAAACCAACCCTGCCATATTTTAGAGAACTTGGCAGGTCACTTTCTTTTCACATATATCCCTAACTCATGTCGTAGGACCATATTTAGTCTGCTGATATATTCTATTTTGGTAGGGGGAGATCTGTCAAGCCAATATTTGGCTATCAGTATCCTGGCCTGGAAAAGCATCCTCTGTATACATATCATTATAAATGAAGTACCGTCTGTAGTATCGTCTAGTATACCCAGTAAACATGTCTTGGGAATATTAGAAAGGCACATATTCGTTGTTCTGGCCACCAAGCCCAGTACCTCTGTCCAAAAAGTTAGAAGCGAAGTACAGGCCCATAGCATGTGCACCAAGGTAGCGTCAGGCCTATCACATCTTGGACAAACCGAATCTGGACGAAGGCCCACCTTATGTAGAAAGGCCGGTGTTCTATACACCCTATGCAGCAAGTATAATTGAGACACTCTTTGTGCTTCATTAAGGGTGAGGAGAGGGACTCTACCCAGGATATCTACCCATTGCTCCTTCGATATTTCCCCCACATCACGTTCCCACTTGCTTTTAACCAGGGAGAGATCCATTGCACTGGTGCTCCCAAGGAGGTGTCTATACAACACGGAGATAAGGCCCCTAGTAGAACCCCCTCGTAATAGCTGTTGAAGAATAAAAGGAGAGGATACAATGGGAGCTTCTCCCGCAAACTGAGTCTGATAAGCATGACGCAGCTGTAGAAACTGGTAGAAAGCACTATGTGGGAGGCCAAATTCGGCTTGTAGTTGTGCAAAAGACTTCATCATGCCATCAGACCGTATCTGCGAGAGAAGAGCCATGATACTTTCAGTGTGTTGCAGGCTCACACAGGAGCTAGACAAATGGATCACAAGGTAAAATGAAGCTCTGGTTATATGTATAGGTATAGGTTCTGGTTGGGTCACAGCTTGTAGCCTTAAAGAGGACCTTTCATCACTACTGACATGCCTATTTTAATAGCTTCATGCATTCCCCATGTACTAACAATTCTGGAACATCTATTCTCATGGCTCTATGTTGTGCCATTCCTTTATTATTTCTACTAGAAGTTATGAGTGAATTTCTATTTGCCTTCAGTAAGGGGACAGAGGGGAGGTGACCAGTTGGGGGTGTGTCCCTGCACAGACTGACTCTAGCCAATCAGTGCTGCCATGTTCAGACTGTGCTGAGACACACCCCCAACTGGTTACCTCCCCTATGTTCCTTTACTGAAGGCAAATAGCAATTCATTCATAACTTCTAGTGCAAATAATAAAGGAATGGCACAACATAGAGACATAAGAATAGATGTTCCAGAATTGTTATTACATGGGGAATGCATAAAGCTATTAAAACAGGCATGTCAGGAGTGATGAAAGGTCCTCTTTAATGCAGTTTTTCAAAAATCAAGTTACTTTACCGGAATACCCCTTTGATGTCACTCAGCTCCATTTTTGCATTTATAAATTTTAGAGCTAACATTTGGGTTACTGCAGACACCACTAGAGGGAGCTAGCTGCAATATAGTGACAGCTGCAGGCAGACAGTATGTAATGTTTTAAGCATATGTCTTAGCAGTAGATTTGTAACTTTATATTGCAAAAATACATTCCAAATAAGTGTCAGGTCTTCTGCAGGGAGGGAAATAGAGGAATGTATGGCAATATCTATACAGTGTCTAAGGCATTATGGTCACAACCGTGTCCATATTTTGTTCTGCAAACCACAGATCTTCACAATACAGATACCTTCTGTGTGCACTCCTCATTTCTCTCACTCCCATGGACATAAATGGCTATTCTTGTCCGTAGTACAAACAAGATTAGGACATGCTTTATGATTTGCAGAACAGGCACACGAATCTGTAAAAAAATACACCAATGGCACCATAGAAATGAATGCATCGGTGTGTTATCCGTAAAAAATTGCAAAATACGGGCATGTGCATGAAGCCTAATTGAGAGGAGAAGCCTGGAGCGTCTCTCAGGGACACTGATTGCAACCTGATATTGTCACCCGGTTCTTGCACACTATGCAGTGACCCTTACAAACTCTGCTGGATAGCTGACTATGCAAAAAGCTAAAATTGGCACTGGCTTCAAGTTGGAACTGTCATAGGAATATCTGGTCTTTGAATTGTGCTGTAGTTTAAGAAATATAACAATTAATCAAACAGAACAGTTTAATGACAGAATCAGCAGTGGTATATTATACAGCTTGCTTTGTATGAACGTCCTACCCTCACTATATTTATTCCCTAGATAACCTTAAATTCATATGGAAATCAGTTATTCAGGTAATGCCGCACATGTTTATTGTGGAAATAGCTCATTTCTTTTTTCGTTTTGTTCCTGGGATTTTCATTATCACTTGTACCTTTTGTACCTTATTTGTGCAGCCTGTGAATTCGCAAACTGTGTTTAGAATGGTCTACCTTATTTATTCCTTGCAGATTTCTTGCTTAACATTCTTTTTACATGGTCTAGCAAACCATCTTGCTAGATAACGGGCTTGGCACTTCAATTTACTTTCCCTTCTAGTGTATTCTATTAGATTTCCATAAGAATGAAAGTAGCCAAAAGCAAGAGAAGCAAAATTACGCCTATGGTCAGTGATAGAGGGTGAGGTTTTATGTAGGTCTAAAAATTCTGTCTCTTCTATAGCTCCATGGGTCTAAATAGGAAAGATATTCTTCTCTTGTTCTTGTCACCATACTGGCAGATGGGCCAGGTACGTCTTGGTCCTGACCAGAGATTGTCTTACTGGGCAGATGTACAACCGTATTTATCTGGATGTTGATAATCATTTGGCACCGACTAGACCAGACGGCGAATTCTAAAGAAATCCCTGGCTTTGACCCTTAACTCCCACAAACAGTTGCTTCAGGAAGATCCCTCAGGAATGGAGCCAAAAGTCATCACCCAGAGAGTGACCAAGATACAATAAATTGGAGAATTAGGTGGGAGTGTATTCAGGAATAGGGCCAAGAGTCACAGCCAGAGATTGACCAAGATACAATAAACTGGAATATGAGATGGAAGTTTAGTCAGGAATAGGGTCAAGAGTCACAGCCAGAAATGGGAGTACAAGTACTAGGAAAATTAGGGAGAAGGAAGGAACAAGGTGAACAAAACCAAATTCAGGATCAGGAGCAAAATCAAAGATAATAGGAACAAAAATTAGGAAAGGATGAATCTCAAACACTAGGAAAGGCATAGCAGGATTACTCCTTGTAGGAATTAGCTCTCCAGTGACACAAAACACAAATCAACCACTGCTCTGTTGTGCGCAAACTAAACATAACTTTGCCCTGACTATACATGTGGCTTACTACCAACCATACAAACAAAATAACACAAAATGAATGTATGTTACCTCACATCAGGAATAAATGCCCACTCTGAGGCTAGCAACATCAATAACGGTCTCCCCGGATAGGTTCTTTCTCCTCATATGTCTCTCTCCTTCTAGAGCATGCCTTGCTCCCAAATAGCTCAGTAATGTACTAGACTGTAACAAAGAAAACTTGTCCTGGAGAGGAAGGGAATGAAAGGCCCCACTACCAACCTGCCCATCATTCCATTAAAATGGCCAGGCCCGAAAGCAGAACTTACCAAAAGCATTTAGCAAACTACTTAACTTTTCTAGATTTCTTATGTCAAATCCAGCTTTCCCTGGATGAGATTTTTATTTTTTTCATTAATTTATTTTACTGACTTATATAGCACTGACATATTCTGAAGCGCTTTAAAGACATTATCATTACTTGCTGTCCCCAGTGGATCTCACAATTTAAATTCCCCATCAGTAGGTCTTTGGAATGTGGGAGGAAAATGGAGTTACCTGCAATAAACCCATGCAAACATGTAGAGTACATATAAAGTCCATGTAGATGTTGTCCTTGGTCAGATTCGAAGCTAAGACCCAACGCTGCAAGGCACCAGTTTTAACCATACTTATGGAAGCCTAGGAGACATATGAGAGGAATTTGGGGAAATATAACAATCCCAGATCACTTTTCCTGTCACTGTCTCACGCACCCCTTTAAATAGGTCACCAGGACTGATGTCATTTTCATGTGCTGGATGCCTTAGCTACTCAACATGGCTTTATATACAGAACAGCAGAGCTGTGATCTAGACCAACAAGGCCTCAATAAAGAAGAGAGTTGGACCAAGAAAGCAGGAAGTGTTCAGTTGCCTAGCAAACATTGAGTCTTTTGGAAAAAGCAGGAGCCACTTGCAGGAACAGGGTGAGATGTATAACAATAGCTTATAGTATATAATATTATTATTAGTGTAGTTAACAATGGTGAGTGGTGAAATCAGTGAGTAGACAGAAGCTTCATACACTATTCAGATTATTCTCAGAAGAATTTACTAATTTGAAGGCCTCTGGTTAAAACGTGAACTTACTGATGTCCATGACTTTCAGAGCATCTTTCTATCCACGGTCCAGTCTATTGGATTCTTATAGCAGGTCTGAACGATAGTTACCTATTCCATTAACATAACATGGTCATTAACTGTAGTGGATATTAGAAAAATGTCAATAATGGATTCTTAATCAATTCACTCTTGCTCTAGCAGGACCATCATTCTTAGACTCGGGTGAATAAACACTTGGTGTGGTAGAACGTAGTAAGGTATACATCCAATTAATAAAAAGATATAATTTATCTTGAAATAGACAGTTTTACCACACACTGTTTAGTTTAGTATATCAATTTTCTGAAATGGGAGAATACTACCCTACTGGAAACATCAATATTTCATACTTCTCAAGTGCTTTTTTATGCTCCATGTAATATGAATTTAAATTCTACACCTTGGGGAGCATTGCAGATGGGATGATGATCAGCTAAGTAGGTTTTTCTTTTATTCTTTCTTTTATGGCTACGGTGATTTAATTCCACATTTTTTTTTTTTTCATTTTATTGTAAGCCATATAATTATGTTTTAAGCATCTTCCGTTAGATTTTCAGTATTCAGCAGTTTGTTGGTCTTAATCTGTCATCTGCATGTTGGCACCACATGTATACTCTATGGAAAAAGACTGTGCAGAAAGTCTCTCAGTATATATGTATGCCAGACCCTAAAGTCTCGTTTAGCCAGTCCGATTCAGCAGGCAATTTTCGTGAGTGATCCATTCGTTCCCAGTAATTACCTGCTTGTCAGTGTAACCGGCAGTGGGTGTGGACCCACTGTACCAACTAACTAATTTGTCTTTGGGCTAGTCCTAAGGGTCTTATCCGGGCAATATCTTGTTTTTCACCCTTTACACAGATCTGGTCTTTGTTATAGGGGACCCACCAGGCCATTACCTCTTGGAAAAGTCCTGGTGTAGTTGGCACCTGACCTACAACAGCCAGAGACACTGGTGTAAAGCACTGATCAGTTGGGCAATACTCGTAGTCAGTAAGTAGGCAGAGATCAGAGCAGGCAGAGTTTGTGCAATTCTGTGAAGCTAATCCAAGGTCAGGACAGTAAACAGGCTAAGGTCAGGAGTCAAGTATCAGAGTCGTTCAACAGGCAGAAGTTTGGTACAGGAGCAGACAATCAGAACAGCACACCTCCATTGGCTGAACTAGTAAACAAGGAACCAAAGCTCAGATAAGGAGTATGAGGACAATAGCTGAACCTGATTAACAATTATAAGTAGCTGTGCAGAGCAAGGAGAGTAGGGGAGTGGTGGTGATTGCAAAAATAGGAGTAGTAGCTAAATGAATAATGTTCCTAATAGAAGTAGTAGGGCAGCTACAGACATGGGCTGCCGATGTAACAGTCAGAGGAGGCGAGAGCTGCATTTACATGCGGCAATCATTTCTTCTGCAATTGCTTGTCTTTAGAGAATCATTGTTTCTGGGCAGCAAATCATCCTGGATAGTGATCTTCTGCCCAGAAACAATGATTTTGGTGTCCACATCAGCTATGCTTTCGCCAATTTGCTGGTTCATCTGGTGTTATCAGTGACACATTTTCACAGGGCAGTTATTGAGAATGAGCATTACTAGATACATGCCTCCCTATACATACCCACATTGTCATCCATGTAAAGGGACCTTAAAGAAGAACCTGTTAGAAAGGTGCATGATGTAATCTATAGTGAATGCACTCTTCTTATCAGTGACTGTATTTGTGAGTTATCCCCTCACTTCTAATTGAAGCTGGGTCATGTGACCAACTCTCTGACCTCCAAGTGACCCAGGACAGGAAGCCAGTTACTTCTCTATTCATTCCTATGAGACTGAAAGTGAGGCTCCCATAGGAATACATAGAGAAATAGACTTCCTGTCCACACATAAGATGCTGTGTGAGTTGGTGGGTCTAATTCCTAGTCACATGACACAGATGAGAAGTATCAGGGAGATATAACTCAAATACAGCCACTGGTAAGAAAATTACATTCACTACAGATTACATCATGTACATTTCTAGCAGGACAGGGAATAAAACATTTTGTGAGAGTTCTTCTTTAGCAAAGGGTAACTGTATAGCGTTAATGACTTCTTTAGCTACACAGGGGTTTCTTGAAGTGGACAACTCTTAGTCAGATCTAGGATCTAGCTTCAAATGTCAGGAGCCAACAACTACACATTCTAGGGCTGGGTCCGCACTAGTAGGAACCTGAGACCAGTAGGGACTCGGTAAGCATTGGAAGGTCAGCAGTAGGGTTTCAGTGAGGTGGGTAATTCTTCTTTTACTTTTTTTTTAAACCCATTGTGACCTTTTTCTAAGAACAATTTTCCTACTGGACAACCCCTTTAAACAGTGGGATCAGCCTGGCTGATATTTAAATGCAAAATCAAGAAATTTGCAACAAATTGATGTCTGGTTACTAGTCTACATGAGCCATTATTGTTTTGGTGTCTAATTCTCATATTTAAAAGGATTTGATTTGCTCTCGGCCAGTTCATTGCATATACTCCGAAGGCCATCCAGAGCTTAGTTGCAGGCCATTAATCACAAGTTCAGTTACAAGGAGGCGTTAATTAGCTGTGTCTTAATGATGTACCTGTAAGCTATTCTGGTAATTAATGGCTATTCCATTCTCTTCATAATTGATAAGCATAAAGAAACACAGTCAGCAGAGTTTTTAAAGCTCTGTTATTTTCATCATAATGGGGTAGAGTTATTGTTATCATTCTGAGTCATTTTGGTTAATGAAGTCTGGACTTCACTGGATGATTTACTCTTATTATTAAAATTATGAGCTTTCATCCCTTGGTAACATTCACAAACAACATGACAGCAGTGCACCATACCTGGCAAATGGCATCATAGGAGTAGGAAATCATGGCGGCATGCAGCCATATTGACTAAGTGGTTGACTGTAGTGGCTGATTCTCAGCAAAAGCGTGTGGCCACGTAACAATCAATTTAAAAGCTGCTTCTTGCAGCGGTTTTGTGTCCAGTATGGAAACGCAGCAAACTGGAACTGAATGCATACTGTTGCACTCCGTTCTGGTCTGTTCAGTTTTGTCCCGATTTAAATGGGGACAATACTGAAACATTTTCCTACAGTTTCGAGATCGTCTACTGGATCTCAAAACCAAAAAGGAAAACGCACATGTGAAAGTAGCCTTACTTGCTCATAGCAATCAGTCAGATTCAATTTTTAAAGCTCCTTTGGAAAACAAATGGTGAAATTTGATTGGTTGCTATGGACAACTAGGCCAGTTCTGCACCAGTTTTGATAAATCTAGCTCAATGTCTTCAGCCTTAAAAGACTGCGGGCAGGCTGTTCTGACATAGAATGTTGGAAATTTGCCGGACAAAAGCCACTGCGTACAGCAGTATTTGTCCCGCCGATTCTCAGCATATTTGCCAGATCTTGGCTGGATCACCACCGGACTCATTTGTAGTTTATGTGGCCAGTCGGCAATTTGTTCGCGGATGGCAATGCCTGATCCAGCAGGCTGCTCCTGGCCGGAACAGCCTGCTGTATCGGCAAAAGCAAATGTGAAATAAGCATAAGAATTTCTTTTCTTATTGGCGTTAAACACAGGACCAACAAAAAATGTTTAACATAAAAGCTTTATTTAAAGGGTTTCTCTCACCAGAAATACCCAAATTAAAGTGGCTGACATTAGCGATGTGCTATTATCAGCTGCACCTAACTAGCCTATTCTTAGTTTTATACATGTCCCCATTACTCCATAAATTTAACTTTTATTATATGCTAATTAGCCTCTAGGAGCAAGGGGGGGGCATTGCCCCTGCTCCTAGAGGCTCAGTTCTCCCACCTCTGTCACCTCCCTCCAAGTATTAATTTACAGGGCCAGGCAGCATTCACATCCTCCTGCCCTGAGTGCATGGTAAATTTCACGCCTTGCCGTATTCCGAGCAGGCGCATTAAGGGAGCCTCCTGAGGGTCCTTCCTTCACTATGCCTGTGCTGAATACTGAACGGTACTGCACATGTGCGAGATTTACCGTGCACTCAGGGCCGGCAGTAGGATGCGAATGCTGTCTGGCCCTGTCAATCAAGACTTGGAAGGCGGTGAATGAGGTGGGAGAACGGAGTCTCTAGGAGCAGGGGCAACGCCCCGCCCCCCCAGTTCCTAGAGGCTAATTAGCATATTATAAAAGTTACATTTATGGAGTAATGGGGGCAAGGAGAAAACTAAGAGTAGGCTAGTTAGGTGCAGCTGACATTAGCAGCTGCAGTCAGCCAGTTTAATTTGGGTATTTCTGGTGACAGAAACCCTTTAAACAATAAGTAATTTTCTCATGGTAGATTTCCTTAAATTGCAATATGATTTTTACAAATATTTTTCTACCACATTGGTTGTTGACGTCTTTCTATGACAAAGAACAACTACCGGTATATATTATTTGAATATGATCTCCCATATCTAATATTACCTCCAAATCCTTCCTTCATTTAGTATTTGATGAAGAACATGTAATGCAGGTTTCTGGCTTATTTTTGTATGATGTGACACAGTTTTGCAGCCTGCAGGTTCACTGATCGGTGGGAGCTGTCGTACAGGAGAAGGCCAATATGTGCAGCACAGATGCACCCAACAGAAGGAAAGCTAAATGATGATATTTGTTACCTTCTGGTGGCCAAATAGTAAAGTATCATTTACTTAATTAAATACATATTGTAGCAGTTTAGTACAAACTGTCACTGTGCCTGCAGGTTCCATATGGCATCTTTTTTTTAACGATTTTATTGATTGTGACCATTATTATTGAAATGGTAGAGTATATAGCAGGAGCCAGGTATCCAATGTGCTGAGACCTGGCTGCTGGTATCCAAAGTTTTTGGACATTTTGTTGTTATCTGCTGATGTCTATGGAAATTCGTTTAGACTTCATTCACATCACCAGATCTAGGATGGAACTGACACAAATGGATGCAAAATGAAATGAAATACTCAAAATAAATTGTTTTTTTTATTATTATTATTATTATTCTGACGGAGCAGAGGAACGGAAAACAAAACGAGGATGTGACCCAAGACTTACATAGCTACTAATAAAATGTAACTGGCTTTAGGAATTTTTCTAACTGGTTCCTACATTAAATTTTCCAAGTGATAATAACAGAAATAGGGGGAATTATATTGATTTTTTTCCTTGGAAAACCTGTTACTACATATTTCCTTTTATAAAAAAAAAACCTGAAAAGGGATAATTCATGCAAACCCCCCCCCCTCCCCCCAAGAATTAAACATAGCTAGACTCTGGCCTGTAACTAGACTGGGGTAAGTTGTTGGATGTCATATATGTTGACTTTTTTTTAAATTATTTTATACTCGGTCACATGAAAGGCTAGTACATAAAACAAGAATACTTAGATTCTGGGAAAATGTGTATAACTGGCTTTGTGATTTAAAAAAAAAAACAGATAAAAATCAGGATAATTCGCCACTCTCTCTGGAAATCCAGAATATAGCCATAAAGTTTTAGAAAATGGAAGTGAAGTGAACTAGTGGGGAAGGCTTTGCGGCATCTGTGTACAAATTTCATCCTTAAAAGAATGACGCCTTCCACTCTCTGTGCCTTTCTGGCTGTATTCTGGCCTTCAGAGGAGGGTTCTGCCCTTATCCTGCTTTTTGCATGTCCCCAGTGAATGCAGCGCCCCTGGCTCGTTGCCTTCTAGCTGCTCTGTCATTAGACAACAGAATGAAATAAGCATCATTCCTGATCGAGAACTGTGGCGACTTATCCAACGGGTTTGGAAATGTCATTTTTCCCCCTAAAAACAAAGGTTGATTATTAACAGTACATACTCAGATTGGGTCATTATTACTAGTTGGGTAACACTGGGGTCCAGGCTCGGACTGGCCCATAGGGGTACAGGTGAATCCCCCGGAGGGCCCCTGAGCAAGATGGGCCCCTAGTCTCCTACCCCCTGCACAAGTGGCACATAACACAGTAGACTTACTTCACTACATACATATATTCAATGTACAGCACATCCACCAGCCTATGCTCATGTAAAAAACATGAAAGATTATGAAATAAACTCCCCAGTTTATTATTATAGACACGATCAGAGCTGAGATGACTTCCAGGTATGGAGGAAAGCTACCAGTGTCCTCTTCTCCCCAGGACCTACCTTCTTAAAGTTGCTGCAGGGACCTCCATATTCAGTCATCTTGTAGCATCTTACTGCTGTGTGAGCAGATAATATTTGAATGTATCCATATGGTGGGCCCTCAAAATAAATTATACTGGTGGGCCCTAGACACCGAGTCTGACACTGCTGGGGTCAGTGTTGGACTGTGTTTTCACAGTCAAATGTCAATGTTTGCAGATAATATTCAACTGTTAGGGTACAACAAAACAATCAGGTTTCCTGATGCAGTTTTAAAAGCCAAAACCAGGCGTGAATTCATAAAAAGAGAAGTCGTATCTGCCCTTTATACTTTCTCACCTTTTATGATTCCCTCCTGATTTTGGCTTCCAAAACAGCATCAGGAAACCTGACTGTGTGGCCATACCCTTAGAGGACAGTATACTGCTACACATTGATCTGGATAGATTGGAGGCCTGGGCAAAAAAGTGACAAATGAGTTTTAGCACTGATAAATATAAGGGGAAGGGAAAATACAAGTCACCAGTACATACTAAATGGTAAAACACTGGGTAACACTGACATGGAAAAAGACGTAAGAATTTTAGTTGACAGTAAACCTAACTGTAGTAATCAGTGTCAGGCAGCTGCTACCAAGGTCAATAAGAGTATGGGTTGCATCAAAAGAGGCATAGATGCACAATACTGGAACATAGTTTTACCACTTTATAAATCATTAGTCAGACCTCACATTGAGTATTGTGTACAGTTTTGGGAACGAGTGTGCAAGAAACACACATCATAACACTATGGTGGTTTTAGCTCTACTCTTTTTTCTCTTCCCTGTTGTCTGAGCTCACGGAAAGGCTGCTAGTAATTAGTGCTGACAGTAAGACTACCATGTTCCTGTACACCTACTGCCAGCACTGATCGCTGCATTCTCCTCTCTCTTGCTCAGTAAACATCAATGAAGCATAGAAAAGAGCAGAACTGACAGTGATCGGCAAGTCAAATAGACAGGGACAGGTCAGACATCATTAGGCTGCACCTAGAGAGCCTTGGGCTAGGGTATGGAGATAAGAGGCAGACTGAGAAGCCTGCCTCTGTATGTTCTACATAGTCATCTTCAGCGTTCACATTGCCAGATGAGAACTTTCCATCTCCCCCTATGCAGTGCAGCAGAGTATGCTCCATACACAATGAAATGAGATACTGTAGGATCAGTTCACTCAAGTACGATGAAAACAAAGGTCTGACTCCCAGAAGAATGTGTCCAAGCAAGGGTGAAGTGGTTCAGCACTCGATAAATTATTCCATCTTTATTCAATATTAGGACAGGTGAAAAATGAAAATCATCTTCACTTACGTGTTTCAAGTGTCAGAGGCATTCTTAATCACAGCAGTGCTATACTATGATTAAGTGTGCCTTTGACACCCGAAATGTGTAAGTGAAGATGATTTGAATTTTTCACGTGTCCTGATATCGAATAAAGATGGAATAATTTATTGAGTGCTGAACCGCTTTGATGCTATGCTCCACACAGACAAAGTAAAGTGTTTCCGAGAGAAGTGAGGTACTTTGGACAGATTATATATGATGGTTCAGTCCAGTAACCGATGCCTGCCGCTTGCCAAAAAAGTACATTTTCCTGAAGCTGTATTCTAATAAAATAAGTACTGTAAAATGATGTGAAGAGTAATGATGTGTGAAGAAGTGATGGCCTCCAGCAATTACAAACAGTTACCTCCATGTTCTACACAATTAAGCTGTCGTTATTGTTGATACGAGGAGCGTGACTCTGTCACCTGGGTTTATAGTAAAATGATGGTGCTCTCATTTCCTTTCCATCAATATTCTTCACTAGAGATGAGCGAGCATGCTTGTCCGAGCTTGGTGCTCGTTCGAGTATTATGGTACTCGGAAGTACTCGCTGCTCGGACGATTATCTCGCCATGCTCGATGAATTGGCAACTTCCGCATTGTGCATTTTTGGCGCCTATAAACTCAGCCAATCACAAGCCTGGAGACTCTGCGGTACACCCAGCATCACGTGGGGCCCTTACATGTCGATAGCAGGGGTTGGCTGGCCTGATCAGGTGACCCTGGAATATACTAGTGACTGCCCGCTGTGCTCGTGGCCTGAACTGGCGCTGTACGCTTTGGAGGTGCTGGCCTGCCCTGCCGCTAGCGTGCTGTCAGAGCGGGAATTCAGTGCAGCTGGTGGCGTCATCACCGATAAGCGTACACGCCTGTCAACTGACAGCGCTGACAGGCTGACGCTTATTAAAATGAACAAAGCCTGGATTTCACCGGAATTCAAATCTCCTCCGAGGGAAAGCAGCTAAAAATTTACATTACTTATGTATCCGATTCCTCTTCTCTTCTCCTCCTACTCCTCCTCCTTGTCGTCTTTGCCTAACGCTGACCAAAAAAACGCCATTTTTTAGAGGTCCAACTGGCACTCTTTTACCACAATTTTTCAGGAGGGCCCCCTACAGGCCCTCTCTTCAAACAATTTTTCCGGAGGTCCACCTACAGGCCCTCTCTCCAAACAATTTTTCCTGAGGTCCACCTACAGGCCCTCTCTCCAAACAATTTTTCCGGAGGTCCACCTACAGGCCCTCTCTCCAAACAATTTTTCCGGAGATCCACCTACAGGCCCTCTCTCTGAACAATTTTTCCGGAGGTCCACCTACATGCCCTCTCTCCAAACAATTTTTCCGGAGGTCCACCTACAGGCCCTCTCTCCAAACAATTTTTCCGCACTGTCAACTACAGACAGTGTAAAACAATGTTTCAGAAGCTTCAAACAGACAGTCCAAAACAATTTTTCAGGATGCGCAAGTACCGACATTTAAAAAAAATTTTTTTTTGCTGAGGGTACACTTTATGTACTCCGAAAATAAAAAAAATTTTTGGAGGCTCAACAAAAGCCATTTCACTGCATTCTCAGTCGGACAAAGTCATTGGTGGTGTAACCGCCATGCTGCGTCAGGCAAAATTTTTGGGTGGCTCACCTGCTACCTCATCTAACTTGGTCACTTGTTGGTGTCACCGCCATGCTGTGTTAGGCTTATGCCTGCATGGTGTGGCTGGGGATAGGAGAGCAGTGCCAGCATGGGCATGGGTGATGGACCTTCGTTGCACCTAGTTGGGTGCTTCCCTATATATTCCCACCATGCCAGCCATGGGTTGTACATTAACTAATAACAGGGAAAACAAAAAAAAATATTTTAAAGGAGGGTCAACCGCAGACACTCCAAAACAATTTTACATGAGGGAGTGTCTCCCCGTCTGCCATCGTGTTCGGTCAGGCTGTCAGTAGGTACACCACCTCTGTCATCCGCAGAAGCGGCCACTATGAGGAAGGCCAGGGCAAGAACATCCCCTTTTCAATTGAGAGCAAGTGTAGAATTGTAGGAGGATGACACTTTTCTTCGGCAGTGGATTCACCTTCTCCTTTATCATTGCCAGACAACAGTTGGTGAAAAAGTAATTGGCAATGATGAAGAAAATGTAACGGTGCAGTGGACCGTCTGTGACGCAAAACCTATATATTCCCACCATGCCAGCCATGGGTTGTACATTAACTAATAACAGGGTAAACAAAAAAAATATTTTACAGAAGGGTCAACTACAGACACTCCTAAACAATTTTTTAGGAGGGTCAACTTCGGACACTCCAAAACAAATTTTTGGGAGTGTCGCCTACAGACATTTGACTGCTACCTCAATCTAACTTGATCACTTGTTGGTGTCACTACGCTGTCACCATGATGTGTGAGGCTTATGCCTGCGTCGTGGGGCGGGGGATAGAACAGCAGTGCCAACATGAGTAGTGGTGTCACCTGCAGGCGGTGATGGACCTTCGTTGCACCTAGTTGGGTGCTTCCCTAACATGTGATGGGCATGTGCCTCACCTTTCTTGGTCTGGGTGAGCACAATTGCCATGAGGGTAACCACCAGGCTGTTGCTGGAGATTTAGGGGTAATGGTGGGATTAGGCAACCTCAGAGGCATCCATGCATGCTGCCCCTGCTGTTTCCTGTCCATTTCCGTGGCGTTTCCATCATTTTCTGATGTTTCCAGGTTTTCACCCAGCCTTCCCTAGGCAGAGCCTTGGTCCCCTGCAAAAATGCTTGAGTCTCCCATTGACTTCAATGGGGTTCGTTACTTGAAACGAGCACCCGAGCATCGGGAAAAGTTCGAATAACGAGCACCCGAGCATTTTAGTGCTCGCTCATCTCTATTCTTCACGTCTGCCTGGATGCAGAAACATTTATTATGCATCATCTTTGGTAGTTAAGGCTTTAGGGAAATATTTTATCTATTGTCACGTAGGAGTTGTATGCCATTTTTGTTCTGCTAATAATAGGTCTGCACAAGAGGATTATGATATTTAATGTATGAGATGTTGAGCTCATTTAATGGTAGTGAAGCATACTCTTGAATATTGTTTTAGAAATATATTAAAGGGGTTTTCCAAAACTTTTGTACTGATGACCTATCATCAGAATAGGTCATTACTATCTTGTTGGTTGGGGTCCGACACCCAGCACCCCCGCCGATCATCTGTTTGAGAAGTCATCAGTGCTCACAGTAGTGCTGCAGCCTTCTCTCAGCTCACCAAGCACAGCTCGGCCCATTTGATAGCAGCTGTGGTTGGTATCGCAGCTCTGCTGTATCTTGGCCATGTGACAGATGAACGTGACAATATATGGCCTAGACTAAGCTGCGAGAAAATATTAAAATAAAATAATGATATTTTTATTGGTTGATAACTGTAAAAAATAAAAAATAAGGAGGGAGCATGCCCTGTGTATTTCAGGCACTGCCTTAATGATGATTCTCCTGGGTAGGGAGCGAGGGATGAAGCAGGACTAGTCTACAACCAGCCCTCTTCACATACCCACCGAGGGTATATAGCAAATATCTCACCTATATAGTAGTAAGTCACTGTGGACTGGGAGGCAAAAAATTTTGGCAATCCCTAGAGCCCAGAAAGTACTGAACCTAGTATGTAAGCCTTCCTAGTGGGATTGCTACAAATATATCTAAGTTGAGGTTACTGGTAAAGAGCCCGATGATACATGGTTTCTGATGGTCTTTAAGTTGAAACCAGTAAATACTCAGTGATACTGATCGTTCTCTCAGTCATCACTCTATTACCAATAGTATAGTAAATTTCTATATTATCCCTATGGTTGCCCTAATTCTGTTGTAGTTTAGAACTGCTACATAACTCCACTTCTATATTGAGCACTACTCGCTCAACACGTTTTGACAGGAACAACTGCCTCATCAGAAGCATCAGGGATGGAAAGGAGTTAGGGCAGCAACAGGAGGACCCAGCTGATGGTGCAGGGTCCCCAACAGAAGCGTCTCAACTAATGGTGTGAGATCCCACCGGGGGAAATTGAAGAAAAGACAAGTGGCAAGATAAAAGAAGTGCGGCCTCACTTGATAATGTGAGACCGCGTGTCCGGCTGGTTTCCCCCGGTGGGATCTCACACCATCAGTTGAGACCGCATCGGCTATCATCTGTTTCTCACGTCCACCGGACGCTTCTGTTGGAACTGTGTCTACTATTATTGGATGTACTGCAACTCCTGTTCTGCGCTTCAGTAGAAAGAAATGTTTATTCTGTTAAAGCTGATTACTGATTACTGCACCATACTCCGGCCATTGCAACCCACAGGCCTTACCTTGCACCCATACAGGCACCTAATATCACAAACACCACAGCTACCATCATACAAGAGTTCTAGAATCAAGGCATACCCCTTCTTTTGCTGCCACTGTGATAGATTGTGATAGCCAGAGCCACTACCACTCCCATCTTCCGCTAACCCCTCCTCAAGGGATCGCTGAACATCAACATACATTTGGTACAATATGTAAGACATACCATAGTGCATAGACCCCCGCATCATGTCTAATGTAAAGAGATGAATGACTAGGTAAAAATTCGATTTGGGTTCAATTTAGCCAAATCAGTCAACTGATTCAGTTCAGTCCTGTTTTGATTCTATCTGAATCAAAAGTGTTCCAGTTGGTCTGAAAATTTGTGTATGACACTCTGAGGTCTCCAGGGACTCATTGGACTGGCCAGAGGATCTTCCAGTGGCCCCAGCTCTCAACCCATAGTCTCAAAGGTCCAGGAGAAAAAAAACATTTGGAACTGCCTTTGGAGCCAATAACTTACCACTAGGGTCTACTTCTTTTAATGAAAACCTATTAGACTTTATTAATGACATGGGGTTTGGGCCCCATGAATAATTTCCTCTAGTGGACCCAATGAGCCCCAGTCTGACCCTGCCAAAAACTGAGTATAATGGTGTATTCTTTTATATAATATGAATTTAAGGGGGTTTGTTTGGAGTTTGTATGTTCTCCCCATGTTTTCGTGGGCTACCTCTGGGTACTCCGGTTTCCTCCCACACTCCCAAAAATATACAAATAGGTAAATTGGCATCTTACAAAAATGTCCCTAGTGTGCTTTGTGTGTTGGGGTTGAGCGCCTATATGGCTGCCACTGGCTTCCAAGGGAGTCGTCCCAGCCACACAACTATCCTTGTGCTTTGAGTCTCTGTGAGAAAAGTGAATTACTAGTGTTTGTCATTGTCATTGCTCCCTTGTTCGGCAAATCTTCTATGCTTTTCACAGGGAGGTCTTGTCCATAAAATGGCCGCTGATGGAGCGTCATGTGACCAGACACATCACTCAGTATTCTCCATTCTAACACACTGCCCCTGCACTGAACTCTCACCAGTGCAAGTTTAGATGTCAGGAGCAGTGTATCTGAATGAAGGAGATGTCACATGAAGGTGATCTACTTAGTCACATGACCCTCCATCAGCAGCCATTTTATGGACAAGAGCATAAAAGACGACAAAAAAGGGGCATAGCTTATGAAATATTGAAAATGGTGCAGAATTTTAACTGAGGCTATATTAGTAAGCACTATATTATCATCTTACAAAGACACTGGTCAACAGTAACCAGAAAGTGACCAACCGCTTTAATTATCTGCCCCATGCACTGGCCATATTACATAACTAGGTAAATTGAATCCATAATACGGCACCCTTTGCATATGTGAGCTGATACCGTCCAATGAAACATGAGGCTTTTTCATACGAAATATGCAGGAAAGAAAATTATCAATCTCCATCACATGACAGATTATTGAGGTATCCATCGCAATATGCATTGTTTCTAGGTCAGTATACAGTGGCACCATATTGCTGCATATTACAGACTTGTACAGACTCCTGGTGAGGAGTCATTACACTGGCCAGTGCTATACCTGTATGCATATGCCCTAAGTAAGTAATATCATGCTTTGCAGATTATTTCTGGCAGAAGAATGGGATATATTCATTTGCTGTGGTTTATGCTGTTTTCTTATGATAAAAATCTCTGATTACACAGTAGGAATTATGGTAAATTACTAATCAATATTTAGCGTCATAGTAAAAATGAATGCTTCCTGCTAATGGCTTCAAGTGTGATCTCCATTTACTTTACAGTCACCTCAATAAAACATAAATCACTGTTTTCAAAGAGCATTTTTTCTAAACTGCATTAGATTCACTTGAAATATAACCATAAATTGGTTTATTGTAACATTTGTAACCACGTCTTTTCTAGACAGAACATAACATTAGAGGATAATTCCAGGAAAAACTCAATAACGCTCAGATCCATAATGCTTTCTCCCCCTCAGTTGCCTTACCTTCCATGGCATTTTTTTACATTTTCCAGCAATTTCCTTGTAACCAAGCATCTATTTGTATGACATGCCCTACATCTTGTATTGTATCTAGAACAAACATTCATGTCAACCCAAGGCAGGGCTCCACGGCGACATCTTGTCAGCCATGAATTGCAGTAAAAGTATGGAATTAGTGAAATGCATGTGCATTCTCATTCATCTATAAAGGGAGCAAAAGTCACATTTTACAGATTCTCTCATCTGTGCCTTTTTTCCTCATATGATAGAAGCATACAGGGGTTCACAACAGGTGATCACTTTCTATTACTGAGAAATAGCAAAGAACTGTGGGGCCTAAACAGTTTGATGAGTATTCCTTTTAGAGTCCATTCAGATGCCGTATCGCAAAACACAGATCCTGCATTTTGCCAACCACCCATGGACGGCCCTGTGATCGAAATACCGATTCTTGTGCGGGATTGCAGGCAAGAATAGGACATGCTCTATCTTTTTTGCGGGGCCATGGAACTATGGATGTGGAATGCTCATGGTGTGCTGTCCACATCTTTTGCAGCCCCATTGAAATGAATGGGTCGGGTCCGCACCCGTTCTGCAAAATTGTGGAAAGGATGCAGACCCAGAACCTGTGAACGGACCCTTAAAGGGTCTTTCTGAGAGTACGTTATTGATGATCTATCCTCAGGATAGGTCATCATTAAGAATGTGCGAATCCGATTCTACCAGTTCAGGATTTGTCCCAAATTTCCCAAAAAGTTTGGACACTAACAAACCCGAAGTTTTTGGGGTTCGTTTCAAACAAATTGCAGAGAAAGAGAGAGAATGAGAGAAAAGGTCATCAATATTCTACTCCTGGAAAACTTCTTTAACCCCTTCCAGCCCAGCGCCGTACATGTACATGATCAGCGGCGGGGGTCCAGCTGTGTCCAGGTGCCGGACCCCTGCTGAATGCGCCAGCATCGGTGAAAACACCGATGCCGGCGCATTAACCCTTCATGTGCCGCGGTCAGCGCTGACCGCGGCACATGAGGCGTGCTGCATGTCAGATGGAGAGTGGGGGGGGGGCATCGGGTCCCCGCGCTGCTGTGACGGGGACCTGATGGCTTGGATAGCAGCCCGATGCCTTCCTTAGGCATCGTGGCTGCTATCCCTGCGTGCCTGTGCGATCCAGCCCCCTGGATCGTACAGGAAGCAGGCTGTAAGTGTATTACATTGAGTAATACACTTACAGCCAATGCATTACAATACAGAAGTATTGTAATGCATTGTAAAGGGGATCAGACCCCCAAAAGTTAAATAAAGTAAAAAAAAGTGAAAAAAAGTAAAAAAAATTAAAGTTTTTCAAAAAATGTTTCATATAAACATATAAAAATATCTCATCATCCACCCCGCCAGGTGAATACAGTAAAAAAAAAAAAAAAAACTGTGCCAAAACAGCCATTTTTTGGTCACCTTCCCTTACAAAAAGTGTAATAGCAGGTGATCAAAAAGGCGTATTTAACCCAAAATGGTACCAATTTTACCCTACCTGAGACAATCGCCCGAAAAAAATAAAAATATGGCTCTCTGAAAATGGCAACACAAAAAAAAGATTTTATTCTGTTCAAAAATAAATCTAATGTGTGAAATTTTGAAATTTTGTAACAGCAATTTTTTAAAATTTGAGGGGTGTAATTTCTAAAATGGGTCATTTATGGGGGGTTTCATTACATAAGCCCCTCAAAATCACTTTATATCTGAATTGGTGCTTAAAAAAATGGTTTTGGAAAATTCGGTGAAAATTTGAAAAATGGCTTCTAAACGTCTAAGCCCTCTAACGTCCTAAAAAAGTAAAATGACATTTATAAAATGATGCCAACATAAAGTAGACATATGGGAATGTAAAATAATAGCTATTTTTGGAGGTATTACTATGTATTTTGAAATTTTTCAAAATTTTTGGTAAATTTGGTATTTTTTTAATAAATAAAAATGAAATATTTTGCCACAAATTTAAAATTTACTACTGTCGTGAAGCACAATATGTGATGAGAAAACAGTCTCATAATGGCCTGGATAAGTAAAAGCGTTCCAAAGTTATTACCACATAAAGTGACACATGTCAGATTTGCAAAAAATGGCCTGGGCAGGAAGGTGAAAACAGGCCCGGGGTTGAAGGGTTTAAAGAGGTCGTCCGGTTGTCCACAAGAGACACTTCACTGCTGAAGACAATGGTTGGCTGAGGAGAATCAGGTGACCAAGCCCATGCTGTGGTGGAAGAAAACAAACCCTGGACCGGAATATGAAAACATGGGAGCACAGGCAGGGGACCAGAGCGACGGGGAGCAGATTATTATGAATAGGGGAGTATGAGTAGGGGAGGCATCTCTCACTAAGAATTAAAGCCCCACACTTCCCAGTGCTCGTCGTGCCCCTTTCATAGTCATTCTTATCTAACTGAAAGGAGAGCATTCCTTAGGAGCATAGGGATGCTCCTGCTTATTTGCTGATTATTATTATTATTTATTTTAAAGCGCCATTAATTCCATGGTGTTGTACATCCAGCCCGGGTTACACAAATATAAAAATACAATAAACAAGAAACTACACTGGTACAGACGGATCAAGGACTCTGCCCGCAAGATGAGGTATATTAGTGTTAAGGGGGTTCTCCAGGAATTAATAAAATAAAATTGCTGACTGTATCTAAATATTTCTTTATTATAACACATTCCCACATAACATTTCTTATTTACAATGATTTGTTTTCTCTAGGGGGCAATCATCAAGGGAAATAAAATGCCCAATTAGTGCATTGCTGGATGGGTTAGTTAAAGGCAGGGAGCTATAGAGCTGTCTCATTTCTCCTCTGTGATCTGAGTGTCATGAATATGGATCCTACAGACAGGAGTGCACCCACAAAAACAATCAACATCAATTAGGCAGGAGCCCAAAAACCAGGGTGTGCCCCAGGGCAAGAAAGGGTGCCCACTCCTTTCACTGCATTGTGTGAGGAAGCAACAGTGTGAGGAAAGCGACCGTTATTGACTGACAGCCAAAGCCACTATCACTCCCATCCTCCTCCTGGGTCGCTGCAATTGTACAGTGGCTGGCTGCCCAATTTTACCAGAAAACAGCTGTTTCATCCACAAAACCAAATGAGTATTAACAATCTGCTTGTTAATAGCTGGACAGTTTTGCGAGTGCAGCTATGTTTTTTCTGGTAAAAATAAAGAGCCAAATGATTAGAAAACCACGCCAAAACACGGCCCAAAACGACATTGTCGCCTAGCTATGCTGACATATGAGCTACAGTGGGGAAAAAAAAGTATTTAGTCAGCCACCAATTGTGCAAGTTCTCCCACTTAAAAACATGAGAGAGGCCTGTAATTGACATCATAGGTAGACCTCAACTATGAGAGACAAAATGAGAAAACAAATCCAGAAAATCACATTGTCTGATTTTTAAAGAATTTATTTGCAAATTATGGTGGAAAATAAGTATTTGGTCACCTACAAACAAGATTTCTGGCTCTCACAGACCTGTAACTTCTTCTTTAAGAGGCTCCTCTGTCCTCCACTCATTACCTGTAGTAATGGCACCTGTTTGAACTTGTTATCAGTATAAAAGACCTGTCCACAACCTCAAACAGTCACACTCCAAACTCCAAACTGTTGGAGCAATAATTAGAAAATGGAAGACATACAAGACCACTGATAATCTCCCTCGATCAGGGGCTCCACGCAAGATATCACCCTGTGGGGTCAAAATGATCACAAGAACTGTGAGCAAAAATCTCAGAACCTGACAGGGGGACCTAGTGAATGACCTGCAGAAAGCTGGGACCAATGTAACAAAGGCTACTGTCAAAAACACACTACGCCACCAGGGACTCAGATGCTGCAGTGCCAGACATGTCCCCCTGCTTAAGCCAGTACATATCCGGGTCTGTCTGAAGTTTGCTAGAGAGCATTTGGATGTTCCAGAGGAGTATTGGGAGAATGTCATATGGTCAGATGAAACCAAAGTAGAACTGTTTGGTGGAACCACAACTCGTCGTGTTTGGAGGAGAGTGAATGCTGAGTTGCATCCAAAGAACACCATACCTACTGTGAAGCACGAGGGTGGCAACATCATGCTTTGGGGCTGTGTCTCTGCAAAGGGACCAGGACGACTGATCCGTGTACATGAAATAATGAATGGGGCCATGTATCGTGAGATTTTCAGTCCAAACCTCCTTCTATCAGCAAGGGCATTGAAGATGAAACGTGGCTGGGTCTTTCAGCATGACAATGATCCCAAGCACACCGCCAGGGCAACGAAGGAGTGGCTTCGTGAAAAGCATTTCAAGGTCCTGGAGTGGCCTAGCCAGTCTCCAGATCTCAACCCCATAGAAAACCTTTGGAGGGAGTTGAAAGTCTGTGTTGCCCAGCAACAGCCCCAAAACATCACTGCTCTAGAGGAGATCTGCATGGATGAATGGGCCAACATACCAGCAACAGTGTGTGCCAACCTTGTGAAGACTTACAGAAAACGTTTGACCTCTGTCATTGCCAACAAAGGATATATAACAAAGTATTGCGATGAACTTTTGTTATTGACCAAATACTTATTTTCCACCATAATTTGCAAATAAATTCTTTAAAAATCAGACAATGTGATTTTCTGGATTTGTTTTCTCTCTCATAGTTGAGGTCTACCTATCATGTCAATTACAGTCCTCTCACATCTCTTTAAGTGGGAGAACTTGCACAATTGGTGGCTGACTAAATACTTTTTTTCCTCACTGTATCAAAAGCAGAAGCATCCTGGACACAAAGACCTTATATTTGGCATGTATTATTGGACACGTACTCAGGCTGCAGATTTATTTAGTCTTCCCTGTGCTGAACCTCTAGCTATGCCTCTACCTCCCAGTAATACATGCTGGATGTGAGGACTGTGCTGCTGTCTTCACTAGCTTTAATGTGTCAGCATAGCTTAATTCCTATAATTTGCAATTCTAATATAATCTCGTCTCTCCTGTGCTCACTGATGCTGCCAGGATGGGATCCTTGCCCCCGCCCTCTAAAAATTTCACTCCCTCTTAAAACACCTCATACTACAGCATACACTACAGTCAAACATTGGGTGCTGTTTAATACAATGTGCCCAGATGCTACATGGCCAAGTATGCCTGGCTGCTTTATAGCTAACTCTAAGAGCACTTTAGTTTCATATTTATTTGCTGCGGTTCTGTATTGCCAGTCTTAAAGGAACAGTGCACAGGTCCCAAACTGCCCCTCTCATTGGCTGCAGAGGGAACATTACGAGCTGGATGACCCTCTAGAACAGCTTGCACCCCTCTTTCTTGACCAGGACAGGGTTACATGTGTTCACACTCCTAGCACAACAGTATATTAGGACATGAAGATGGGAAAGCTACTCTAGTCCATCAGTACAGTCAGCAATTTTCTATGCATGGACTAACTCAGCTGTCTCTGGCTCTCTGATAAAGAATGAATGGAGCAGTAGGGTGCATGCTCCACCTATTACTCCATTGTAACAGGGGAATGGGACTCCCGTTCTTGTGATTTGTGGGGTTCCCAGTGGTTGGATCCCCAGTGATCAGCTAGTTATCTGCTATTCTGTGGATAGGAGAAAACTTAAAACTTGGCACAAACCTTTTAAAGCTCTTCTTGTTCGAATTTCATTGTTCACGGGGTAGATGTCATTAGTGCTTGATAACATTTAATGTATACACACTTAAAGGGTTATTCCCATCTTGGACAATGGGGGCATATCGCTAGGATATGCCCCCATTGTCCTATAGGTGCAGGTCCCACCGCTGGGAGCAGCACCTATATCGAAAACGGGGCACTGAAAGTGAAGGAGGGCGCACCGCGCATGCGCGGCCACCCTCCATTCATTTGTATAGAGCCGACGGAAATTACCAAGCCAGTGCTCGGCTATTTTCGGCTGCCCCATACAAATGAATGGAGGGCGGCCGCGCATGTGTGGTGCGCCCTCCTTCACTTTCAGGGCCCCGTTCTCGATATAGGTGCGGGTCCCAGCGGTGGGACCTGCACCTATAGGACAATGGGGGCATATCCTAGCGATATGCCCCCATTGTCCAAGATGGGGATAACCCTTTAAAGGGCTTGTCTCACTTCAGCAGGTGGCATTTATCATGTAGAGATAGTCAGTACAAGGCACTTACTAATGTATTGTTATTATCCATATTGCTTCCTTTGCTGGCTGGATTCATTTTTCCATCACATTATTCACTGCTCGTTTCCATGGTTACAGACCACCTGGCAATCTATCAGTGGCAGGGACTATGGTAGCTCACATAGGTTAATGCCTTTTCCTATATTGTGCAAGCACGACCACCGCTATTGGATTGCAGGGTGGTTGTAACCATGGACACGAACAGTGCATAATGTGATGGAAAAATGAATCCAACCAGCAAAGGAAGCAATATGGACAATCTCAATACATTAATAATTGCCTTGTATTAACTTTCTCTACATGATAAATTCCACTTACTGAAATGAGACAACCACTTTAAGGTGGATTTACACCGACTGATAATCGGGCAGATTATCGGGAACGATCACTCTTATATCGGGTGATCCTATCGTTCATGCAGTCACACCGATCATTGTTTTTGGAGAGCATATCGTGCTGTCTAAACAGCGATCTTCTGCCCAGAAACAATGATTCTGTATGAGGACAAGGGATCGCAATAGCCATCCCTCGTCCTCATACTGTGAAGGAGATCACTGCTTGTAAATGCAGCAGTCTCACTGAGCGAGCAGCTGACTGTCAGGAAGGAACACTTTCTTCCCGACAATCGGCTGTAATATCGTGCAGTGTAAACCCGCCTTTACACAGAAAATGCTATCAATCACTGATAACACATTCCCCATGAACAATGAAATTACAAATAGTGGCAATCTAAATGTATAATTCAAACATTTTACTGAATCCTTTCCTACAAAACTATACATCAATCTGCTCAGCTCCTCCTGTTCTATAACATGTTGCCTACAGCACAGCCATTTATGTGAAGGAATTGCACAGACTCTACAGAAGCAAATGCTAGGAAATGGTAATAAGCACTGTTTAGAGAGTTGCTCAATTATGGAGTAAGGTACCAAATAACAAGGTGTACGTGGCTTTTATATGCAAGAGGAATGGAATTTTCTGTTACTCACATCTGAATTTCTAGTAATGCTGATGTGGCCTTGGCATTAGGTATTTATACTTAGCTTGATCACTATTTGTTTTTTCATTTGCATACTTGAAGAAGCATTGTATCTATGTCAGCTTTAATCAGCGAATTTATGACTCTCCAGTGTAAGCTGTGAAAAGAGCAAAACTGTTCTTCCAGTACATTCCACCTCTGCATGGGTTCATCGCTAACACACTTTGTGCTGGGAATTAAAGTGCCTTTCTAACCATCACTCCACTAAATGTTATTACATCAGAGTCTCTGTACATAATGACATCTGAAGGCCATCCGAATCCTTACCTGCATTATGGCTATAATGGAAGAAATTACTCATTCGGTAGAGAGAACAAGAATATTATTGAGATATCTAATATAGCTTCATTTTTCTTATTCCAAGCCCCTTGAATAACTACCGTATAAATAGGAGGGGGCATAGCAGGCTAAGATATAGAGTCCTATGGACCGCGGGGCAAATTCTTAAACTGTCCCCTTCTCCAAAAAAAATACATTGACACTTTTCTCAGCTCTGACTCCTCACTGCAGAATATCTAGACATCTTTAGATCCCTACTTTCCGTTTCCCTCCCCTCCTGTACACAAACTTAACATCCATAGTGCCCCAGATGACAATAATGCCCCTGTAGTTTTAATCTGCACAGGAAGGACAGAAACTGTCTTCCTGTGGAAGATGTAAGTATAAGGACAGAATGGTTAGCCCTAGCTAAGTCACATGATGAATTTCTGAATATGCATCTAAAATGTAACTTTATTAGTAACGGAGATTTAATATCTATTTGAAATGCAAGTCTGAAAAAAAAACATGGGAGTGGTTCTTTAAAGGCTATGTACACCGTTGGAGGCATTTTTTATTATTGCATTGTACTCATTTTGAGCTAAAAATCATTTTTCAATTGGTCTTTATTAAAAAATATGGAGCCCTTTTTCTGTACAGAGCTGAGATGCTGATTTTTTCTCTTTTCCGTCAGTTGGGGAGCTGGCAGGCTCCTTATCTCTGCTCTCAGACCTTATAAACACTCATCATAGCTCAATCTTTATCTTACTGATAACAAAGTGGCTTAAATAAGTGTTTATGACTGCTTAGTAATTTATACATAAGGTTTATTAGATGACTGGTGCAGAGTGAAAGTAGAATGCACACAGCTAGAAAAACAGTTAACACTTTGCGACAGAACGGCTCAATATTTATAATAAAGACCAATTAAAAAAATGATTTGAAAAATGAATAAAGTAAAAAAAAAAATGTCCCCAAAGGTCTACTTCCACAGTATTGTGAAATCATATTTAAAAAAAAAATCTGGTCGTCTCATGCCTCATATTTTGGGATACGTTGAATAAAGGAAAGGAAGCACACTTCTGTAGAGTGACAACTACGGAACTAACTCCTACTGCTAATCCTGCCCTGACCCTGAGGATCAGATGCCCTTTCCCACAGGCCTAGAATACAACAGAGAATAGTGAAGAACTTTTTTGAGAGATTTATCTTACTCCATGTGCCAGAATTTTCGTCTCAAAAAGTTCCACATTTTTGTGCAAGCGCCTTTTTGAGCAGAGATTTTCAACTCTTTAGCTTTTAACGGTTTTGTAAAAAGTGGGCAGAGCATGGGTTGGAGAGGTGTCCCCACCCCACGCTCAATACATCCCCTTTTCAGGAAAGTGGCAAAGCCAACTATGAAACTTTTTTGCACAAATTTTTGAACAAGTGGTGTTGAAAAATCTGGCCCACTGTGCTTTATGATTGCTGCACTATGCATATGTCTACAGTGCTGTGCTGCATGTCGTCAATTGCGTAGTGTGTTACCGGTTACTTTAACCACCGCTTCATCTGTATAATGTGTTTTCAACTCTAAATTGTGATAGGGATTTATCCTAAAGAGGATTTCATATTACAGTTACTTTTTCACTTAAAAATGAAGGTGTTTTAAGCTGCAGCCTCCAAAACATAATTACTTGTCTCTCCATGACCGCTGAGTCGCGGTTATGTATAATTTCAGCGTATAATTAAGGTGGATTGCAGAAGATCAGCATAGCAAATCTCAAGTTCAGTCTCAACATTCATGATTAATTGAACGTGTATGCAAATGTGTACACTGGCCCGTCTCGTATGCAAACCGCACTTTAAAAGCCTTTTAATGGTCTTTTGTTATGTAACAGTCCATAATGAGGGTATTTAGCCTTCATATTTCAATGCAGATGTTTACAGACATTTTATAATGCTTTAATTGGTCACTTTCTTTAGGCTTCCTTCTTACATGTTTTTTTTTGTGTTGAATTGTAAGGCTTGTAAAGAATGCCATAAATTTCTTTTTTTTTTTTTTTTTTTTACAAGTTTACAATTTTTTTTTAGGTGGCGAATTTTTATTTTTATGTTTTTAAATGCGTTTTTCCAGCCCTATAGAGAAAATGCATGAAACACACCACTGACCGTTTTTACGTGTACCCAAGGTGAAGAAAAACGGCACAAGAAAATAAAACCCACTTTGTAGTATGTTTTCTTTATATTGGCTTATAGCTAAGGCTACTTTCACACTTGCGGCATGGGTAACCGGCAGGCTGTTCCAGCGGGTGAACAGCCTGCCGGATCCGTGCTGCCGCAATTGCACGTGTGGGGCTGGAACTATGCTCCGTCCCCATTCACTATAATGGGGGCGGGGCGGTGTTCCAGCCGCAGCACGGCAAACATGCCGAGAGGCGGCCGGACGAAAAATACGACATGTTTTGGGCCAGGAAGGAGTTGCCTGAAGGCTATCATTGTCAGCCATATTAATTCATGTGGACTTGATTTAGATGACTAAGGGGGTTCCTCTCTCACCTCTCCCTTATGCTATGTCTGTTATTCATCTGGTCATTTTCTGCATAGATTTTCCTTAACTTTGATAGTGCTCTTTTGTGCATAGTTGCACTCAATTACTATTTTGGGTGAAATTTGTACATTTGGCGCAAATTTGGTGGCCTTTTTGCCATTTAAGCAAAATGTCTTGTTTTATCAGGTCTTTCGTAGTTTCTGATTCTTAACTGCATATTAAATATAGTGATCTACAATGCTGATCTGGAACTCAATGGGTTGATTTACTAAAGAACAGCGTTTTACACACCGTTCTTAGTAAAAACCCCACTGGTGGAAAATCAGACCAATTTACCGGTATTAAAGGGAGTCTGTCACCTACTCTGAGCATTTTAGACCACTCAGATCATGTTATAGAACGTTTGCCTCCCATTAGAATAGTACCTCTCTTGTGCCTATCCCACGTAGAGATCCTGAAAAAGTAGTTTATAAAATTATGCCAATTAGCTTTCACAAGTGTTCACGGGCGGAGTTACGGTTGCAAATGCCCAGGCCCCTCAGTTATGTACCCAGATAACTGCTCCCCTTGCAGTCTTTTGGCCCGCCCTTATGTTCTGGCCCGACGGTGGCCGGCGCTCACGCAAGATCTCCAAGCCAGAAGGGTAGGATGCAGTAGGAGAGAATGGCGGGCCATGCGCCGGAACAGAAATCTACTCCATCCACATGTTGGGATATGAGTCTGAGCTGAGCTCCTGCCTGTGGCTTGCCTCCTCCAACCTACACACAGCCCACTTTTTGGAAAAGTGGTGAGGGTGTCGGAAATAGCCAAAAAAAAAATCACAAATTATGTTGCCAAATGGCGCTTGTGACAAAATTTGCAACTTTTCTACACCAAAAAAACTGTTGTAAAATGTTAGTACATAACCCCCAGTATCATCTAGTTATACAATAACGTTAATAAAGCTAAATCTTACTGACTTAACTGACTTTAATGACCGTATTAACTGTCCATAGAAATTCAAGCATAACTATGATTTGTATGTTAGTTTTATAGTCTAATTTTGTCATTTTTTGCCCCCTAGGAATTAATGACTAAGCTGATCACAGAGACACCAGACCAGCCAATTCCATTTTTAATTAATCATCTCCAATCAAAGCTGGGAAATGTTGGCCCGCTTCCTAGGACACTGTCTGGATCAGCTGCTCTGTGGGCAGAAAGTGAATCAGGTGAGTTACTAGTTCTTATTCTCACAATTAGCACAAATAATTCAATTGTTTAAATAAGGCTTGGATTACATCTGTGCTTGAATTTCTTTTTTTCTGTCTCAAAAAAATAAAATAAAAAATATCTGACCTAAAATAGAAGAATTTACAGACTTTTGGTCACCTTGGTACTCTTAGCTTTTGCCTTCATCTTCCTCGCCCTCTCAGGTTCTCCCATCATCTGACCTTCTGGGCTGAGCCAATCTATGAAACCGGTTGGATTATTTGCTTAGTTAGTTACCACACCCTATAATTGCTACCTTTCCTTTGGCTTTTACCCTGTACAGTATGTAGCATTTTTCACACATTGCATTGTAGAGTCAACTATGTTGTATATTTTATGTTACGTTTATTGTTATATGTGTGTTTCCTACTTTCAAAATGCTGAAATAAAGATTATATACACAGGAAAAAAATAAAATAGCGGCAGTGCTAGATCCATCACATGATGGACACCAACGGTACCTGATCAACCTCTTTGACTATAATGGGGCCATTTGGGTTTTGTTTTCTCAGAAAATAACCTCCTCTGAATCGTATATGAACTTAGCCTAATTTGCAATTCACAGACATAGAATCACAATGGCTTGCTCATAGGTCTCTTGAAGAATATTCAAGAGTCCTTTAGCTGTCAAAATGATAATTGCCCCAAAGTCTAGTTTTAATGTTATTAATCTCAATGCCAGCGTGCTGCTTTGAGACAAATTAGCAAAGAATCATAGGATCAGTCAGGCTACTAACTGTTTAGGTGGTGACCAGTAGGTGGCTTGAAGTGAATGTCTACCTTTTAACACCAGGTTGTTCTTATTCTGTGCTGATTTGCTTTATTTTTATATCTTTATAGTGGTTGAACCTCTGATTTTCTGATACAGAGCTCTTAGGCTTTGTTCACATCTCTGTTAGATCCAACAGGCTGTTCCAACACAGAGCAGCCTGCCAGGTCTCACAGGACCTGAGGTTGCTAGATCCTCCACTTAACCACTGGATCCCCATTGACTGCAATGAGGTCCAGCAGTCATATGGCTAATTTCCGGCATAAATGCCAGGTTTCGGCTGGACAAAAACCATTGCACGCAACAGTTTTTGCAGTTTTTGTCCAGCTGACAGCCGGCATTTGCGCTGGATCAGGGAGCCAGATTTCCAAAACAGAGATGTGAATGAAGCCTTCAAGGAAAACTCTCACCAGGTTTATGCTGCTCTGCCTGATCTGAAGGCAGCATAAAGTAGGACAGACATGCTGATACCAATGCTGTGTCAGCTACTGTTTTTCTTGCAATATATGATAGGGGCTGCATTCTTTTTATAGTGAGCGTGTCAGTAGTTTCTGACAGATCCTAAACTGCTGACAGTACTAGATAGGGCCTGGGAAGAGCAGTACAACTTTTGTGGAACTTTTCTTTCCATGAGTAGTGAGAATATAAAGTTTTATTCTGCCAGATTCTGCCCCAGCAGTTGCTCAGGGTGGCGCTTCACTGTCAAATGCTTTCTGCATTCACAACCCCTCACCTCTTATCTCCTACATGAAGGACATCTGTAGTTTCCAAACAGAAGACCAGTACAGCGATCACATATGTTTGTATTACTCCTCTCCACCCCTACCTAGTGCTGTAAACAGTTTAGCATGGTCAAAAAGTGCTGACAGACATCATAAGCAACTCTAATAAATCAAGCACATTGTAAAAATAGGCTTTGCTCACCTGAATTAAACAATATTTTTGTATTAAAATTCGATGAGGGCTTGTTCACATCACCGTTATGGATTCCTTTATGGCTTTCCGGTATAACATGGTTATAACGGAAAATAACAGAATCCATAAGACGGAAATCAAAGCGGAACCCTTTGGAGGCATTCCGTTTTGATCCATCATAATAGAAGTATATGGACAAGCATAATGGATCCGTCTGGACGGAAAGTCCTCTCGACACAGTTCCACTATCGAGGCTTTATTCCCCCCAGACTGACCTTCTGAGATCTGCTTTATTCCCCAGTGATAATCCCAACAGGTCTCACCTAAGATCACCTCGGGCTAGGGAAAAAACCTGTGAAGGGTGTGGACTGGAAAATCCCTCTGCCAGTCCTATCTCCCAGTCCAAAGAAATCCAGCCCATACAAACTTAAACAAAGAGCTCCAGCAAAGTATGGTTTGCTGAAGAAAATTGCAGCCCTCTGGCAGAGGTATCTGGATGAGATATATACACTTCACTCCTTCCAGCTCTTTACTGTAGACATCACCACAAAGACTTCTTTCATTCCCTCCTTTGTACCTTGCCTTTGTACATCAGTTACTTAACCGGGGACTGTTTCTTGCTCCTGATAGGTTCATTCGTTCTCATAACTATTGTCATGTAGATGCCATTCCAATCCAGGTGCACTTTAAATATTCACTTTAGGCAATCAATTAGTATTCAAGTAGGAAAGCAGAATAAATGATGGCAGTGGTACATGGTCATGGTCAGTTTACATCTATTCATGCTGCATTGCCGGCATTCACTATGCAAATTGAATTTCGTAAATTAAATAACCTGAATGTGCTTACATAGCCGACTGAATACGTTGGGTAAGCAATTACACAAACTGAATGTCCTTGCATGAGAAAGTGATGTTTCAAAGAAAGGTACAGCGCCCAAAGTAATAGGAGTGCATAAATGACCCATTTTCATGTATATTTAATCTGACGCTAAGCCTCTAATCACTGAACGATCCCTACTTACAGGAAATGGTCACAGAAAAGTATTCTGCTAGTGGATATTAGAATAAAATTATCTTTTAATGTATGTACTTGTTTAATCATTAGGCCATTTCCTAGCACAGGCTGTCCATTACAAATGGCCGATATAGTATTACATGGAGTAAAAAAATTAAATGTAAGTTCATACTCTGAAAGAATCCACTGGAGCTTTCAATGCAGTTAGAAATAAGAATGCTGTAACCGAGGACAGGTACAATTATGTATTTTTAAGATAGTTAAAGAGCACTTGCCACCCAGATGACCCCAATTAAACCAAGCATACAGCCCACAATGAGGGGCTAAGCCCCAATCTAAACCTTTTTTTTCTTGTGGCAACCTGTTTTCACAAGACAAGAATCATTTTAATTAGCAGAATCAACCTTACAAGCCAGTATGCCTTGTTTCATGAGGTTGATCCTCCTGACAGGTGTTCTTAAAAGAAGTTTCCACTTCTGACAATCCTTTTCATTTGAAGGGTTTCCCAAAAATATGCTGATCATAAGCTGCTCGGAGTATAGGGCAAATAAAGTAGTACATAGTTCCTACTGAAATCAGTCAGCTGCCCATTTACTGCATTGAGTTGACCGGTTTTCGAGTGAGTGTCTATCCTGGACATATTTCTTTAATCTGAAGCAGAGGACCCCTTCTTTTTTCATTTTTCTATCAATACCCAATATATATAATCTAGTTGATATAATAACTAAGTAATAAGACTTTATAATTCTAATAAATACATGAAATACAGTTAAAAAATCCATACAAACCTGTATCAAATCTTAATTTTTATAGCAGAGACTTCTTTGATCAGCCTCCAGTACCTACTGACTTGAGTTGAAAAAAAGTAGCACCATTATGCTAGTATATTAATTTTACCAGTGTCTCCTTTGTAGTTTGTGAAGCAGCACAGTCTATAAGCCAACTTCTTTAGTAATGACCTTTTGTGGCTTACCTCCTTGTGGAGTGTGTCAATGACAGCCTTCTGGACATCTGTCAAGTCAGCAGTCTTCCCCATGATTGTGTCACCTACTGAACCAGACTAAGGCACCTTTTTAAAGGCTTAGGAAGCCTTTGCAGGTGTTTTGGATTAATTATTCTAATTTTCTGAGATAATGAAGTTTAGGTTTTCCTTGGCTGTAAGCCATAATCATCAACATTAACATAAATAAACACATGAAAAAGTTAACTCTGTTTGTAATGGCTCTATATAATATATGTGTTTCACTTTTTGAACTGAATTACTGAAAAAAAACTACTTTTTGAAGATATTTTAATTTATTGACTTGTACACGTTTGGTCGAACTGAGATCATTTCGCCAACAACTGTTGAATGTGTGTATGTAGAAGGTAGACATAGCTGTCAGCAGAAGATCATTCAACCAACAATTATTGAAGGTATATGACCGGCTTTAGAGTTGGGATATTAAGAGATGAAAGAGGCTAAGGAGAATTGTCCTGTTTCCCACTCCAAAATAAAATGCATATTTACTGTAAAATTAAACAAAAATATTAGCACTTGAGTTGTCTTTCTCTATTAAAGGGGTTGTCCACTTTTTTACTTTTTTATATTGATGACTTATCCTTGGGATAGGTCATCAATATCAGATTGGGGCAAGAATCCCGGCACCCCCGCCAATCAGCTATTTGAAGAGAACAAAGCACTTGTATGAACTCTGCCTTCTTTTCACTGTTTATCTGGTCCCTACCGTAATTGCAGCGGATACCAGTGTAATTACAGCTCCTCCATGTCATTCACTTTAAAGGGATGGCTCCTTCCTTTTCAAGTGAATGACATGGAGGAGCTGTAACTACACTGCTCGCCGCTGCAATTGCGATGGCAATTAGATAAACAGTAAATAGAAGGCAGCGCTCAAATGAGTGCTGCATTCATTTCAAATAGCTCATTGACGGGGGTGCCAGGAGTCAACCCCTCCCCCCTCATGATCTGATATTGATGACCTATCCTGAGGATAAGTCATCAATATAAAATAAGTGGACAACTCCTTTACACATTTTTTGGTCATTTGCTTGCTGCATAATTAACTAAATTCACCTTTCATAATTCTGGGAAATCTGGGAGATATCCTGGTTGCAAGCTCCAATGGTCAACATGTTGGATCAGCTGGAAATAGTATATGTGAAATCTTTCAGCGGTTGGCATCATGGATCTCCACCTCTCCTTTATAAGATGCTGATTATAACTACACCTTTCTAAAATATGAACCCTATTGGTAGCTGGAAAGCTTTGTTGTGTTGGTTGCCTTCATCTTCCTTATATAATTTCCACTGACATTTATTTTCCCCAGAATACAAAGGGATAAGAAGGGACTTCAGGTGCTATGACAAACCCTGGCAAGTAAACGCAAAGAAGCCGAAAAAGTCCAAGAGTGATCTTGCAGTTTGCAATATTTCACCACCATCTCCGGAATCTAAATCTTGTAAGTCTAAACGAAAAGTGAATGAATGCTGCTGTGCCTGTTTTCAGTTTTAGTGCTGTCATTAACTTTTCTAATAAAGTCTTTCCTCGGGATACCCTGCTGTTTTACTAGATGGCTCCTGCTCTGAGTAATTCCAGTAATAGCGGTGATTTAGGAATATATACTATTTTTTACTATGTGTGAATCTACCCTTAAAGTGGTTTTCCACTTTTGAAGGGATTTGCCCATGATAATAAGCATGTATGATTCATGGCAGTATAAACCCGTGCCTAAAATGTCACAAATACCGTATGTGGCTAACATGTCATGGAAATATCTCCAAGGTATTTGACATTGCCAAGGTATTTAATTATAAGACAAAACACAAATTAAAGGGAAGTGCTTGGATAGGAAGGTTCAGCTCAATGTGCCAGGCTGTTGAACCTTGAGGATAGCTTGGATGGGAAGATCCAGGTCAATACGCTAGGCTGTTGAGCCTTGAGGATAGCTTGGATGGGAAGGATCAGGTCAGTGTGCTAGGCTGTTGAACCTTGAGGATAGCTTGGATTCCCATCCAATGTTCAGCTCAATTTGAGCCTTGAGGATAGCTTGTTGGTTGCTTTAAACGTAAGCCAAGGACACTATACTTTGAAAAATTAGTCAACTCTATTCTGGTCCTCAATATTGAGTTCCTCCATTCTATAAATGTCCAAGAATGCATCCATTCCGCTAATGTTGGAGTTTAAAGATATTTCCAGTAACATGGAATTACAAAGCAAGCAGCTTGTAGGAAAAAAAAACACAGGAGTCCATTCTTCAGTAAAGAGAGCAACTATGGCAGAATAGATAGAAGAACCATTGCCAGAGACCAGATGCGATCAGAGAAGCCCAACTTTTTCTTTATTGGTTTTGAAGGCCAAAGCTATGTGATGACCAGATAGACCAAAGTAGCTAAACTGAGGAGAATCTGCCCTATAACCTTTGTCATTAGTACAATATGCTACCAGGATTGGTTTTCAGTCTCCGAAAGTAAATTTGGAACATTTCCGTTCAGTGTCATCAAGCAGAGAGCTTGAAAACTGTTAATAAAAATTAACACTAAATATATACAGTAAACATCTCAAGTTCCCCACCAATCAGCTAATGATGGCCTATCCTGAGAATAGGCCATCACTTAAAAGACCCTGGACAACCCTTTAATGAAGGAAGAAATACACACCCCATGTAGACAGTGGTAATCAATGTGGCAGGACAATGGTATTTCTATGCATAACTCTGTAATCATGGTTTCATGGTGTTCATATTTTCATCACATATATTTTTTCATGATGTATCTAGCAGTTGATCATTATTTCTTCTTGGATTTTAGAAAGTGAGACATGATAGCACTTGACACTTCTAATCTATGTGACTGCTGTTCCTTTTCGACTCTGGATACAGCCCTAAATCTGACAACCCAATAAAGGAAACTGTCAGTTCCAGATGGAAAGGATCTGTGCTGTGATTGCTTCTGAAGAAATGAGCTGTTGTGTACATCATTATAATTATTATGTCACACTTGCCAGTCTAAAACAAAGATATAATATACGGAGGTATAAAGCTTGTGTCTACAGGGGGATAACAATAATAGCATCTGATTGACGTAAAGTCCTGAAGTGCAAAGAATGAGATGTTTGATATTACTATATGACCAGCTATACTGATGGATGCTGACAAGAGGCATAAGCCTAAACCTTTGGCTGATATTAAAGGGTTTATCTTATATTGGGTCATATGTCATAGACGGAGGTCTCTCTCTCGAGTCTCTTAGAACCCCCTCTATTGGCTAGAGCACATAGTTCTGTGGTGGACCAATCGCTCGGTATATTATATTGTTGGTCTCTGTGGGGAAAATTGTTTGAGGTCCACAGCTTCCTTGGTGATACCATCTAACAGACAGGTGTTTAAGGTCAACAAGTTGATTATTCTGCCAGCTTCAGCTTAAAAAAGGATTATCAGGGCATATGGATGTCATAGAGTGGGTCTCTCACTCAGGAGCCCATTTATTCTACAGACAGACTGCATGGTCCAAGTATTACTATGTTGGCCTCTATAGGGCATTGTGATGGTGACTGCAGCATCTCCTGGTGACTCTCCAGCTAGACTCATACTGATTAGCTGATTGCCATGCTGGGTTCAATTTAAATATGTGTTGTCTTCAGAAGTTGGAAGGTGTGACATCACTACTACGCCGGGATCACACAGTACGGGCTTGTCACCTTGACCAAGACGTGATGTTCAGCACTCCCTGGGAGTATGTAAGGTCAGCTTGGCACAGTATTACACAGACACCCCCGTACACCCAGGCACAGGGAGGCACATGAAGTGAGGGAGGGTGGCCCACGTGACCTGTGGCGTGGCACTACACTCGCTCACAACCCTGATAGGTTGAGAGAGCCCTTTCACTGCCCCTTTGAAACAAAGCCCTGCCAGCCCAGAAGACTGCCACCAGTTCCTCGTTGATATATGCCCAGTCCATTAATGGGATCATATCAGGACAGAAACCAGCCCAGGTAGCGTGTAATGTTATACCGAGACATGGACGTGTGGGATTTGTGGATCGAGGTAGAAATTATATGTTTAATCGCCTTTAAGGCACACTAAACACAATACTATATACACACAGGGTATATACAATGGTCAGATATGCAAATACAGTGCACCCTCAAGATACAATGGCCTCAGGATACAATATTTTCAACATACAATGGTCTTTTCTGACCCATCGTAACTTGACACCAGACTCAACCTACAATGTCTCAGGCTCAGATCCACCCAATCAAGGCCACTTCTCTGGTAAAATAGCTGTGTAGTCGGTAGTTAGCAGCTAGTCCTGGCTGTTATATGTAAGGACTTGTTTTATCTGTCTTAGTTATCTGCTTACTTTCCTTAAATCTTCGTTTTCTCTTAACTTGGATGACATTTTGGGGCTTTGGAACCGATTACTCAACTTACAATGGTTTCAACTTACAATGGTCATCCAGGAACCAATTAATATGTTGTGTCTTGTGGGATCACTGTACAGATGATAGCACAGACAGAGTTAACAGATAAGCTAAAAGTTAACGGATATATGTATTTGGTTATGGCAGCTAAAAATTCCAGAAACCCAGAAGGTCACTGGGGGGGGGGGGGGCGTGGTTCTGGGGCCAATGGATCCTACTACCCAGAGGTCTCCATAGCTCTCCTTCTCTGTGTCCTATAAACGAGCGAAGTCCAGGAAAAAGTCTGGCTCGATCTCAGGGTCTCAAAAATGTAACCGGCGTAGGGCTGAGATGTACGGTAATTCCATAATTCCTCATGAACTGCTGGTTCCATGATGTCTGAGGAATTTCCTTGATGCTGGTAACCAGCTCAGCCCTCCCGCAGAGGGGTTGTCCTGTCAGCTAAGTTTGCTTCCAGCCCGACTGCTGGAGGTGTTAAAGGTTATCATAATTTGAGGCAGGGCCACCTGTGGAGCCTGTTTCCTCTGCCAGGCAATAAATGATAACTCCTCATATTCCTCACAGAAGGCTTTTATTTTTCAAGGTTTTTCTGTGTCAAGTCAGAGTCTTCCCCATTAACTTCCTTACCTATACAGATATGCTTACAAAAGTCGAACCTGCACCCTAATGAGTCAGCCACAGTTATTTAGTCTTTTATATGCTCCTCTTAGGCAAGGTTCACAGCACCGTTTAGTTCTCCGTTCTTCTGATCCATCAGAACAGGGGAAAAAAAGATCTTATTTTTTGAACATCCGTTATGCTCATTTTGCATCCATTTTAGCCATTCCCACCTGTGATCTTTTATTTTTGATGCAAAATGAGCATCGAAAACTAAATGGTGATGTGAACGTAGCCTTAGTCATTTGTTTAATCTACTGCAAATAAGGATATTGTATAGCTAATCAGATGTCCCCCATTAAACGAGGTAAAGCAGAGTCAGCCATCGGCACTATCATTAATGGTTATTGTCTTGACCACATTCAACTATTCGGTGCCGCTTTCCCAGTTGGCAAATAGCGACATCTTCCAGTAGCTGAATGAGCTGTGCAGTGAAGTGGTTTCTACTGAGATTATCATGTTCCTAGTGATGCAGGTCATTAATATATTTATAAAAGAGACTGTTTGTTGTGTAACTGAATGCGCACACTGATAAGTGGATCGTGCAGACTGCCCCGGGTGAACTTGCATTTAGTAATTATTTAAAGGCATAGACTTTGCAGCCTGAGCTACATGGAGTCGGACCTTAGTCTTGAGTGCATTCATCTATTTTGTCTAATTGATTGTTCTGTGTATGTTTTCCATATATATATATATACACAGTACAGACCAAAAGTTTGGACACACCTTTTCATTCACAGAGTTTTCTGTATTTTCATGACTATGAAAATTGTAGATTCACACTGAAGGCATCAAAACTATGAATTAACACATGTGGAATTATATACTTAACAAAAAAGTGTGAAACAACTGAAAATATGTCTTATATTCTAGGTTCTTCAAAGTAGCCACCTTTTGCTTTGATTACTGCTTTGCACACTCTTGGCATTCTCTTGATGAGCTTCAAGAGGTTTTCACTTCACAGGTGTGCCCTGTCAGGTTTAATAAGTGGGATTTCTTGCCTTACAAATGGGGTTGGGACCATGAGTTGTGTTGGGCAGAAGTCAGGTGGATACACAGCTGATAGTCCTACTGAATAGACTGTTAGAATTTGTATTATGGCAAGAAAAAAAGCAGCTAAGTAAAGAAAAACGAGTGGCCATCATTACTTAAAGAAATGAAGGTCAGGCAGTCCGAAAAATTGGGAAAACTTTGAAAGTGCCCCAAAGTGCAGTCGCAAAAACCATCAAGCGCTACAAAGAAACTGGCTCACATGAGGACCGCCCCAGGAAAGGAAGACCAAGAGTCACCTCTGCTGCGGAGGATAAGCTCATCTGAGTCAGCAGCCTCAGAAATCACAGGTTAACAGCAGCTCAGATTAGATACTAGGTCAATGCCACACAGAGTTCTAGCAACAGACACATCTCTGCAACAACAATGTGTGCAGCAGGCCTTCATGGTAAAATAGCTGCTAGGAAACCACTGCTAAGGACAGGCAACAAGCAGAAGAGATTTTTTTGGGCTAAAGAACACAAGGAATGGACATTAGACCAGTAAAAATCTGTGCTTTGGCCTGATGAGTCCAAATTTGAGATCTTTGGTTCCAACCACCGTGTCTTTGTGTGACGCAGAAAAGGTGAACGGATGGACTCTACATGCCTGGTTCCCACCGTGAAGCATGGAGGAGGAGGAGGTGTGATGGTGTGGGGGTGCTTTGCTGGTGACACTGTTGGGGATTTATTCAAAATTGAAGGCATACTGAACCAGCATGGCTACCACAGCATCTTGCAGCAGCATGCTATTCCATCCGGTTTGCGTTTAGTTGGACCATCATTTATTTATCAACAGGACAATGACCCCAAACACACCTCCAGGCTGTATAAGGGCTATTTGACCAAGAAGGAGAGTGATGGGGTGCTACGCTAGATGACCTGGCCTTCACAGTCACCAGACCTGAACCCAATCGAGATGGTTTGGGGTGAGCTGGACCGCAGAGTGAAGGCAAAAGGGCCAACAATTGCTAAGCAGGGAACTCCTTCAAGGCTGTTGGAATACCATTTCAGGTGACTACCTCTTGAAGCTCATCAAGAGAATTCCAAGAGTGTGCAAAGAAGTAATCAAAGCAAAAGGTGGCTACTATGAAGAACCTAGAATATAAGACATATTTTCAGTTGTTTCACACTTTTTTGTTAAGAATATAATTCCACATGTGTTAATTCATAGTTTTGATGCCTTCAGTGGGAATCTACAATTTTCATACATAGTCATGAAAATACAGAAAACTCTTTGAATGAGAAGGTGTGTCCAAAATTTTGGTCTGTACTGTATATATATATATATATATATATATATATATATATATACAATAATTATGGCTATCCACTGCACCATTACTGCACACAGTGTGAATGTACCCTTCAACTTTATATCTTTTGGCTGGATAGACTCTTTAAGGGACCATTCACACGACGGTGTCCGTTTTGTGGTCCACAAATTTATTGCCGGCTGTGTGTGTTCCACATGTGGCAGATCAGCAGGTCCTGCACTTTGTTAGAAATACCTATTCTTGTGAGCCAAACGGACAGGAATAGGACATGTACTATATTTTTTTTTTTGTGTACATATGGATGTGACAGCACACAGTGTGACTTCTTTTGCAGCCCCATTGAAATGAATGAGTCTACATCCGATCCACGAAAAACTCTGCAATTTTAAAGAGGATCTGTCACCACTAATGACAAGCCTTTTTTAATAACTACATGCATTCCTTGTGTAATATCAATTCTGGAGCATCTATTCTTATGACTCTATGTCGTGCCGTTCCTTTATTATTATTAAGTTATGAATGATTTGCTAGCAGTCTGCAGTAAGGGTACAAAGGGGTGGTAACAAGTTGGAGGTGTGTACCTGCACAGTCTGACAATGACAGGACTGTTTGGATAGAGTCAGACTGTGCAGGGACACACCCTCGAGTGGTTGCCTCCCTTCTATACCCTTACTGCAGACTGCTAGCAATTCATCCATAGCTTCTAGCAGGAGTAATAAAAGAATGGCACAACATAGAGTAATAAGAATAGATGCTCCAGAATTGTTAGTACACGAGAAATGCATGAAGCTATTAAAACAGGCATGTCAGATGTGGGGGCAGGTCCTCTTTAACAAAAGTCTCTCAAACACCAAAACCAACATAATAAAACTACAACAAAACTATGATGAGTGAACACAGCCCAAGACAGGTTCTTTCTGTGGTTGATGGCGTTCTTCTTTATAAATATGTAGTTTATGTATATTTTATCATTTTCAGTACATTTTATGTCAATGCTTTTGCTTTCTCAGTGCCCAGATCTATTGAGCACCCTAAATGGGACTGGCGGACAAAGCCAGAAAGCCGAGATTTTGATGAATTAAACCACATCCTTCAAGAAAGCAAAAAACTGGGGAAAGCTCTGGAGAATCTGTCACGGAGTAAGTTCAGAACATATGAGTGTAAATATAAAACTGGTCAGTGTTCTTGATAAATTTACCAACTTCATAAAATCATGAAAATGTTCCTGGGTTTAATTTCTCAGCAAATCTACAATAATCAAGAAACGGTATAAATTAGAATATGTACAGTATTGGGACACATTTACTAATGAACTGCCCAAGAATTCTGCTGCACACTTTTCTTAGACTTTTTTTGTGCACTCAACTAGGGGCGTGGCCTAATAAGAAAGGGGTGTGGGTTAAAATGAACCAACGTGCGCCAAAAGTGTCTAACCATTCTCCAAATTTATCATCCAGCCTGAGCCACTCAGTTTGCAGATCTTTAGACTGCCTAAATTTATACTGTCTAAATATTAGACAGGATTAATAAACCTGAATCCAATGTCCTATAAATTATTTGTAAAGTGATTGCTTTTTATTTAAATATTTTACAAGGTTGATTATAATAAATGTGTGATTTTTTTTTCCACAGGTATTGCTGTTTCAGATGAATTGGAACAGGTAATAGTGAAATATACAAGATGAAATACTCTATTGTTTTTAATCTTAATTATGGTTATTGTTTCCATTAATAATATTATTTATCAATAAAATAGATCCAGAGAACAGTTCAAGCTAGTAGATATTAAGGTGATAGTTATCCAAATTAGTTGAGACCAAGGGGGCACTAATCAGATTCCACCTTTCATTTTCCAAAGGAGCTCTGAAAACATAAAGTGGGATCTGACTGGCTGCTATGGACAATAAGCCAATATTTATTTACACCAGATTTGATAACTATCCACCTAATTTAGATCTTCAGGCTTACTTAAAGGGCATCTGTCATCAGATTTGTACCTATGAAACTGGCTGACCTGTTACATGTGCACTTGGCATCTGAAGGCATCTGTGTTGGTCCCATGTTCATATGTGCCAGAATTGCTGAGAAAAATGAAGTTTTAATATATGCAAATGAGCCCCTAGGTGCCACAGGGGCATTGTCGTTACTCTTAGAAGCTGAGATCTCTCTGCAACTGCCACGCCCTCTGCACTTTGATTGACAGGGATGTTTCCACTGCCTGGCTCTGTCAATCAAAGTGCAGAGGGCACAGCAGCTGCAGAGAGAACTGAGCCTCTAGGTGTAATGGTAACGCCCCCGTTGCTCCTAGAGGCTCATTTGCATATATTAAAACATCATTTTTCTCAGCAATGAGGACGCATATGAACATGGGACCAACACAAATGCTTTCAGCTGCCAAGTGCACATGTAACAGGTCAGCCAGTGTCATAGGTACAAATCTGCTGGGAGATGACATTTAAAAATGGCCTGTCATTTCTCCTGACATGTCAGTTTAGTAAGTACTTGCTTTTACCATGTAATATTAATTCTGGAGCATCTATTCTTATGAATCTATGATGTGTCATTCCTTTATTATTCCTTCTTGAGGTTGTGAATGAATTGCTAGCAGGTTTCAGTAAAGGTCCAGATGAGGGTTACCAATTGAGGATGTGTCCCTGCATAGTCTTATGCTATCCAATCAGTTATGCCAGTTATGCCACTCCCAACTGGTAACACCCGGTAGGATCTTTATTGCAGACTACTGACAATTTATTTGTAACTTCAAGAAAAATAATAAAGGAACAGCACAACATAGACATATAAGAACAGCAACTCTTTAAGCTTTGCTTCCTGGCAAAATATCTGTGTCTTGAAATAAGACATCTCTCATTTTTACTTCCATGTCACAAGCTATCAGTTGTGCGACATGTCTTCCTGATACAAACTTTGGACCTATAATCTAGAAATAAAAAACCCTTTAAAATATTCGTAACATTATCTTTATCATGGCTGGTCTCATGTATATCTCTGAAGTCAATGTTTCATTTTTCAGGACACAAGAGCATTTAACTCCTCACTTCTGAGACCCTGTGTGATTGGAGAATGGGTGGGACGTGAAGACAATGACATTGACCCTTTAGCTTCTGAAATGATACAACCTCCTGTACCAAGAAATAAGAATGAACAGCGCGAAGGGGATGAAGGCAGTGGTAGTCCTGCTGGGAGGTAAGCATCCAGGCTTGCAGCTAGTGCATCTTAATTGTCACTCTTACCAGCTTTTGAAAGTAATGAAGGTCATACGCTGCAGTGTTTGAGAAGGGAGACTTCTTCCTCGGGCATGGTTTGACTCTCCTGTTCTAATAGGCACGCTGCTGTCTGCTTCCCAATTAGGTGCTCAGTTACAAAATACTTGTTAAAGTTAAAAAAAATCCCACAAAACTCACATTTTAAATCCACTGCTCTTCCATTGCGAGCTTCTACTAGTTCTCTAGTCAGGACGTATGTACTGGTATGTTACCTGTGTATGGTGGACCATAGAAGCATCAACAACGGAGCAGCAGGGGATTTAACGGTTTAACGTGAGTACTGTCTTTTCTACTATTTTAACACATATTTTGCAGCTTGATTTTCCTTTTTTTAAACCCTATAATTGTCAAAAGGTTCCTAATCCAAGGCTGAGAAGATTGGGGAAACCAGATAGTTAGAAGATGGTTAGAAGTAAAATGTTCCAGCTTGTTCCAGATTATTTTTGAAAGAAAAACTGAAAAGACTGCCCGTTAATGACACAATTTCTGAGACTTTGGTGACACAAATTGTACAGCTGGAAAATTAATGGCAGCTCAGAAGGGAAATCTGCCTCTGAGAACAGGTTGATTTTGGTGGCATAAGCACTGCCAGAGACACTTAAAGGCAGGGGCGTAGCTAAAGGCTCATGGACCCTGGTGCAAGAGTTCAGCTTGCCCCAAACCCCCCCCCCCCCCCCTTTCCTCAGCGTTGGTGCACCTGGCTTTTCTGCCGGTCAAGTCAAAAATTGACCCCCCCCCATGCCAAATTCTCACCCTAACCTTTTTCCTCCTAACATTACGTGTATCACTACAGAACATACAGGGTAAGGCTACATTCACACGACAGTTGTTTTTGCAGCCTCCGATCTGCATATTTTGCGGCTCAGATGTGGACCCATTCACTTAAATGAACACTATGTGCTGTCCTCATCTGTACAGTATGTCCATTCCTATTTTTGTCTGTTTTGCGGACAAGGATAGGCATTGTTACAGTGGATCTGCAAAAAAAAACGGATGCCATAGGGAACATCATCCGTTTTCTTTTGCAGATCCGCAATTTGCAGACTGCAAAACACAATGTTCGTGTGAATGTAGCTTAATACAGCGCCCCATACCTTGTACATCCAGTATAATACAGCGCCCCATACCTCTTACATCCAGTATAATACAGCGCCCCATACCTCTTACATCCAGTGACGTCTCCTCTGATGTAGATCTTCTCTTTCCTCATCTTCTCCTTTCAGACCAGACACCATTTTTCAGCCATTTCTTATCTCTGCAGTTTGACAGAAAAAAAACTTAGTTTATTACTTTTCCATCATCCTCCCATCTTCTGGACAAATTATCATACCACCCCCAGTACTGTGCCACTAATACCACACAGATAGTGCCCTTCAATAATTACTGGCACACAGTGTCCTAAAATAACTGCGCCCAGCAAATAGTGTCCCTGACACTAATAGTGTAAACATAACGTCCCCCAGAAATAACTGTGCTGTGCTGATACTGTGCCAGGGTGCCCCCCACAGTAATAGTGCCCCCAAAGTCCCAACTAATAATTCTCTGCCAGAGTGCCCCCAACAGTACTAATGTCCCTACTGTGCCCCAGAAGTAATAATGCTTCCAATGTGCCAGTAAGAAGTGCCCCAATAATGTGCCAGGAAGAAGTGTCCCCATAGTGCCCCCCAATAATGTGCCATTACGAAGTGCCCCAATAATGTGCCAGAAGTGCACCCAAAATTTCACCCCAATAATGTGCCAGAAGTTCCCCCCATTGATTCCCCCCAAAAATCATGTGACAGTAAAAAGTGTCCCACTCCATAGATGCCCCCCAAATTATGTGCCAGTAAGAAATGCCCCAAGTGCCCCCATGTGCCAGTAAGAAATGTCCCCAGTGCCCCCATGTGCCAGTAAGAAATGCCCCCCAGTGCCAGTAAGAAATGCCCCCAGTGCCAGTAAGAAATGCCCCAAGTGCCCCCATGTGCCAGCAAGAAATGCCCCCAGTGCCCCCATGTGCCAGTAAGAAATGTCCCCAGTGCCCCAAGTGCCAGTAAGAAATGCCCCCAGTGCCCCCAAGTGGCAGTAAGAAGTGCCCCCAAGTGACAGTAAGAAATGCCCCAGTGCCAGTAAGAAATGCCCCCAGTGCCCCCATGTGCCAGTAACAAATGCCCCCAGTGCCCCATGTGCCAGTAAGAAATGCCCCAGTGCCCCATGTGCCAGTAAGAAATGCCCCCCAGTGCCCCAAATGCAAATGCCCCCAGTGCCCCATGGGCCAGTAACAAATGCCCCCAGTGCCCCCAATAGAGCTCCGGTCCGTGATTGCACCAAAAAAAAAAAAATAAACACTAATACTTACCTCCATGGAGCTGGCAGCGATGCGATGCAGGCCTCTTCCGGCCTGTGTCACGCGCTGTATGGCTCAGGCGGTGCGATGCCGCCTCTCATAGGCTGCAGGCCTAGTGCCTGTAGCCTATCAGAGGAACGGGCAGGGATGACACCTCTCCCTCCCCTGCCCCACACTACAGGCATCTGTATCGCTGTCCTGAGGACGACGATACAGATGACTATGGAGAAGAGCGCTTCGACAATGGAAGTGCTCATCTCCCTCTGCCCCGCCGCCGCCCCCAACTGTGCGCAGGGCGGCGCTGCACCTTGCCTAATTGCGGTGCGGCCCTGCAAGTGGCAAGGGGGGCCCCCTGGCTTAGAGGCTCGGTCGCAACTGTGACCGCTGCGACCCCTATAGCTACGCCACTGCTTAAAGGGACTCTTGCCTTACCTGTGTGCCCTGTGTGTCTGTATTACATGTCCAGGAAAAGCACTTTTATTCTGCAGGAAAACAGCTCCCAAGTGCCCAGCTGAAAGTGAAAGTAAAAACAGCTTTCTCTCCCGACTTGATTTCTAACATCTATATCTTCTGATATATGGATATAATGATGTGATGTTGGTACCATTTGAAAGCTTAGAATTTCAAAGAAGGTCAGAACCATTTTTCTATCTGCTACCAATCCCAAGATATGAGCAGCTAAAGCAGCCCTCCCCTCTTCAGTCTGGTTTGCTTTTAGCACTTGCAGCAGCAGAGCCAGGCATTTGGGAGCTGTTTTCCTGCAGAATAAAAGTGCTTTTCCTGGACATGTAATACAGACACACAGTGCACACAGTGCATGCAATCTTCTGTGGGGCACTGCTGTTAGCTATATAGGTGAAAACATGTGAAAGACTCCCTTTAAGATGTCTCCTACTCATCAGTTTGTTTTATTCCTTTCTCATTGACTTCAATGTGGGAAAGAAGTCCTAAAATTCTTCAAAGAAGTAAAATGCCACTTCTGATGCTTTTTTTTTTTTAAAAACAACTACATAAAAATGCATGCCCAGGCCACTAGGACATGTATTTCTCATTGGAATCAATGGAAAGGTGTTTGGTAGTGTTTTGAACACGTTACGCAGTGTAAAACACCCATTTTAGAATATATAGCGTTTTTTGGCAATGTGAACGTAGCCTAAAAGATACTGAAACTGTGCCTAAAAGTGGCACTTGCATTAGAAAGGGGTATTTTTAAAACTCTATAAATATACAATTAAAATTTTTTTTGCCCATTATTTTTTTTCAATTCAGCAGTACTATGACATTGAAAACTAAACACAAATGAAATACCAAATATTGCGAGATTTAAATCACATATATAGTTAGGTAGCCCATGGTTAGTTTACTGCCACTATGCTATCTAACATGTAATTCTCATGATAATAGTAGGTGTAGAATTGGGATAACAGTACAATAGCTTTATTGTTCTCTTCATAATCCTAGATAAAGATGTCCAAAGAAGAACATTGCACTTAACACTGTAATGTTTAATGCTCTAATTGAGGCTCCACAGGGGCCATCTCTCTGGTCACAGTGGTGGTCTGACGGAAAAAGTCCAAACAAGGAGTAAGCTAAAAGACTAGGACAGGAAACTGAATAAATGGGATGAATTAAAAAAATTATATCCAGAAAACAATCCTCCTGATCGTCATTAAAAAACCTGCTTAGAATAATCATACACTGATTGTCAATATTTAATAAAAATGATAGAAGTGCTCCTTTAATAAAGCTTGGTTCCCATGACTTTCAGGCTACATGGTTGACTTACACGTTGAATGTTGCAGCAGAATTTATGTTTCAGACATAGGTATGCCCATACCATTGCATATGGTAAATCTGCCATTGACTCCCATTGTTATAAAAGAAAACATACCAGGTTGTATACTATAGGTGCCCAGTTATATTGGATAGTGTAGCAGCACCTTTAAAACAGTTGACAAAAATAGTATTTTGAGTTGCCAAGTTCTACTGACTAAACAGAAAGAGGATACTATTTTAGTGTACATCGGGCCAAAAGAATGGGGGCTCTTTAAATATGTAAATTGGGAGCATTTCCCTGGGTTTAATGCTTGTTGTCTAATTGTACAAAAATGTACTCTGAAACATAGCAAGGTCAGCATAAAAATGTGAGGCTCTCAGAATATAGATGCTAAAACTGAAAAATATCCTCATAACCCCTTTTTAAAATGAAGCGAATCTGACATCCAGCTGATCACTGTGGGTCCAGTTCAGAAGCCCCAGCAAATAGCTGTTGCCCCCAGGGGAAGCTGTGGCTGGCCATTCACATACTTACCAACATTTCAGTTGGTAAAATCGGGATATATAAGCCCTGTCCCTAGGGATGCCCTGAACCTGCCCCAAAACACCCACTTTTGGGCAGAGTTTTTATTAGCCCATTTCTGGTCCGGGGAAGTGGGAATTTGCTAGGACTGTCTCTAAAAATCAGGGACAGTCCCAGCACATTCGGGACAGTTGGCAGGTATGCGTTCACATTTAGCTGTGTGAAGGAGATGTAATATGTACAAGTGCCGGCCACAAAGGCTGTTTTTGCTAAAAGTTCTTCACTCTGAATAATAGCAGGTGTCTTGATTGAGTGACTTCCCCACTAAGAACTGGATGTGCTTGGTATTTCAGTCCTGGCACCTTCACTTGGATGGGACTGAGCTGCACATAGCCCATGTGACCAATGAACAGAACATGAAAGGCGTAGGATGCTGCAGCCGCTGATTGGTGGAAATGCTTAGAAGATCAGATATTAATGACCTATCTTCAGGATTGGTCATCAGTAGAGATGAGCGAACGTGCTCAAAACGAGCACTGTACCGCTCGGCTCCCCTGCGCTCGCATGGGCGCAGGCAGCCGCTTCCGTCCTCCTCAGGAGGACGGAAGCGGCTGCCTGCGCCCATGCGAGCGCAGGGGAGCCGAGCGGTACAGTGTTCGTTTCGAGCACGTTCGCTCATCTCTAGTCATCAATATTCTATACCTGGAAGCCCCCTTTGGTTGTCTGGTGTCCATCCTCCATCTCCTTATGTCCATGGCTGGCATGTTTACCAGGTATATGCACCTGGAGATTCTTCTGAAATAATTGATTATCATGCTGGGCTCATCTAATTTTGTAGCTGTGCTTGATTCAACAAAAGCAGTACAGAAAAGAACAATAAAACAAATTGGTATCGGAGGTTGTCTTTAAAGGAGAATATTGGACAATGAATCTAAGCTTCTTGAGACGCAACACAAATATTGTAGTCTGACTTTAGCAGATGGACCTGTAGACACAATTTAAAATAATAAATTCTCAGGACCTTATTAATGCAAGTGGATGGCAGGCTAAGCACATAACAAACAACAACAAATTACTTCATGTCATGAAATATTCATAGAGTAACGCTGTTAAAGATTTTTCTGAAGAATTGTACTGCATTCATAGCCCTGAGTCCACAGCAGACACAGGTCATTATCCCACCGAGCTTATTTCCCTGTAAAGACAAACGGCAATACATCCACAGGGAGGAAAGATGCAGAATGTAATGTTACACGTACAGCGGTAAAGTAGGATTTATTCAGTTAGTGTTATTTCTATGAATATGAAATTAGATGTAAAAAGTACAAATATGGTAAAGAATCAGAAGAAGAAATACTGTATATTTGAGATTTTAGACACTGAAGTTCACAAAGACCAGTTCTACATCCATCTGCTTTCGTGATCTGTTCAAGTATGACCATCTGATCTCCTGCTTAAAAAATTAGGATTGTACCTTAAAATCCATGGAGCAGAGAACTTTCTTATCATGTGGTTTTATATATCTAGAGATAACATATAATTGTCTTAAAAAAACACAAAGGTTGTTTATCAAACAGAAATTCTGTCCGCAGTCCCCGCTCACGTCAAGTCTGGGTGTGGCTGGATGGTTGTAGCATGGGCAGGGAAGGGGACGAGCCGGCAGGCCAGTCTCATCTACCATTTTCTACGTCTGGTTTAGGTGTAGAAAATGGTCTAAATGTAGGACGGCTAGGAAGCTGCTTTAGTCTACTTTCACACTAGCGTTAATATTTTCCAGTATTGAGATCTGTCATAGGTTCTCAGTACCAGAAAAAATGCTTCGGTTTTGTTCTCATTCATTGTCAATGGGGACAAAGCGTAACTGAACAGAATGGAGTGCGCCAAAATGCATTTTAGTTCGTTTGGTTGCGTTCTTATACCAGAGAGCAAACCGCAGCAAGCTGCTGTTTTCTTTCTGTCCTGAGATGTGGAGCAAGACACAATGCAAGTCAATGGGGACGGATCAGTTTTCTCTGAAACAATCTGACACAAAAGAAAACGGGTCAGTCCCCCATTGACTTTCGATGGAGTTAATGACGGATCAGTCCCAGCAATGTTAAAGATAATACAACCGGATCCGTTCATAACGGATGCAGATGGTTGTATTATCAGTAACGGAAGCGTTTTTGCTGAACCCTGCCAGATCCAGCAAAAACACTAGTGTGAAAGTAGCCTTATATTTAGAAGTGGCAGGAGATCTGCCAAAGTTATGTAGAGGCCGGCGCCTTTATTGCTCTACGGCATCTAAAACTAATAGTGGAACAACTTTGCAAAATGTCTTGTTTGCAAATATCCTATTGCTTTTGTGTTTACAGTTCCTATACAGAATGCAGACCTATGTATTTCCATAGTTATATAAATTATGATATAGATTAGTTTTGATTGAAAGTAGTTGTCTAAGTTAACTGAAAATTTTCCCCATGCCACCAAATTCTTTAAAATAAAAGAGTCACATATTCTCACCTGTTTTTCCTACACCATTCTCAGCCCCGCCAGTCCTGTCCTCCTTCTGCTATTTGCTGCAGTAGTAATGTACAGGTATACGGCATGTGGACATGGAGGGATAAGTTGCAGTGGTCATATGCCACATGCTTCTACATCACTGCTGCAGACTTGTATACAAAGAACAGGAGGAGGATTGGACCAGCAGTGCTGCGGATAGTGCAGGAGAAACAGGTGAGTACATAATCTTTTGTTATTGTAAATCATTTGGGGGCATGGTGAAAATGTGTAGTTGACTTTTACCATATGAATTTTTGCAACAGAATAGAAGTGAGCTATTTGTAGACTTTAACAAAACGCTTACCTGGTGACCTGCTTTTCAGCTGCAGATCCACCCTCCATGATGGCTGGACCGCAGACTACCTGGTGCACACTGCATTTGGTGGTCCAAGACACGTCCTGCTTCTCCAGCTCAGCTGTTGGGTTGGCCAGCACTGCTTACGTGAGATATGCTAGGTCAATCCAAGGGCAGTAGGAACTAATTTTTTGTTCCTGAACCACTTGAATCACTTGAATCAGAAAATATTTTCCACCTACATCGGTGGGGGTCCAGGTAATCTAGGTTAGCAGGCTTGTATAAGCAGTGACTGGTGGCGGGACTGCAGCTCTATTGTAAGGATAGCGACTACCATCACACACAAACAGGGATAGTGCAGCCTTAAAACTGCCCGGCTGACTTACATTTTTTCACTTTTTTCCCGATTTTATGACAGGACACTAATCCGCTGCTTGGAAGACGTCCTGATGCATCCTGAATGGATCCCTTTCTATTCAGAATGCATAAGGACCAAACGGAAACATTTTTTCTGGTATTGAGATTCTCTGCCGGATCTCAATACCGGATTACAACAACGTAGGTGTGAAAGTAGCCTAAACCAAGAGCTTGGACCAAAGACCTGCTGTTTGCTACATTTGCAAAATCTGTTTATTAAAATATGAGAACAAATCTCAACACAAATCTGTTAACTATTAAACAGTTCTCCACATAGATATGGTTGTACACCCATGTGGATCCCTTCTTTTCTAGATCTCATCATGGCATAAACCCTGATTTCCAGGAAAATATTGATTCTTTGAAACGTTGGTATGAAAATTATTTTATTTGTGGAGAATTTTGTGTGTAGACTTCTGAGGCTGAGAATAGCCTTGCTCTTTATTACCTGTAGCATGCAGAATGTCCTTTAGGTCCATCTTCAGATTGCCCAAGATTGAATATTTATACTTGAAGCAGATGGCATGTCTTCACACATCTTGCCGGATTTTATGAGATTTAGTGCATGAGCCCATCTGTTAAAGCCTTTTAAATGCAAGGAGAGGAGCCCTTACAGCTCAGAAGACATAACTGATGTAAACACAGGTGTCTTCGAAGGATGAAAAAATCGTGTGTTAAAAATATGTCTGCCAATAAAGCAAATGCATAATGTATGAGACACTGCTATACATGAAAAGTGTACTAGAAGTCACCAAGGAGTGACATGATCATAAAAAACAAGACCCAGTGCATTTATACAATGTGGCCTAGCTGCTGCAGAACTGCTTTTTAAAGCATAAGTCTGCAACCACATGGTTGCCAAATCAGTGGTGGATCATAGAAGAGAAAGTGCAAGTAGCAGATACATTTCTCTTTTTTTTTTTATTCACGCCTGGTTTTGGCTTACAAAACTGCATGCAGAAACCTGACCATGTGGTCGTACCTTAAGACTGGGTTCCACAGCATATGAAACCCGCAAGAAAATCTGTAATAAGATCTACATCTGTCATAATCAGGTTTAGAAACAGATGGGATTGGTGATACTGTATCATCTTTTGCTATGGGTGAAACTGTAGTACCCCAGACCTGAGGATACTACAAATTGTAAATTTTTTTCTGGTCATAGGTACCAGCAAGGGATGGTTGGCAAAGGTTGGCAAGGAACAGGGCTAACTACCCTGTTCCTTCCCTATTGGTAGGAGTGGGCTGGTTCTACTTTCTACCAAAAGGGGACCTTCCTGTCAAGCTACAGAGAAGAGAGGAAGCACCCTGCACAGCTCCTGCTCCTGATTCTTTAGAGAGAACCAAACCAATTTTCCTCAGGTAAAATCCTGAGATTTCAGACAGCAGAGAGAACTTGTACCTTCATTCCCCCACTCTGATGTAACTGTAAAGGGAAGATGACTTACCTGCTTCACAGCGCCGGCTGCCTTCTCCTGTCCCCGGCCTGCAATGCTACACTGGGCTACAGTGATATCAACATCCGGTTTGACATAATCACAGCCAATCACAAGCTGGGCTGGCTTTGCATCATGACAAATGGTCACATGGTCGCAAGGTGAGCCTGATTGGTTGTGGCAATGTCAAACCAGATGTTGACATCACTGAAGCCCAGCAGAGCATCTCAGGCCAGGAGAAAAAGGAGCGAAGAGCCAGCACCAGGAAGCAGGTAAGTCATCTTCCCTTTGCAGGTCCAGCAGAATGGGGGATCTTGTAGAACCCTTTTAAAGCCTGCTGCTACTGTATGTATTTAAAGTTTTACATCGCACTTAGCAAAAAAGACTTTGTTATTTTCAACTCTGGCCTTGTTCCTCAGTACTATAATTCCACTGCACCAATCCTCAGGGTGCAACTGCCTGAGGGAGTACACCGTGACACAACACTTAGTAAAGGCCACTACCACTCTTATCCTCTAGACTGGTTCTTCAGGTGGTCGCTCCAAAACTATTAGCAAAGTTAGCAACAGACAGGGCATACCTCACATATATTGCTCTATATCTGAATGATGTTATAAAAAGAAGGACGGGGCCTCATTTAATACGTCAAAAGAATTTTACTGTGTTTGGGGTGTTCACCTTGTTCCATCAAATTAACACCTATTTTTGAGGATAGTAAGTTTGAGGGAGACATGAATCGTATCAGGGATCTGATGAAGGGTCACACAAGACTGGAGTAGTTATCTTTGCGATATCAATGAGTCATGAAAATTATTCAGGAGAGGGGAGAGTGTCAAGCGGCGTCACCATCTTTGTATTGTCCGGATATCTTCATTTTTTGGACTGTTGATGGTGTATCGTTTTCATGAGTATCTTTTATGCCTGCTCCTCCATCCTCACCTTATTTATGAATATATAGCACTATTACAGCATTGACATTCATCCCTAGCATTTAATTTATATATTATTCCACACTATGACTTCTTCTGGTTTTCTATACTACTTTGTTTCCCGCATCCACCCTCTGAAGAACCTGGATTGGGGGAAAAGTGTTGGGGTATGACGGGAATAAGGACTTATTAGGGTCGTCTAGGGTACTACAGGGTAGGTACGAGGGCAGAGAGCCTCCACTTCTAGGAGACGTCTCTGGGCTGAGGGTCACACAGGGCGATCTTATGGTAAGATATGTAAGATATGTACTCCCCCCCCCCCCTGTGTTACTCTCCCTCTGTTAACCCTTTAATTGCATTACCCTGTAGCCTACTTAAAGTGATGTGTATCGTTTATGTTGAGGGTTTACCCCCTGATCATGATTATTAATTTTAAACCTTTTCCATAGGGTTATTTTAGTATTATTGCAATAAGGATTGAGATTTTTAAGGGTTTATATTTTATTTGATGAATATCTGATGAAGGGAATGTGTTTTTTTTTACAAAATGTGGGATTTGGGACTCCACTCAATAAAGAAGTATATTCAAGATTCGTGTATCCATGATCAGATGACATACTAGATGTCAATTTCCTTTTCTTACTGCTACATTGATGGATATAAATATATCACTACATAGTACTTAAAGTGGCACTATATGGTACATTGAATAAACTTATGACAATTATGTAGTAGGGGTATATTAAAAGTTTTGAGAAGTGGGGGTCTGAGCGCTGGGACCCCCAATGATCTCTAGGACAAGGAGAGAGTAGTGCACTCAATAGCTGTCTTTCCTCGCTGCCTGACAGAAAGAGTAAATAATAGTCTATGGGCATGTCTTGTGCAGCAAGGAGAGAGAGTGTGCTATATGTAATCTCTTCTCTTCCCTCATTCTAGGCGTCTCAGGGCTCAGACCCCCACCGATGAAAACTTTTGATATGTCCCTACAACATGTCAAAAATGTATTAATTAAATGGATTGTCCAGGATTAGACAAATATGGCTGTTATCTGCCAGTATCAGCTCCATACCTGTCCTTGGGATCTGTCTGGTATTAAAGCTCAAATACATTGAAGTGAATGCAGTGCTACTTACAGCCTGAGAACAGCGGTTGAACTGTTTTTGAAAGTTAGAAGCCATGTTTTGCTCATCATGTAAAACTCTTTAAGCAAATCAGTAACCACAATGGTCCAGCAAATGTGCTATGTGTGAACCCAGTCTAAGATGATATTCCAGTCCACCATTGTTTAACAGTTGTGTATTCTGCTGGAAACACAGTGCTATATACACACTACAGCTGCTGCTGAACCTCTTTTTGAATAGAGAGTGAGCACTTCTTGTCAGTCAGTTAAGCAGCATGTATTTAATGCCAGTCACCTCTGTCCAGTAGTCCAATTCTGACATCAGAATGTGATGTTCATGCAAATAATATTTCCAGACATGTAACATTTCAGTATGCATGCATTTTTGAATAATGATTAGATTAAGAAGATGTGTCACCACTCCTGACCTGTGTGATGTAGGAAATAATTGTATTTCCCATGAAATAACAATTGTGGAGCATATCAAACACCTCTCCATTCACACATTCTCTCACTCTCTCACCGCTATCCACCATGTCTTCCCTTTATGACGCTGATACAGCCGCTGCTTTCTACAACATCACGACTACTTCAGCCCTTGACCCATTTGCCCCTCTCACACACACCACAACTCGGCAAATCATCCGACAACCCTGGCACACTCACCAGACAAGAAAAAACAGTGACAGGCTTACAGAGTTGCTGAACGACGCTGGAAGAAAGCCTATTCTAAAGACAACTTCATCTCATACAAGCAAGCTATTCTCAAATTCAAGTCTGCTCTTACCTCTTGTAAACAGGACTACTATCATCTCTAACCCCAAACAACTGTTTAATACCTTTAATTATCTACTCCATTCCCAGGTGCCCCCTCCCACACCCCTCATTTCAGCTGAAGACTTTGCCTCATATTTCAAAGATAAAATAAAAAAAAATCCTTGAAAACTTTTAACAATCCCCACTACCCCCTACACAATTGTCCATTGCTCTTCCTACAGTTTACCACTGTCACAGAAGAAAAGCTTTTCACCTTAATCTCCAAATCACAACCTGTGCCCTTGACTCAATCCCATCCCACCTCATTCCCAACCTCACCACAATAGTTATCCCTGCCCTAACCCACCTCGTCAACCTATCGCTAACCACTGGTGTCTTCCCTTCCTCTCTTAAACATGCATCCATTGCACCCATACTCAAGAAGCCCTCCCTGGCCATCCTCTTAATCCAGCTATCGCCCCATCTCACTACTCCCATTCACATTAAAACTCCTTGAACAACATGTCCATCTCAAACTGTCCTCCCACCTCTCATCCCACTCACTTTTTGATAAGCTGTATTCCGGCTTCAGACCCAATCACTCCACTGAAACTGCCCTAACCAAAGTTGCCAACGATCTACTAGCTTCCAAAGCTAAATGTCATTATTCTGTGCTTTTTCTCCTTGACCTGTCCTCGGCCTTTGATATTGTCGACCACTCTCTTCTATTACAAACCCTCTCTTCCTTCTGCATCAAAGACATATTGTCGACCACTCTCTCCTATTACAAACCCTCTCTTCCTTCTGCATCAAAGACGTGGCCCTCTCCTGGATCTCCTCGTAGCTCATAGCGCCCTCTCTGTTGCTATCCCTCAAGGCTCTCACCTGGGTCCCCTGCTTTTCTTGCTTTATAGATTTGGTCTGGGACAGCTCATGAAGTCCCATGGCTTCCAATACCACTTCTATGCTGCCGACACTCAAATCTGCCTCTCTGGCCCAGGTGTCACTTCCCTGCTCTCCAGAATCCTAGCATGTCTGTCTTTATCTTCTTTCTTCTGCTCCCACTTTCTAAAACTCAACATGGAAAAAACCGAATTCATGATCTTTCCCCCATGTCACTCAGCCCCCTCAACCTGACTTATCCATTACAGTTAATAGCACAACGCTTTCTCCAGTCTGGCAGGTTTGCTGCCTGGGGATGACATTTGATTCTGCCCTGTCCTTTAAGCCAGACATCCAAACCCTCACTTCCACTTGCCACTTTCAACTTAACAACATCTCTTGTATTTGCTTCTTCCTCTTCCTCAGTGAATTAAAATGCGAGTGCATGCCCTCGTCATCTCCTGTCTGGACTACTGCAAAATTCTCCTCTGTGTCCTCCCATCCAGCACTCTTGCTCTCCTCCAATCTATTCTCAACTCCGCTGCCCGGTTAATCCACCTTTCCCCTTGTTTCTCCTCTGCCTCTCCCCTCTACTAATCCCGTAACTGGCTCCCCATTGCCCAGTGAATGCAGTTTAAAATATTTAAAACTACATATCAGGCCGTCCACAACCAGTCCCCTCCTTACATCTCTGAGCTACTTTCCCGAAACATCCCCACACAATCTTCAATCCTCACAGGACCTCCTACTCTGTTCTCCTCTCATCTGTTCTTCACACAGTTAACTACAAGATTTTTCACGTGCCTCTCCTCTACTCTGGTTTTCCCCACACCAGAACATCAGACTCTCCCCCAACATCCAAACCTCCAAAAGTAACCTGAGAATACACATTTTTACTAAAATCAACGTTTAGGTGACAGGTTCTCTTTAAAATGGTCTTCTGGAGCCCAGTATCTTGGTATAGTGTTCATTAGCACACATGATGCACTGACACTTTGTAATGCCTCATACTGTGAAATGTGGCTTCTCGGTTTAGATTACATGGTAACTTTGAGAAGTTCACACTCTTGGATCTGTAATCTTGCTATGGCCATCATTCAGTTAATGACATTGATATACCGCTCACTAATACTATTTCTTCTTCTAGTTTAAAGATGGAGCCGAAGAACAAAGGTCTGAAGCAGCAGCAGCAGCAACATAAGAAGCTGTTAGCGGCCATGCTTTCCCAAGACTCCTTTGACTCCGTACACAGCGCTCCTGCGAGTGTCACAGAGGAAGATATTGATAATGAGGATGATGCAATGGAACTACTAGGTAATTGACCGGCTCACTCATTTATTTATAACCTGCTTAGGGGGGATTGATTCTCATGTTAAGTGAGTAACTGCCAGGTTAGGGTCATGTGCAGCCTGATCCCTTCTCCCTGATTTAGGTGCAGGGATATATTGCATTTACTGGAAATTCTGTACTACAAGATGATTTTCATTAATCATGTGTATATTCCTTAAGAGGATCTCCAGTCATTGCTGTAAGTTGCAGACTGCCCTTAAGATGTGTAATCTATGCAGACACACTGGGTACCTCTGTTATCACTGCTGAAGGGGCACCACATGCCTTGATGGTCTGGGCAACTGGAGCTTGAACCCGATCCCTTACCTATGGAAAGATAGACACAAGGTGCAACTGCATTCTGTAGATGGCGGGCTAATGCTATGTAGGTGCCTTACAGCAATGTTATTTGGGTACTGTATGGTTGTATTGTTTGTCCCTAACATGGTACACCATAAGAGGGAAGGTATCAATGGAAGGTACTGCATAGGGCACCATGTGGCATAGGGCTGGATTCGACTGTGGCAGTATTTTACAGCACCCAGGTGCTCCACTTTATGATTGCCAGCTGTTTTAACTCTTTATAAACATCTGATCATAGCCTAATTTTAGAGTGTCTGCAGTTCATGCCCAAGATTTCATAGATCAGTCATTGTAAAGTGTAGTAAAGAGAAGTGTAGGTGTCACTTTCACTACATCCACAGACCACAGTATTGCGCTCTAACTCACCCCCTAAATCCTTTACGGAGCTGCTCTGACAGCTTGATCTGTGGCCCTTATGTGTGAACACCTGACAGCTCATAAATACTTATTTAAGCCATAATCTCATTTGTTTGGTAAAAATTTAGCTGTAATGTGTGCTTTTGAGCTGTCAAGAGTTCCGAGATAAGGGCTACATCAGAGCCATCAGAGCAGCTCCTTGACGGATTCTTTGTGAGGCATACACCAACAGTCTGTTGTGAAATTGAAGGCTGTAGAGGAAAAACTGTTGAAAACGGTTAATAAAGACCAATTAAAAATTATTTTTAGTCCAAAATGAATAAAATGCATTGATAAAAAATTGTCCTCAAAAGTGTCCATAGCCTTTACCTTTTACCCTTTCTAAAGGACAGTAAAAATCTCATAAGTCTCACTAATTATAACCAATCCTTCAGATATTAACATTTATAATTTACAAAATAATACGATTTTCTAATATTCAAAACTTTAACATACTCCTCACCTACTTTTTTTACATCAATGCAGAACTGCACAAAGGAAGGCTATAGCATGGACGTGTCCTGTGTAGTGTACCCATCCTCTATGACAGTGATGGCTAACCTCCGCCACTCCAGCGGTGGTGAAACTATGACTCCCAGCATACTCCATTCATTTCTGTGGTGTTCTGAGAACAGCCAAGCAAGTGTACATCTTACAACCCCTGGCAAAAATTATGGAATCACCAGTCTGAGGATGTTCCTTCAGTTGTTTAATTTTGTTGAAAAAAAAAAAACGATCACAGACATGACTAAAAACTAAAGGCATTTCAAATGGCAACTTTCTGGCTTTAAGAAATACTAAAAGAAATCAAGAAAAATAATTGTGGTAGCCAGTAACAGTTACATTTTTAGAACAAGAACAGGGAATACATTATGGAATCACTCAATTCTGAGGAAAAAATTATGGAATCATGAACAAACAAACAAACAAACAAACAAAATAACACTCCAACACATCACTAGTACTTTGTTGCACCACCTCTGGCTTTTATAACTGCTTGCAGTCTCTGAGGCATTGACTTGATGAGTGACAAACAGTACTCTTTATCAATCTGGCTCCAGCTTTCTCTGATTGCTGTTGCCAGATCAGCTTTGCAGGTTGGAGCCTTGTCATGGACCATTTTCTTTAACTTCCACCACAGATTTTCAATTGGATTGAGATCCGGACTGTTTGCAGGCCATGACATTGACCTTATGTGTCTTTCTTCAAGGAATGTTTTCACAGTTTTTTCTCTATGGCAAGATGCATTATCATCTTGAAAAATGATTTCATCATCCTCAAACATCCTTTCGATAGATGGGATAAGAAAATTGTCCAAAATGTCAATGTAAGCCTGTGCATTTATTGAAGATGTAATGACATCTTGCCATCTCCCCAGTGCTTTTACCTGACATGCAGCCGCGTATCATTAATGACTGTGGAAATTTGCACGTTTTCTTCAGACAGTCATCTGCATAAATCTCTTTGGAACGGCACCAAACAAAAGTTCCTGCATCATCACCTTGCCCAATGCAGATTCGAAATTCATCACATTACAAATGGGGATCTGGTATCTGAGGTGAAGGTGGGAGAAAATCTGGGTTCCAGTGACCACCAATGTTTGTGATTCGAAATCCAAACTGACTGTGAGAAATCCCATTCTGCAACCAAAGTATTGGATTTTACGAATACCAAGTTTGAGGTTATGGGAGAATATGTAAAGAAAGAATTAAAAGGGTGGGATAAAACAGCAAGAGCGAGTGCTCAGTGGAAGGCATTTAAAGAAGTCCTCTTAAAGGCAACTAGACTATATGTTAGACAAATTAGCAAAAGGAAAAGAAAGAGAAATCCACTATGGTTTACTAGAGAGGTAAGAGCTATAGTGAATGATAAAAAGTCTGCCTATAAGAGGTATAAAGAGTCTGGAAGTGTAGCGGACAGAGAAGTTTATAAAATTATACAGAAGAAGACAAAACAGATTATTAATGCTGCTAAAGCTTCAAAGGAGGAAGAAATGGCCAAATGTGTTAAGGAGGGAAATAAAACCTTCTTCAGATATATTAGAGACAGGAAGAAGAAAAACTGCGGCATTACAAAACTTAGCAATGGAAAAAATCTGTATATAGATGGGGATAAGACGGTCGCTGACCATCTGAATAACTACTTCTGCTCAGTTTTTTCAGATGGCGACTTTCATAATCAGAGCATGGCTGGACATAGCATTGCCTCTAGTTGTAAGGTTTCAGCCCCATTGTTTTCAGAGGCCGATGTTCTACAGGAACTTGTCCGGCTAAAGTTAAATAAGGCAATGTGTCCGGATGGCATCCACCCTAGAGTTCTTAAAGAACTCCAATCTGTGATTGTTGGCCCCCTGACTGATCTGTATAATCAGTCCCTTCTTACAGGAGATGTTCCTGATGATTGGAGAATGGCTAATGTTGTACCCATTCACAAGAAGGGTAGTAGAGAAGAAGCTAGTAACTATAGGCCAGTCAGCTTGACATCTGTAGTGGTAAAAATGATGGAGACTCTACTAAAAAAGAAGACAATTGACCATCTAACAACAAACAACTTGATGGACCCAAACCAGCATGGCTTTACTGAGGGCCGATCATGTCAGACTAATCTCATTGATTTCTTTGACTATGTAACTAAAGTGCTGGATGAAGGTGGTGCTGTGGATTTCGCCTACCTGGATTTCATTAAAGCTTTCGATACGGTTCCCCATAAAGAGCTGATAGAGAAGTTATCAAAAATTGGACTTAACCCCTGGATAGTTCAGTGGATCTGCAGTTGGCTGAAGGACAGATACCAGAGGGTTGTTGTTAATGGAGTGTATTCTGAGGAGAGGCTGGTTACAAGTGGGGTGCCTCAAGGATCATGTTCTGTTTAACATGTTTGTAAGTGACATAAGGGACGGCTTGGTAGGGAAGGTTTGCTTGTTTGCTGATGACACAAAAGTGTGTAATAGGGTTGATGTTCCAGGAGGTGTCGGTAATATGGAGAATGATTTATCTTTATTAGATAAGTGGTCAAAACAATGGAAACTTTAGTTCAATGTTTCCAAATGTAAAATAATGCACTTGGGGAGAAGAAATCCTCTATCTTGAGTATCGTATTGGCAGTTCTGTGCTAACAAAGACCTCAGAAGAGAAGGATTTGTGGGTAGTCATCTCTGTCAGCCTCAAAATGAGTAACCAATGCAGCCAGGCGGTAGGGAAAGCAAATCGTATGCTTGGCTGCATAGCTAGAGGTATAACAAGCAGAAAGAGGGAGATTGTGATCCCTCTGTATAGAGCTCTAGTAAGACCACATCTAGAATACTGTGTTCAATTCTGGAGACCTCACCTGCAAAAGGATATTGCTAAAATAGAACGGGTCCAAAGAAGAGCTACAAAAATGGAGGAAGGTCTAAAGCATAGAACTTATCAAGAAAGACTCCGAGTTCTTAATATGTATAGTCTGGAGGAAAGAAGAGAAAGGGGGGACATGATTGAAACCTTTATATATGTTAAAGGACTGAATAAAGTTCAGGAGGGAAGGGTTATTAATAAGAAACTGAACACAAGAACAAGGGGGCACAATCTGAGGTTAGTTGGGGGAAAAGCCCATTCCTTAGCCCATTGTAACCTTGTTTTTTTCTGTTTAGGTGTTAGTGATGGCTTTCTTTTAGCTTTTCTGTATGGAAATCCCATTTCCTTTTGGCGGTTTCTTATAGTTCGGTCACAGACGTTGACTCCAGTTTCCTCCCATTTGTTCCTCATATGTTTTGTACATTTTCTGTTTTCAAGGCATATTGCTTTAAGTTTTCTGTCTTGACGCTTTGATGTCTTCCTTGGTCTACCAGTATGCTTGCCTTTAACCACCTTCCCATGTTGTTTGTACTTGGTCCATGTTTTAGACACAGCTGACTGTGAACAACCAACATCTTGTGCAACACTGCGTGATAATTTACCCTCTTTAAGGAGTTTGATAATCCTCTCCTTTTTTTCAATTGACATCTCTGGTGTTGGAGCCATGATTCATGTCAGTCCACTTGTTGCAACAGCTCTCCAAGGTGTGATCACTCCTTTTTACCTGGATACTAACGAGCTGATTTAACCCTTACACTCCCAGCGCCATACATGTACGGTGCTGGGGCGATGCGGGAACATGACGCCCGCTTGCACGTGCGAGGGGCGTCATGGCCGGCAAGTCTCTGCTGTTTCAAACAGCAGAGACTTGCCGCTACCTACCGCCATCGGCGATGGCTGAGTAAAGGCATTAGATACCGTGATCACGTGAGATCGCGGCATCTAATATTGGTAAAACCCGGAAGCGCTTGCTTCCGGGTGTTGTGCAGAAGCCCCGTGTGGTCTATCGGGGTGTCTGCACATGATCTGTAAGTTGTAAACCTCGCTGATGAGGTTTACAGCTTTCAATCTGCAATTCTTATTTTAGCCACTAGATGGCAGGCCATGATAAGAAATGAGCAAAAGGGATTTTAAATGGATTTTTAAAAATCCCTGATTGCTCAAAAAGAAAAAACATTATCTATTTGCTTTTATATGAGCCTAAAAATAATCACAAAAAAATAAAAAAATGTTAAAAAAAAATATAAAAGTTTAAATCACCCCCCTTTCTGTATAATTAAAATATAAATACCTAAATAACAATAAATATAGACATCATTGGTATCACCGCGACCGAAAACGCCCGTACTTTTAAAATATATAAAATACATTTTTCTAAAAAAAAAATAAATAAAAAGCGATCAAAAAGTCATACACACCCCAGAATGGTATAAATAAAACGTTCAGATCGCCCTGCAAAAAATAAGCCTCCGATACAGCTCTGTACACATAAATTCCAGAAAGTTATAGGGGTCAAGATATGACGACAAAAAAAAAAGAAAAAAAAAATTCCAACTTTATAATTATTTTATCACAACACATGAAAAACTATACATATTAGGTACCGCCGGATTCGTACTGACAGTAGAATGAAAGTAACTGGTCAGTTTTAATGAACATCGAACGCCGTAAATAAAAAACCCGTAAAACTGTAGCGGAATTGCATTTTTTTTTCCAATTTTTTTCCTGCTTCCCACTACACCATATGCAATATTAAATGGTGGCGTTGGAAAGTACAACTTGTCCCGCAAAAAAAAAACAAAAAAAACCATACAGCTATGTGAACAAAAATATAAAAAAAGTTATGGCTCATAAAATAGGGAAGAAAAATGAAACCGCAAAAACTAAAAAAAAAAAACCCTGGTACTGAAAGGGTTAATCTGATGCAGGTGTTATTGTTTGTAATGAAAATTTGCAGGGTGATTCCATATTTTTTTCCTCAGAATTGAGTGATTCCATAATTTGTTCCCTGTGCATGTTCTAAAAATGTAACTGTTACATTTATTTTTTTGATTTCTTTTAGTATTTCTTAAAGCCAGAAAGTTGCCATTTGAAATGCCTTTAGTTTTTTGTCATGTCTGTGATCAGTTTTTTTTCAACAAAATTAAACAACTGAAGGAACATCCTCAGAGACTGGTGATTCCATAATTTTTGCCAGGGGTTGTAGGAGTTGTAGTTTTACCATAGCTGGAGTGCCGGAGGTTAGCCATCACAGCTCTAGAAGAATAGGATGAAACATGGCACCGATCACCTGCATGTGCCATATTACCCAGCAGAGTTCCTTGGTTATGACTGAATACTGGAAGACATGTGATGTATCAGGGTTGTGTTAGTATAAATGGTTAGCTATGGTTAGTCATTACACAGGACACATCCTTGGTCCAAATCACACCACTGAAAAACAGTATATTATTCCAATACTGTGTTTTGTTTAAAAAAAATGTTTTGCATGTGATATTGTTACCCTTTGAACTATATGCGCTACTGAAGCAACTTCTGAAAAAGTAATTTGAATCCATATGTAAATGAGCAGTAAAGTACAATGAGGGAGGGCCCACGCCACTGTGCACCCTTGCTGCTCCTGCTTCTCTGCCAGCCTCTCCCTCTCTGACTTGAATAACAGGTCCAGGCAAGATGCAGGAAATGGTCCCTGTCAATAATGAAGAAGAGGGAGGGGCTCACAGAGGAAGTAGGAGGAGCAAGAGTGCAGAGAGTCCCTTGGGCCCACCCAACGTGAAGCATTTTTGTAATATACTTTATTAGGGGAATGTGTTTCTTTTTACTAGAAAACTGGATGCAAAGAGTCTTTTTATCAACATTTTAACTGGGCATTGCTAATGAAAGTCTGTTTTCAGCGTTCTACTGAGCTCTGAAGATGTCTGTGTGTAACATACAGAGGCTTCTCAGACTGCCTCTTGTCATTCCCCAGCCCCTTGCTCCCTATATGTGCTCTCTCTGCTTGTGTCCCTGCCTAACTTACTTGCTGCTAGTACTAACCACTGGCAACTCTTCTGGTTTAGCTCTCTTCCATGCACTTCTCTCTTAGCGCTCATGCACACAACCGTATGTATTTTGTGGTCCACAAAACACGGATCCGCAAAAAAAACAGATGACATCCGTGTGACGTCCGTGTTACATGCAGTTTTTTTGAGGCTCAATTGTGACCATGCCTGTCCACAAAACTGACAAGAATAGAACATGTTCTATTTTTGCAAAACAGACTTATGAACATACAGATACGGAATGCACACTGAGTCTTTTTTTTGCGGCCCTATTGAAATGAATAGTTCCGCATATGGGCCGCAAAAAAAACCATGGAACAGACATGCACAAAAAATACGTTGGTGTGCATGAGGAGAACAGGGATCGGGACTGCCGGTAACACATTACACTTACTATCAACGCAAAGCGATCAGTGTGCTGTGCATAACACATAAAGATGTGCAATCTGTCCGGTCACACAGGGTACCTCTGTTGTCACTGCTGAAGGGGCACCACATGCCTTAATGGTCTGGGCAACTGGAGCTTGAACCCGATCACTTACTTATGGAAAGGTAGGCACAAGGTGCAACTGCATTCTGTAGATGGCGGGCTAATGCTACTTAGGCACCATACAGCAATGTTTGGGCACTGTATGGTTGTATTTTTTGGGACCAACATGGTGCACCATAAGAGGGAAGGTATCAATGGAAGGTACTGCATAGGGCACCATGTGGTATAGGGCTGGCTCTGACTGTGGAAGTATTTTACAGCACCCAGGTGCTCCACTTTATGATTGCCAGCTGTTTTAATTCTTTATAAACATCTGATCGTAGCTTATTTGCTAATTCTGTGGTTATTTGTGTGGGTTTCTAGGTTGTTTAAAATGTCTCTTTAACAGATCACTGCAAGGACAAAAAAAAGATAAAAAGGGAAAAATACATTGATGTATTACACCTAACTGCCCCATTCATTTCTATGGGAAGAATTCTTCCATACAAGTCTATGGAAGCGATTCTTCCCATAGAAATGAATAGGGCGGTGAGGTGTAATTACACCTACTCACCACTACCCCCGTTACGGCCAGCATGTAAACAGTGAAGAGGAGGCAGTGCTGGTAGGGTGCGCGCCTCCTCTTCAAACAGCTGATCGGCGGGGGGTGCCGGGTGTCGGATCCCCGCCGATCTGATATTGATGTCCTATCCTGAGGATAGGTCATCAATATATATAACTCGGAAATCCCCTTTAACTGATGCAGCAAAGAGATACAGCAGTTCATGGAAACACTTGTGGACTGTAACTTACATCCTAATCCCTTATTCAAACCAGGTTCGGGTCGAAACAAAAAACAGGTGCAGATCTTTCCCTTATACCTTATCTCTCTGGAGGCTTCACTCCTGGATATGGCTCGCAATCACTGATGGAAATCACTGATCAAATCACTGACATGTGACTAAAGCCTAAGGCCTTGTTCACACTTCTGTTTTTCTGTTTTTTTTTCTGACGTGTGCTATTTTCCTCATTTATTTCAATGTGTCTGTTCTCGCTTCAGTATTTTTTTACTAACCGTGAGTCAGTGAAAAAAATCACAGAGACATGCACTAATTTGGTCCATGATGTGAACCAAACACTCCCATTGAAATCTGTGGAACTGTGAAAATCATGGACACAACACAGATGGCATCCATGTTGCATCGGTTTTTCACTGACCACTGATACTCTGGAATATGGATGACACACGGAGGGTAAAATACGGACACATGGACCAAACACGGATGTTTCAGATATCTTCATGGATGTAACACGGTCTAAATTTTTCACGGAAATGTAAACGAGTCCTAAGATTACTCTGGACTTGTCATAGATCTACCATCTGATCTCAAAATACAGACTACCTACCTAGGCTATGTACTGTGTCTATTTATGATAAAAGACTGTATCTAACAGTGAGATTGTGAGTTCGGGTTTTTCTGTGAAATAAAAACTATAGTCATTATATTACATTTAGAACACAAAGATATCTACTGATTTCTAAATTCAGCAGTTTGCACTAATGTGGTATAAATGGACAGCAGATTGGTTGTGTACTTATTTCTTGTCACATTCTGGCTTCTAATAAAGACACTACTGCCCTCTTGTGGTCAAATAGTATATTACAACACTGTACACAGCACTTGTAAAGTAATTGTCTCTGATGACAGATGTTCAGGAATAGCTTTGGCGCAGCACAGTGACGAGATTAGTCCACAACAAAGTAGATGGAGATGTCTGCTTCTGGTACTTGAGCTATTGCCGAACAGCTGATCTGTGGGGGTGCAGGGTGTTCGACAATGATGTCCCAAGGATAGGCCTTCACTTAAAGCTGTGAACCCGGACATACCCCTAATTTCACTCAGACAGCCGCCTGACTAGGGCATCGGAGCATTTTATGCTCCGATGCCCTCCCTTGCCCTGCGCTGGATCGCGCAGAGCAAGGGTTTTTTGTTTACATTATACACACTGCCGGGCAGAGGCTTCCACCCGACAGTGTGTTCGGTGACGTCACCGGTTGTAATGGGCCGGCTTTAGCGCTGCCCTAGCCGTTTTACTGGCTAGGGCCGCGCTAAAGCCCGCCCATCAGCGCCGGTGACGTCACCGGGCTCACTGCTGGGCGGAAGCCTCCACCCGGCAGAGCCCGGTTCGTCACAGGAACCGGGCTAAATGCCTTGGCCTTGTGCTAATTAACGCAGGGCAAAGGAGGGTATCGGAGCATGAGATGCTCCGATGCCCTATTCAGGCGGGCTGCTTGGGTGAAAGTAAGGGTAGGTCCGGGTTCAGCTCTGAACCCGGACTACCCCTTTAACAAAAGGTGAACAACTCCTATAATATGTGAAAATGTGTCTAAGTTAACTTTAAAGTAGAGAAAGGGGAATCATTGTCTATTGAAATGGGCTGTCATGTCTTCTGCTACATTATTTGAGGAATATTTTACTATAACATTTTTTATATATAATGTTGGATAACTTCTGACAGGACTCATAGATTAAGCCCACCCACCCACATAGCTGTTTACAAGTTTCCTTGTATACAGGGACAGCTGTCAATCACTCTGTGTGGGTTGGGGCTTTCTCTATAAGTCTAGATCTACCGGACCGATACCGGTCGTGTGAATCAGCCCTTACACATGCTGGTCATATTTGGCACGCATGTAGCAGAGCTCTGTCAGAGCAGGTCAAGGTGATGCTCCACATTTGTGTGCTATACCTGTACTATGAGTGGTATAAATAGTAGATTATTATTTCATATTTCTGGAACCTGTCCATATTTCTTTGCTACATATGGAGGTTTTGATCCTAGTACAGGAAAAAAAGGGAAAAACTCCTATCCTAAAGGAATTGCCTGAAAGTTCAGTTATTCCAGCAAAACATGTGCTGGGCAGACTAGAAACTAGGAAGGGACAACCTGGCAGAATGTGAATGCAAATACAAGTTCTAAAACCTTGGTCAGTACCAAGGGGGGCTATCAGTTACAAATTCCTCCCTGAGCGTGATGGGGCCATGCATGTGGCAAAACTGCTGGCTGCTGACATTACTGTTAAAGGGCCGGACATATCCCCTTCTTCATCCAGACAGCCCCTCTAAGATGAGCATCTGAGCATTTCATGCTTCGATGCTCTCCCTTGCCTTGCGCTAAGCAGTGCAGGGCAAGGGCTTTTTCATTAGATCCGGTGACGTACCGGGTCCCTGCTAGGAGGAGGCTTCCACCTAGCAGTGTTCCTGGTGATGTCACCGGCACTAATGGGCAAGTTTCTGCAATGTGCTTTAAATTCCAAGAGAGAATCATACATTGTTATTGCATTAAGGGGGTGTCCCACAAATAATAGTTTTCAAACCAGGATCTCAATATTTTTGTAATTTCATGTAATTAAAAATGTATTATAGCCACTGAGTTATTCAATGAAATCTATCTGTATAGCGCCATCTGCTGTTTGCTTGAAATAAATCTAGCTGGATCCATGTGAATTACAAGTCTGGTTCCCTTTAAAACTTAATAATAATAATAATAATAATAATAATAATAATAATAATAATAATTCAGGAGTAGCATAACTATAAATAGATTTTTACAATGGAACTCTATGGTGAAAGAATGCCTCTGTATGGCATCAGTCTGAGGCATCAGTTTAATGTAGACGTTTTTTGTATATGTTAAACAGATGGGAAAATGTGATGTGAACCCTTAATGACATTGCATAGCTGGATTTTGTATTTAAAGGGTTTCTTCGTTTTGTACAATATTTACTTGTTTGTAGAGTCCCCTGATAATAAGAAAATGGCAAGGTGTCCTCCCTGCTGTAACCTGTGGTGAAACCTGGAAGCCAAGTGTTCAGTTTCACTGCATTGGCTCTACAGAGAAATGAGGCCTTACATAGTGACCATACAATGAAATGGGTTGTCTGTGTAACATAGGGCAGGACAGGTTCTCCTGATCAAGGGAGGCTTTTTGTTACGGTCAGTAGGTGTGGAACTACTGTGCCAACCAAATGGTTTGACTTTGGGCTAGACCTAAGAGCATTATCCTAGAGATCCCCTGGTATTCACCATTTAACCCCTATACAGGGATCTGGACTTCACTGCAGCGGAGCCACCAAGCTGCTACCTTTTGGAATAGTCCCAGTGTGGTGGCAGCTGGCTCACAGAGGTCAGAGACACAGGTGCAAAGCGCTGATGGGTTAGGTATTTCCCATAGTCAGGAAACAGGCAGAGTTCAGGGCCAAGGAGTGTTCGTACAAGTCCATGAGACTAGTCCGACGTTAGGGCAGGCAGCAAAGGATCAATACTGTAAACTGGCTAAGGTTGGCACAGCACTTTTTAAAAGGTAGCAATTGGTAAATCTGGCTTAGTTCATCTTGACAGGCCAACCATGTCCACTTTTCCACCCTCTTTTCAAAACTGAAAGGAATGGTGCAAAATACAAAATGTTGCAATTAAGATTAAAAAGTCTCAAAGCCCTATTTTGTAACACTGACAACAAGCCAGAATTTTAGAGAACAGAGCTCTAATTACCAAATTAGACACTAAGGGGGAGATTTATCAAACTGGTGTAAAGTAGAACTGGCCTAGTTGCCCATAGCAACCAATAAGATTCTGCCTCTCTTTTGTCAAAGGAGCCGTGAAAAATGAAAGGTGGGGTCTGATTGGTTGCTATGGGCAACTAAGCCAGTTTTACTTTACCCCAGTTTGATAAATCTCTCTCTAAAAGTCTACAGGTTCCTATGGTAAGTGTGCCTGCTGTAGAGCATATTTCTGAATGCTGTTAATAACGTATCTCAGGTACGATGGCCTCTTCCATAAACATGCACAGAAAACAGAATAAAAATTTGCAATTATAAAATTACGGAATAGAAATGAAGAATATTTATCAGCATCAGGTGATAGATATTCAAAAGCACGACTGATACATTACCTTTAGGTGGTAACCCAGCCCTAAGTCAATAGTCCTAATGGTCATTATCAGTTTCTAAATGTATTGCCTTGTTACATATGTCAACCTGAAGACAGTGGACTTTTTGGAAACATGCAACGCCCATTGGTTCCATGATTCGGTGCATCTAAAAGTCTTCATTGGTTTATAAAGACCTGCTCAGCGACATTTCTACTTTAATACATGGACAAAAGCAGAATTTCTGTTTGTGTTGGAAGCATCATACGGTTCATCATGTCTAATATTGTTTCAAAGTAAAATTGCTTGTTTTACAAGCCCCTTAGCACTTGAAATGTTTCCCATAAGCTGTAGTTGGCATACCCCCTGCTTTCAGAGAGGATTTCTTGGCTTTTGTGAGATTGGTAGTAAAATTAGTGTCATTGTGTGTTCCTGCCAGGGCTCCTTAATGGATAAAACACATTTTGGCAGATTTAACTTGGGCAGGAAAAAAGAAAAAGTCTCTGGATATTCACATTTAATGTGATTTTCAGTAAAAGTGTTAATTAAATTTGTAGAAAATGCCGCATCTGAAAGTGTTTTATGACATCTTAATGAGAACTATACAGCACAGGGATGTTTGGCAGGATACATAGAAGAATCATTTACATTGAAGCGATTGATTACTCCTGCGCTGTGGTGCCTTCATCAGGCTCAATGTCCTCTGTAGGAATGTAGATCTGAAGGAAACCAGTAGGGCAGAATTGTAGAACAGGTCCAGGATTTGGGTGGAAAGGATCCATTATTATTATTTAAACTTACCGCTCGATTTGTAAGAGCCAGGTTTGGGTTTTAAAGGATCAATGGAGATTTACGTTGATGCATATACCGCACCTGCAGGACTGCACAGGGAAATATAGCAATGTAAGTATTATTTCTAGGGATGAGCGAACTTTTGAAAAGTTCGGTTCGGCGAATTTTCTTAAAGTTCGGATTCGTACGAACCGAACCTAAAACAAACCTTGCTATAACGGCTGAATAATTGCTGCAACAATAATGGGAGTCTGGTATAGTTTCGTTTACTTGCAGTTGCTATTACAATGAAAAAAGTAGAAAAAATCAGTGACTTCAAAAATGGCGACGCAAAAAAAAACGCATATTTGAGAATTTAAACTAATGCGTACGCTAATACGAACATTCCTACTCAAGTAACGAACATACAGTGTAGCGTTGTCAAAGGTACGTTACTTAACTGAATATGTACGCATTAGCGTACAAATACACTGCGTCTGCGAACATTCCTACTCAAGTAACGAACATACAGTGTAGCGTTGTTAAAAGTACGCTACTTAACGGAATACGTACGAATTAGCGTACAAATACACTGTGTCTGCGAACATTCCTACTCAAGTAACGAACATACAGTGTAGCGTTGTTAAAAGTACGCTACTTAACGGAATACGAATGCATTAGCGTACAAATACACTGTGTCTGCGAACATTCCTACTCAAGTAACAAACATACAGTGTAGCGTTGTTAAAAGTACGCTACTTAACGGAATACGTACGCATTAGCGTACAAATACACTGTGTCTGCGAACATTCCTACTCAAGTAACGAACATACAGTGTAGCGTTGTTAAAAGTACGCTACTTAACGGAATACGTATGCATTAGCATACAAATACACTGTGTCTGCGAACATTCCTACTCAAGTAACGAACATACAGTGTAGCGTTGTTAAAAGTACGCTACTTAACGGAATACGTATGCATTAGCGTACAAATACACTGTGTCTGCGAACATTCCTACTCAAGTAACGAACATACAGTGTAGCGTTGTTAAAAGTACGCTACTTAACGGAATACGTATGCATTAGCGTACAAATACACTGTGTCTGCGAACATTCCTACTCAAGTAACAATACAGTGTAGCGTTGTGAACACTGTCCTGAACATGTGAACAAGATTATTGCAAATGTGTTAGTCACTTACTGTAGGTATCGCTCACCCATAAGTAAATAATGTACAACTACAGTTTATTCCTGATTTTTCTTGAGACATTAAGTTATATATTACAACGATACCTCATGTATTGGTCTTGATCTGTCAAGTATTATATGGACATTCACTTCTATGAAAACAATCTCCACAAGGGGGCACTAGCGCATTTATTTGGTGGACCTGCCTGACTTTCCGAACTTAAGGCTTGTTAATATTATACATAGAGGTTTCACCAGGACATTAAATGGAAAAGATCTGTTTAATATTAAAGAATTAGAAGTGCTTCATATTTTAGCGGCTTGGTTTAGATATCATGTGATTCTTAAAGGAATACTACTGACACAGTTCTTTTATTGTGCTGTGTGTGTGGTGGCTGCATACAGCTGAAAAGGAATTAGGATGGTTCAATAATCCAATAGTTTCAGGGTGCCTCCTCTCCATTTAATGCGTGCGGTTCAGTAGACAGCAAATAGAATTACAATTGCAATGAATCACCCCTATTTTGCCTGTGATCTGTGCCGCACAAAGCAGAGCGCATGCCATTGATCACGCTCTGTTGTGCTAAGGAGCATTGGACTATCACATGCCACTAATTGGATTTAAATGTAAAATGATATTGGATGAGCGCAATGCACATGTCATGAATATAAACAGGTTCACTTGTGTGTGTTTTGCTGACAAAGTAACGGACCCCCTTTTTTGCAGTGTTTTTTAATGGAAATTGTAAGAGCAGTTATTTTTATTGTATTTTTAGGTATTACCTGTTTGATATGCATATATTATATAACATCTATACACATTATTCTAAAGGGAGCAATTCTGATAAGTACGGTATGTTTAGGAAATTGCTATTTATGTCATATGTTATAAGTTTCACAAAGGTAAAACTGTATACGTTAGTGTACTCATCTCCAAAAACTGTACAATGTGACATATATTACTTGCAGACAGGTGTTTCTTTTTGTCAGATAGGACCATATAATGACTTCTCACATCACTGTTTAGCTTTCCGTTCTTCTGATCCGGTTCTTCTGATCAAGAAGAGTGAGAAAAAAAACAGGATCTTGTAAAAAAAAAAAAAAAAAACGGATCCTGTTGCATCAGTTGTCATCCATTTGTGCCATTTCTGTCTGAGATCTGTTTTTTAAGGCCTCATGCACACGAACGTGTGCCGGCCTTGCCTGTATTGCGGTCCGCATACGGTGGGTCCGCAATAAAGGGCATCAGCCATGTGCAGGCCGCATCTCGGATCGTGGACCCATTCACTTCAATGGGTCCGCGATCCGGGACATGCGGAGCGGAGACACGGATCGGAACACCATGGAAGCACTACGGTGTGCTTCCGTGGTGTTTCTGGCCGTGCCTTCGCACCGCAAAAAAGTAGCGCAAGCACTACTTTTTTGCGGTGCGGACCCTTGGATGTGGATCGCGGACCCCATTCAAGTGAATGGGTCCGCGATCCACATGCGGTGGCCTCACGGTCAGTGCCCTCATGTGCATGAGGCCTAAGACAGAAACAAAAATATTGCATGCAGGACTTTTTTTTCCCGTCTAAAAAAACGGATCTCAGACTGAAATGGCTCAAACGGATGACAACTGATGCAACAGGATCCTTTTTTTATTCTCTCTTCTTCTGACGGATCAGAAGAACGGAAAGCTAAATGGTGACGTGAATGCACCCTTAAAGGGGTTTCCCCATCTTGGACATTGGGGGCATATCGCTAGGATATGCACCCTAAATGTCTGATAGGTGCGGGTCCCACCTCTGGGATCTGCACCTATACTTAGAACACAGCCTGCAAAGTGCTGGAGGGCCACCCTCCATTCATTTCTATGGGAGCACTCTCAGCCCCATAGAAGTGAATGGAGCTGTGTCACGGACATTCCTGTGACAGCTATCAGGAGGTCAGTCAGATTGGCATCCCATGGGTTAAGCTGACAGGTTCTCCTTTGATTGTTTTGTTGTTACTGACATTCACCGCTCCCTCCCCCTTCAGGTGTTGGTATCTTTGTAATTATCTTTGTCTATTTAGTGTTGGTTCCCTCACCATGCTGTGCGGTTTATATTTTCTGTGGTGTCTGTGGTCGTTTGGTGTGTGTTTCTCTGTGGAGATCCCATTGCTGCCACAATCTTCAGGAAAGCTAAGTGTCTTCCTCCTCTTTAGTTTTTTTTGTGTTTATCTTCCCAGTGTTTTGGTGTTTGGGCCTGAGGGGAGACTCATTACTGTCACTGGCTTCAGGATCCTTCAGGGACAGTTAGGGTCCCAGGTTTCAGCGTATGAACTCACCTACATTCTAGGCCTGTTCACACTATTAGAAGGGCAGGACTGGAGTCAGGGTTTGTATAGGAGGTGACCATCTGCCTTTACTCTTCCAGGCCTAATCCCATTTCCTCTCCCCCCCTCTTCCTCCTGTGCTTGGTGTGGGATATTCCCCCCCACACCAGAGCGTGACAAGCGGTTGCTACACTTGCCCGGTGCGCTTCCCATTCATTTCAATGGGACTTCCAAAAATAATTGAGTGTTCCGCACAGCAATTTTCGGTGCTTTCATAGGAATGAATGTAGTATGGCCGCACACTTTACCTAGGAGACACAGCAGTGTATAGAGATTTACATTGGTGCTTTAAAGTTTGTGAGCTCCTCAGATTTTTCTATATTTCTGCATAATGTTTGACATAAAATGACATCAGATTTTCAAACAAATCATAAAAGTATATAGAGATAACTAAATCAATCAAATGCGTCAAGTATATTAGACTTGGTCATTTATTTATTGAGGAAAATGATCCAATATCACATGTCTATGATTAGAAAAAGTATGTGAAGCTTTGTTTTCCGTATCTGGTGTGATCTACTTGTGCAGCAGTAACTGCAAGTAAACATTTCCAGTAATTATTGAGTAGTCCTTCACATCTACTATGAGGAATTTTAGTTAACTCCTCCATACAAAGTAGAGAGGCCAGAGGAAGCGCATCTCGCGCGAAATGGCCGTCGCCGCTCTGCAGCACTTGTGTAGCGTTACCGCACCCCTGCTACTTTATATGTAAGTCTGTCTTTTTTGGACAAATAAAGCGAATCTGGACTTTTCTGGTGAGTGCCATCTTCATTTCTTCTCAAAAGATATCCTCCATGCAAAACAGTTTTAACTCTATTGTGTATTATGTTGACGGGTTTCCTCCCATGAACTGCTCACTTCTGGTCCTTTCACAACACTTCTGTTGGATTAAGGACAAGACTTTGACTTGGCCAATAAAAAACCTTAAGTATATTCTTCTTTAACCATTGTTTGATAGAATGACTTGTGTGTGTAGGGTTGTTGTCTTACTGTATGAGTCAAGATTCCTTAAAGAGGCTCTGTCACCACTTTCTAACCTATGTAATTAGATACATAGGCATATAGGTCTATTATTCCTCTCCCCAGACATACCTGTATATAACAGAAGAAAGCAGCTATTAGCCTGGAAAAGTAACTTTTAAAAACATGCAAATGAGTCTTTGGAGCACCAGGAGGCGTGCTCTTTTCGTCCGAGCGCCGCATCTGCGATGCCCTCCTTGCTCCTAAGCATGCCCTGTATCCTGTAAACCTGCCCCCATTTCTTCATGATGGACAGCGCTAGACACTCCGGTCTAGCGCTGAAATCCCGCCCCTGCGCACTCATCCCGGGTACGGCGCACTCATCCCGGGTACGGCGCATGCTCACTACATCGAAAGCGCTTGCAGTGTTCGTCGCTGCAATGGTAGTGCGCACGCGCCGGACCCGGGATGAGTGCGCAGGCGCGGGATTCCAGCGCTAGACCGGAGAGTCTAGCGCTGTCCATCATGAAGGCGGGGGGGTGGTTTTACAGGATACAGGGCGTGCTTAGGAGCGGGGAGGGCGTCGCAGATGCGGCGCTCGGACGAAAAGAGCACGCCTCCCGGTGCTCCGAAGACTCATTTGCATGTTTTTAAAAGTTACTTTTCCGGGCTAATGGCTGCTTGCTTCTGTTATATACAGGTATGTCTGGGGAGAGGAATAATAGACCTATATGCCTATGTATCTAATTACATAGGTTAGAAAGTGGTGACAGAGCCTCTTTAAGATTCATCTTACAGACATATGTTCTGATATCTACCTTTAGAATTTGCTGGTATAATTCAGAATTCATTGTTCCATCAATGATGGCAAGCCATCCTGACCCAGATTCAGCAAAACAGACCACCACCATGTTTCACAGATGGGATGAGGTTTTTATGTTGGAATGCAGTGTTTTCCTTTCTCAAAAAAGAATGCTTTTCATTTAAACCAAAAAGCTTTATTTTGGTCTCACCATCCACAAATCATTATTCCAGTTGCCTCCTGGCTTGTCCAGATAATCTTTAGCAAACTCTAGATGGAAAGAAATCCTGCTTTAATTGCCTAGAGGTAACCATGGGTTCCATACAGACTACTACATGCCTTGCACTTGGCATGATCTTTTTCGACTACTCCTGAAAAGGGTAATAATGGTCTTGAATTTTCTCTATTTATACAGTCTATCTGATTGCAGATTTGTGGACCCCAAACTCTTTAGAGGTAGGTTTGTAATCTTTTCCAGCCTGATGAGTATCACAACTCTTCTTCTGAGGTCCTCAAAAATCTCCTTTTTGCCATGATATACTTCAACAAATGTGTGTTTTGAGGATCAGACTTTGATAGATTCCTGTTCTTTAAATAAAACAGGTTGCCCACTCTTACTTGAATAAGTAAATGGCCAAGTATAATATTCTTAACTTAATTGTTTGATTTAGATATCTTTATCTACTTTTAAGACCTGTGTGAAAATTTGGTGTAGTTTTAGGACAAATTTATGCAGAAATATAGAAAATTGTGAAGGGTTTTCAAACTTTCAAGCACCACTGTATTTTTTCAATGCAATTCTCCATGGGAAACAGTATGCAAATTATCTCACACCAGTGAGAACAGAGGCAGCACTTTTTCAGGATTCTAGTCCCCATCAGTGTAAAGCACGGTACTGGTTGTCTTGTATCTGCCAACATCATATGATGGGGAGAGTCAGAAGCTCTCTATACACATTAGATTGTTGACCATTCCTGCTGAAAATTGGGTTCGGCCAATAATACACTGATATGTATGGGGACATTGAATTCAAGCTACAAAGTGCTTTGGACAACATTTTTTGAGGAGGTCATGTTGCTCTGCTAAATAGAGTCCTTCAATTGACCATAGTTCATGGCTGTAAACGCTTACAAATAGATCTCTACTAAAAACTGTGGGTTCCAATTAATTTCAAAGGGCATCCTGTGACTGCAGGCTAAAAAAAACTGATTGCTGAGGCTCCCAACAGAGATATCAACCATTATCACCTCACAGAATCCGTGCTGAGATGGAGCTGGTCAGGCCAGGCAACACTTTTAATGAAAAGATAATATCAGGCTACGTAAATATATTGCTCATGACATTAACCTTAAAGGAAACTGTAACTGTAACCACAGTATACATGATTACGTACAGTATGTTGCCTTATTATATGTATCTAAGGGGGCTGGGCTACAAGTAAATGTAATTTCAATACAATGCAACTTGAAAAACTAGCTACTTTTGTAATTTACTTTCTGTTACAAAAATGCTCCAGTTGTGAGATACTCTCTTTGCATCATTATAATGTCACCCCCGTGGTGTTTAATCTGTAATGTCACCTACTGAGGTGGTCAGACATGCTTAGTTTCATCCTTCTGCTGGATAGATACATGTTAGTCAGTTACTGTGGATTTATCAACCACCTCTGCTGGAAGTTTGTTCCAAGCTTCTACTACTCTTTCAGTGAAATAATATTTTCTAATGTTGTTCTTGATTTTTTTCCCCAACTAACCTCAGATTGTGCCCCCTTGTTTTTGTGTTCTGTTTCTTATTAATAACACTTCCCTCCTGAACTTTATTCAGTCCTTTAACATATTTAAAAGTTTCAATCATGTCCCCCCTTTCTCTTCTTTCCTACAGACTATACATATTAAGAACTGAGTCTTTCTTGATAAGTTCTATGCTTTAGACCTTCCACCATTTTTGTAGCTCTTCTGTGGACCTATTATCTACCGTTAGAAGCCATGACAGTTACAAAGAGAGAGCTGCAACAAAAAAGTCATGCCTTCTGAGAAAAGGACACTCCCCTGAGAAAGATCACTCTCCCTGAGGAAGGAGCTTCCTTGCCTGAATAGACTCTAGCAACTAAAGCAATGAATGGGGAGATCTCTAGATGCATGTGAGATTCAGGGCTGGTCCTAGACTTGTTAGGATTCAGGTTGGCATATACTATATGATTTCTAATATATAATGGCTTGCTTGCTCTAGGGAGCAATCATCAGATTAAATAAAATGGCCACTGTCCTATTAGCACACACAAATTCCACCCTAATAACACAGTAGAATGGGTTAATTCAGAGTACTGAGCTGAAGGGCTGTCTCTGCCCGTCGGACTGCTCTGCCTGATAGGAATTCCCATCCTACATTTAGCTGATAAGATCTTCAGCTGTGTGTGTAAGAAAGCAGCTCATGAAGAGAGGTCATGAAGTGACAGCTGATGTACATTGAAGACAGACAAGACAGACTGTGTGGGAGGCATAAAAGTGTTGCTGCTCATTAACCACACTGTCCACCCGCCCGTCCTCTCTTCACTTCAGCTTTTTGCCTCATGACCTTTTTTCAGTTCCATTCCTAAACACACAATAAGATCTTATCAGCTCCTTAGCTCGGTACTGTGAAGTAACCCGTGCTGGTTTGTGATGCTGATGGGTTTTTGTGTGCCCTAATAGGATGGCGGGACATTTTATTTCCTTTGACCTTTGCCCCCTACAGAAAATGAGCCATTATACATAATGATGATTGCCACCTAGACAAAAAAAGTTACTGTAAGCAATGAAAGCATAAGTATATACAGTAATTTTGTATTAATTACCAGAGAACCCCTTTCAGAAGATTCCATAGCTCTTTTTCTCTAATTATACAGCACCCAAATCTAATCCAGGTACATTTCAATATTACTAAGCTAAATGTGCCAGATTTTTTGCCTTGCATCACATATATTACTGTATGTGATTTAGACACCTTGAGCCTTACTTGACAAGGGGCAGTACTTAGCAGGAATGGGGCATTGCTTAGCTAGAAAGGGACATGGCTTAAAATGCGAGGCAAAAAGACACAAAAATTTTGGTACAAAGTAAGCCAATCAATAGATGGTGTCTAAAGATTTTTCATCTGGCCTGAGCGACTTGGTGCATCTTGAGACTGCCTAGTCTAAAGTTGACTATACACATGAGATAACTGCCTGCCAACAGTTGTCTCTCTCAATTCCTCCATACACATGCATGGTAGGCTTGGCCAAGAGTGCATATGTTGTGAATGGAAGAAGGGAGAAAGCCTCTTCCAGGCACCTTTGGTGGGTGACTTATCTTGCCAAGAACAAGAGGATTGTGCATGTTTAAATACAACGTGCCTGACCCTTCTTTTCATCAGGGCGAATTGAGAGGCCTTCCATAGATATTAGATGCTCAGCTCATCCTGCCGAATTGGTGTGTTGGACTGACATACATGTAATGTGACACTGCAAAATGATTGATGATGAGCCCCTGCAAGGACGTCAAGGTGGGTCCGTGAGGAAAGAGGATACAGCTGAGTCACCTGTAATAATAAAAAACTGGGTAATTTGTTAGATAATCTACCCATTTTTTATATTGACATATTTTTATATTGCCAGGATGCCAGGTACTATACCCTCCCTATCTGTATGTAGTACAGTTAGTATACCTTGCCATGGGACACTTATGCAGGGAGTAGAGGACTGGGAGGCCTACCTTTGCTTAGGGGCCATCCAGGGAATTTGCCTGTTCCCGTGTAAGCCTGTCTAAGCTAGTGTACAAAATTTGAAAGCCTTTTGTAGATATTTCTACTAATTAAGCACTGAATAATAAGATATTAAATACAATACTTGAGCTAATAATAAAATAAAATAAAAAACTAAACTGAAACAAGGTGTTGTAATTATGATTATTATATTCTTCCACAAGACCTTCACAATGCAGTGTGTAAATTCTGTCAAGCAGATTTTTTTTTATGAATCTGACTTTAAGTGCTGGGCTTTTTTAGGGAGCTATTAAAGAGAACTTGTCACATTTGGCTTCACACCTGTTTTCCTAGCACTTTGCATGAGTAGAGCTCACACGTTCTAAAGTTCTAGCAACGTGAATAAAAATAAGCAATTTAACTGAAAAAAATCTATTCATACTGAAAAAACGTACGCACTTTAGAAAGTGAGAATGCCTCGGTATGCAGATTAATTGTAGATCTTCTATTATAATAGTTTAATTGTAATTGTTCTGATTGTTTAATTCATTGTAGATCACTTCTAGTATAAAAGAGTTGTATGACACCAAATGATTGTGCTTTATCTTAAAATAACAAAATAACTGTATATCAAGATAATAGAATTATTATATCTGATGTTAGAAGAGTATATTGCTTATGAATGTGCATTTGTAGTATACAATATGTTTGCTTTGTACAATTTTCTACCAGAAATATTAGTAAAGGATTGAAAGGGCAGGTGGTGGGGTGAGAACTAAAGTAGAAATGGAAAAGAATGTGGTTGCTTCGTGAAGCCCAGTACAGTGTTCCTCAACTCCAGTCCTCAGGGCCCACCTAACAGTTAGGTTTTCAGGATTTCCTTAGTATTCAGCAGGTGATTTAATTAGTTTACTTGCATCAGGACCACCATTCTGTGGGATATCCTCAAATCCTGACTGTTAGGTGGTCCCTGAGGACTGGAGTTGGGGGACACTGGCCCAGTAGAGTAGTAGTAGGAACAGAGAGCCAGGGGTTATAGGTAAAATCCATTTTCAATTAGGTCAGTTTCTCTTATATAAATGTGTCCAGCTCTTCAGATGAAATAACAGAGGATGATGTACAGCAGGGCCATCAACGTTCTTGTATTCAGGCCTCACAAACCCTTCCATGGTTCCTCACTAGCAAACAAATACTACTGTAAAGCCCCCATATTACCCTGAGCAGTACCAATACCACAATGCAGCAGAACATACTTCCACAGCAGTGCCAGACAAACAGCACAGTGCAGCACAACATGCCTTCCTGAGTACTGCCACATACCAGTACCCAGCACAAAATAACTTCCAGGAGCAGCACTACATAACACGATGCAACATACTATACTTCCCAAGGAGCCAAATAAGTATCAGTGTTGCACAACATGCTTCCAAAGTACCACCACTTAGGAAAACACAGTGCAAAATAACTTCCAGGAGCAGCGCAACCAGGGGCGGATTGGCCATAGACCCTACAGGGAAATTTCCCGGTGGGCCAATGCCTAGGAGGGCTACCCAAGGCCTCCTCACAGTTGCAAGCTGGGTACATAATGACCTTATTCTCTCCTACTGACCTGATCAGTATCCTTCCTGAATTCAACCGTATCGAGGTCCTCAGGACAGCTATACAGTTGAATACTGTGGCACAGGTGACAATGTTTTGTGCTGCACTGTGGTATTTGCTTCAGCTAGGAAGGTATACTGCTCCACCCTGTGGTATTGCTGGCCCTCCTACTTCCTGTCTAATTATGTTGCCTTCCTTTAGTTCAGTTCTAGACCTGCCTACAACATGGGGCCACTTTTAATTTTTTTTTTCCAGGACCACTTTTAGTTTCCAGTCCACCCCTGAGCGCCACATACCACGATGCAACACGAAATGCCTCCTGAGACGCCAAATAAATATCACAGTGCAGCACAACATGCCTCCCCAGTACTGCCACAATGCAGCACAAAATACTTCTCTGAAGTATCAAACACATACCACATTGCAGCACAAAACATCTCTGTGGTGGCCCACACTGGCTGCCACATCTGTCCTCCTTATCTAGTTTTCTAATTAAGAAATGGATGAGAAGGCTGAGGAGCAGTGACGTGACTGCCAGGACCAAGACAGTACTCTGGAGGCGGTGGTCCAAGCTGTCTGATGTACCGCCTCTTTGCTCTTTCCTTCTCCTGCAGCTCAGATGTGAAAAGGAGGAGCATTAGGTGGTACTGCCTATTAGAGGGGTCAGGGAGGTGGCACAGGACATATGAAAGCAGTGCTTCATGTAATCCCTGTGTAGCGCTGCTGGCTGCTTCTATAGGGATCAAGTTTAAAAATAATAGGAACAGCACAGGAACCTGCACTTCACCAGTGAGTAATGCCTCATAGTCTGGGAAGCGCTGACATACAAGGCAATGGAAAATTGTGAAAATCCAGATGTTTTGACTGACAATTCTGGATCTATGGCAAGGTCTTTGAATTTGCACATACCTTTGTGTATCAACTTGGACATTCTCAATTAATATTTTTAATGCTTCCATTTGAAAGGCTTTTGTCACCTGGCAGATCCCATGTTTTAGATATTCTAAGAAGAGGGAATTTACACCCACTAAACAAACCTTAGATCAGAGAAAGCTAGTTAGGCTCCCCATTAGCCAACTGAGGTGTTTGAGCCCTGCTGCCAAGATGCATATGATAAAAAGTAGGCATACCATTATCTGAGCTTTTGTAACACATCTAAGTTTCTATTAGAGCATGGATGCTATATGATATTCCAAAACTTCTGGACCCCTGACTTATTGACCATGGGCCAGTTTAGTGGGTGCAGATACTGAATTCTATCTGTAAGAACTTAATAGGTGTTCTAATATCATGGTCTTTGTCAGATGATCCTCACCTACTGTGTTCTACCCTCACCTACTGTGATCTTCCCCCCTTCTCTCATAGATCGTAAGTTTGTGTGGGCAGGGTCCTCTCCCCCTCTGTACCAATCTGGTAATGGCTTCTTGTTTACTGTAATCTAACTCCCTGTTGATGTACAGCGCCATGAAACTGATGGCGCTTTCAAATAAAGATTAATAATGATGGCTACCCTTTAACAGTATATGTTTGTCTTGAAGACCTATTGGTACTTTACAGCTTTTGTTATTTCTTGATGTTAATTTTAGACATTGAGTACATAGAAGCTGACAGCTGTACTTTGTGCTTGGAATCTTCTGTCTCGGATCTGGATTATCTTTTCTCCCGCTGTCAGCCACACCATACAGAAGGGCCTCACCAGCGCAATTTGCATGTACACAACGTACACTGCAACTTTTCAGGGGCCGGAAAAGTCTTAGCATTTTCTGTTGTTTTAGGGAAATAAGGAAAAATTTAATCTAATATTTACCAGTCCAACAACTCAAACCCCCTAGTATAAATCTAACCCCTGAGAACAAAGAAATACAGATGAAAAGTGCGGCCTTTCATCCCTTTTTTTTTGGTGCAAGCGTAAGGTAATGGGATTGTCAGGTCTTAAAGAAGTCTCGGGCCTATTCATAATTAAACAGTGTCTGTCAAAAAGCCAGGTCATTTCAATTGATAGAGAAGCATGGGAAACTGGTATTGCCAAAAGATTCCTTGTTCAGTAGTGTTGAGAAGAGGGCACTCACCATGCATGGCGATAGGTTACCAAGGTGACGTGGTTTGGAGACATTCATATAGCTGTAGAGGGCACAGGTCCAGAGGATATCTTATATGCTGTGAAAAGAGGAGCTCACAATCCCTTTCAGGAGCTTCACAATTCCTTAAGGACGGTTGAGATGTAGATTGTTTATAGCTATAGAATCCTAAGTTTTGTTTTTCATTAATTTTTGTTAATTGGCGGCCTTTTCCGTTTTAGTCTGTCTACCTGTCTAGATTCATCTCCTTTCTTAGCAAGGCTTATAATCTTAAGAATGTGAAGGATGGGCATTGTTTTACCATAGCTGAAGAACGGTTGTGTTAGGATCAACACATTATCAAGTAATCCATCAAGAGCTGTCCAAATTCTGTAATCTCTGGGCATAATGTGTGCTGAGACAGCAAATAACTAGCGGATTTGCTGATTGTATTTTACTTTTTCATTTATTATTTTGTGTATTTGTGAGGAGAAGGTCGCAAAGCTACTGTTTGTATTCATGCAGTTAAGAAAGCTTTTGCCCCTTTGACCCTTTTAGTTTCACAGTTTCCCCCTTTGAAGTCATTAGCATTTTTTAGGTGTTGTTTATGCACAGTAGATGTAGTTTTTCTTTTGTGGGGCGGGGGGGCTGGATAATGTCCCATATTTTGTTATTACAGGTTGCATTGTGCTCGTCACACAGGTCACCTCCACCACTGAATGGAAAATTTGCCTTGTTATGCAATAAAATATCTCTCAATCTCATTAACTATTTTTCACTTCTCACTGAAGCCAACCCAACAAGTCCTGCTTCAGTTGGGTTGCCACTAACCATACATACCATCTAGTCTCACCCTCAATAAGCTGCTTAGCATGGTAAACAATGGAAGCAATATGAGTTGGTGCAGAATAAGTTTTTTTTTAACTTCATACAACTTTATTTGTTTGTAGCATTGGTATTTCACAAAGTAACATTCTACATGTGTCTAGAGATACTGTATCTACCAGTCTTTATACATTTGTGTGCGAATGATTTCACTGCAGTCAGAATAACAGTATCAAGTACTAATGTACTGTCTATAGGTAAAATACCTCTGTAAGGCTCTGTTTTTTTCTATGCTTACTAGTAAAGTATAAGAAAAGTACACAGCCTACTCCAGCATATGCTAAAAGGACACACTGTTTGTATACACTGGATGCATGGGGCTGTATGGACATGTTCAGCATATCCATTGGGAGCTTCCCTGCACATAAACCAAACATCTAACAAAATGATATGTCAACAGAGACACCCCGATGCTGCAAACGATTGTCGGGAGGGAAACGTTCCCTCCCGGCAGTCGCCAGATAGCAACCAGAGGACACCACTGCTATTACATGCAGCGATCTCCTCTGCAGCATGGGAAGGAGCAGTTGCTATGCCATGACTTGTCCCCTTGCAGGGCAGCGGTGTGCCAGCAGCAGATTGTCATTACACAGCACGATCTGCCACCAGCAAATCCAGATCTTTCAGCATGCTTAAAGATCTGAATTATCCGATGAACTAAAGTTTTCTCGCTCATTGGGCAATCGGAGGCAGTATTACACTGCCAGATGATTGCTAAACAGCACTCATAGGAATGCTCGTTAGTGATAATCGGGCAGAAAATCTGCCCATCTAGTCAGCATCACGTGCAGTCATGTAACCATGCTGCAGGTCTTTATCTCCTGCTTATTGCAAGGACTCATGTGTTTATCTTCCCTCTCCCCCTCCTTGAAGTGAGGACTTCATATATTACATGCCTCTTATCTCCACTCTACAACTGTAAGCATTGTATCTGAAAGGTTTCTAAAGGTGGAATCCTGGCTGATCACTGCTAAGAAGTTAGTTGACGTTGATAGTTGGTGGATAAAGGATGTTAATATGAGTAATTGAACTCTATGTAATTGTCACTATAATAGACCCTGAAGAAGGCGTCCTCCTAAAGTCTTTAATAATAATATTCAGAATGCAGTTTAGGGCTGTGGCATTCCTATTGGCATACCTTACAAGATGATCTGGTAAAATTCTTTGTTACATCTTGAGCTCATTTATTTAAAGTTTTGAGGACACTGAACTTTCCCCATTAGGGTCTGTTCACACAAGTGTCTGTTCCATTGTGTTTCCATTGTTGCAGTGGGCAGTGTAATATAGTCTACTCTACTAGGCTACACAATAAAAGCAAAATGGAATATTAGCCCATTATAAGTCAATGGGATCTGTCTATTTGTCTGTATGTCTGTCTTAAAGGGGTTGTGCCAAGTTTAGAAGTTATCACCTATACACAAGATAGGGAATAAGAGTTGAAAGTTTGACTGCTAGGATCCCAACCGAGCCCGAGAATGTGGCTACCATTCCCATCGATCTGATGGAGCAGCAGGTCAAGCACGCACCTTACTGCGAATGGAGAATAGAGAATGAATGGAGCGGCAGAGCACATGCTTGACCTGCTGCTTCATCAGATCGGAAGGAGACCCCCGTTCTCCAATCAGTGGGGGTCCCAGTGGTCAGACTACCAGCGATCAGTTAGTTATCCCCTCCCCTGTGGATAGGGGATAAATTCTAAACTTGACACAACCCTAATCTACACTTTAAGATATACTTGTAAATATACAGTACATTTAAAGTGTACCTATACTTTTATTGTTTGATATATGTAGTGACATATGAAAGGTCTTGATTCATGACCATGTGATCAGTCACATGGTTAGGATCACACAAACAGCCTGTCTCCTCCTAAACCATGTGACTGATCACATGGTCATGACATCATTGAAGGTCCTTGCAAGCTATGGTGAATGGAGTGTTTCTTCTCTGCCTGTTCCTGTCAATCAACAGAGCCTCTAGGAGCAGGGGTAACGCCCTTTGCACCTAGAGACCTTATTAGCATAAAATAAAAGTTCATTTTATATAAAAATGGGGGCACCAGTAAGTAAAACAGATATATATTTGGAATCAGGTGACATTAGCTCATCTCTAATGTCAGCCTGATTCATACCGAAAAAACTGGTGACAGAAACCCTTTAAAAAGGCTTTTGGGTCTTTTTCAAAGAAATACTATCCCTGCCTAGCGATCTTCTCTCCCTACACTATCTGTCCCTGCTTGCAGCAGCTCTCCCTGTCTAACATTGGCCGGGTCACATGTCACGGGTGCTATATAGCACCCGATGACACATTCCCGGCCAGCCTATCAGTGTAATGCCAGTAGCTAACATGGCTACTGGCATTACACTGAATTCCATACCTCCCTGCACGCTAATTGGCTAATTAGCGTGCGGGGAGGGGACTCGAGCATGGCGCTCGCTCAACACTATAGGTCATCAATAAATATAACTTGGATAACACCTTTAATATTTGTATAATACCTTCATAGGCTGTGTGTGTTCTAGGAATAGCATGGTTTCATTGTGTGATTTAATGAGTGGTTTAAGTTTTTAGCTAATCTTTGATACAAAGTTATATGTAATATTACTATTCCTCAGCATCTAGATTTTGTATGATCACGAATAATCATGAATAGAAGTACTCATGGAAATTATTATAGCATAACAGGCTGTAATAAGGCATCATTGTAACATATCCTTGGTTGTTTATATTCCAGAAGACCTTGATGATCTTCGAATGGAAGGTGTTACCAGCCTCATGCCATCTGGAAGTAAATTTAGCCAAGGTCGTAGCACTTACACCACTGAACCTCAAGCAAAAGTCACTCTAAACATCTGCTCAAGGTGTGCAAGGTAAACATAGTAGACAGCAGCTGGCAGAACAGCATTGCTAGTACCATGGAAAACAGATGATTTCACCCCAGTACATTAAGACATCTTTTGTCGGTTACGTTTCTAATAAATCTTCAACTTATTCATTGGAATTGTGAAATTGTTTTCAGATGATGATTTATAGCTTGTTCAGCACATACACATTCAAAAGCTGTCAGCCAAATTCTCCTGGCCCCCACCATACATGTGCTCATTTAACTTGGCTCAGCGTACATGTGTTCTCAGTAGGCAGAGGGGAGTAAGCCAATTCTATTCCAAACTCCTCTGGTGGCAGCTTTTCACCACTGAGAACAATAGGATCAGATATGTTGAAATGAAACATGACTGACCCTTCTTTCTCCAACATTTTCAATGGGTGAATAGTTGGGACACCCTCATACACATTAGAATGTTGGCCAATCCTGCCTAAATCAATTTAATGTCTATGGCCACTTAGTATTGTGTTTAAAACGTAACTGTCTTTTCATCTTTTCATAAATGAATAGTACAAGTGAATATAAGAAACTTTTGTAATATATCTTATCAGAGAACGATGCTTCCTTCTCTTCTTAGGCCCCTTTCACACCTGCGGCCTACAACATGTTGTATTTTCGTTCCGGCCGCCAGTGAATGGGGCTGAAGCGTTATTCCGGCCCCACAAATAGCCTTATCCATCCCCTCTCCTGCTACCCCTCCTTTTCACTAACTGTCCATATTCAGAGGCTGCCTGATCACCGGACGATTAGATTACGTAGAAGTCTAAGGGGATTTGAGCAGGAGGAGGCAAAGGGAGGGGCTGCTGCAGAAAGTCAGAGACAAAGAGACTAAATCTTGTATTAGACCTAGCAATAGTTGGGCCAATCATAGCTAACAAGAGTTCGTAGGAATGCTGTTAGTGATGATCTGTCTGTGTAATAGTGCCGATGATTACCCGTTGAACATGCAAATGCTCATTCATCAGGCAATCACAGTTTTTAAGCAGGTTAAAAAATTGTTTGCTAGCTGCAGATTGTGTCGTTTAATCACGATCTGCTGCTGGCAATATTGGTGGATGAGCGATGACATTAGCGACGAGGAGATTGCTGCATGTAATAGCAGCGGTCTCCTCCACTGATGAGCAGGCGATTGTCGGGGAGGCACACTCCTTTCTGACAACCATCTGCCTTATCTGCTGGTGTAATACCAATCTAAGAGACGGTCTTGTAAGTCTGTAAGTGATTTACTGTCTTATTTAAAGGGGATGTCTCATTTCATCAAATGGCATTTATCATGTAGAGAAAGTTAATACAAGGCATGTACTAATGTATTATTAGACATATTGCTTCTTTTTATTGCTTAACTCCTTTTTCCGTCACATTATACACATATAGTTTCCATGTCCACCCTTCAATCCCGGATTGGTGGCCGTGCTATAACGCTATAGGAAAAAGGGCCAGCCTATGTGTGTTCCTATGGTTCCTGCCAGAGAGGCCAGTGCTTTTGTCTTTAGTGTGCAAGCACGGCCACCGATGCTGGATTGCAGGGTGGTCATAACCATGAAAACGAGCAGTGTATAATGTGAGGGAAAAATGAGTCTAGCCACCAAAGAAAGCAATATTGACATTAACAATATATTAGTAAATGCTTTGTATTAACTTTCTCTACATTATGAATGCCACTTGCTGAAGTGAGACAACCCCTTTAACTGCTGAATTCACATCTAAACTGATCAGTTCTGCTGTAAAATGTTTTCCATTGCTGCTTCTGAGGTGCTACAGAGTTAAGGAACAGATTATCCTTTATATCCATGATTTGTGTCTAGGCAGACATGATTCTAGCTAGTTTCCACCCACTAAATTCTGCTAAAAAAGATACAAGTCATGAAGTGGGCAGATCACCCAATTGACAGCTTATTCTAAAAAATTACCTGAAACAGCAGTTACTCTTTAAGGCCAATTAAACAAATCCCTATGATTCTTTCAGTCCGGGTCCATAAGCCCGTGCGACACTTGTCCGTAATACACATATGTGGAACTAACCTTAAAGGGGGTCATCTTGGACAATTGGGGCATATCGCTAGGATATGTTCCCATTGTCTTATAGGTCCGCACCTATATCCAGAACGGAGCCCCGAAAGTGAAGGAGGGCGCACTGCGCATGCGTAGCCGCCCTCCATTCATTTTCTATCTGGTTGGTGAAAATAGCCGAGCGTTGGCTTGGCTATTTCCATTGGTCTCATAGAAATGAATGAGAGTGGGGGCTGCACATGCACGGTACACTCCCATTCATTTCTATGGGGAGCCGGCTTGGTGGTGGCCGTACCTGAGTCCTCCAGACACCACTATGCGGGGCTCCGTTCTGGATATAGGCGCGGGTCCCAGCGGTGGGACCTGTAGCTATAAGACAATGGGGGCATACCCTAGAGATATGCCCCCATTGTCCATGATGAGACAACCCCTTTAAGAGTGTTAAGAAAAAAAAATAAATCATTTGATTCTTACTACTTTACTATATGTTAATAAGAATTCCCGGTCTCACGAATGGCAGTTACTAATTGTCACACTGCTATTAGGTGTTGTCATCCAGTCACTTGAAGTTTCAAGGAAACTGTAGCAGCCAATTTACACTATTGTATCGCCTTGCCCAATGTCAGCTCAACTAGGAGATCACAACTGGAGGGATACTTTAATGACATATACAATATATATGGAGATACACTAGAACATGCTGGGTGGCGGGGTTGGACTGGCCCACCACACTACCAGAAGATTCTCCAGTGGGCCCAATTTCTGATACCATATGGGCCCCCAGTCCAGGAGAAAAAAAGAAACACTTGGAACTGACTTTTGGAGATAATAACATACCCCTGGATGTGTTTCTTCAATTTATTAAACGTTATAGATGATATATGGATTGAGCTCTAAGAATAAATCCAACACTGCTGGGTGGTACAGTTACTGAGAACCTTATAGTTCAGTATCCACTAGATTATATCCATGCCCGATCTCAGATTAGGCAGGAAATCTAATTGGTGCATAACTAAATTTTTCTAAAAAACATCCTTCTTAAGTCTCTCAATAGCTCTTGTGGAAGTTTTGTTCTCCTGGTATTGTATACATGTAACTGAATTTTCACCGTAAATATCGTCACATACCTAAAAAGAAGAACCTTTAATGTATAAATTAGGTAATTATTATAATTTATACTCTTCAAAAAACAAGCAATCAATACCCCAAATATAATATAAGCAAGTAGTCTTTATTTAATCACATAAACATGTACTAAAACACATAAAAAATGGAATGAACACAGAAACAGCAGTGGAACATCCCCAATATCAATCAATCTCTGAACCCATGATGATGGCTGTGTACACAGACTGTCTATGCATGTAGTAGAGGTAGCTTTACTATATGTATAGACCGTCTGTTACATGTTCCACAGTGGCGCCCTGCCTTTTCTGTGTTAACTCCATTTTTTATGTGTTTTAGTACATATTTATGTGATTAAATAAAGACTACTTGTTTACACTATATTTGGGGCCTTGATTGCTTGTTTTATGTAGAACATATGTCATTTTTCAGTGAGGCCTCATACACATTCTGCAACTAGGCTCTAGTGTTGTAGGTTGGATGAATACTATAATACACAATGCATATGTAACTGCAATACATAGGTTTTCTGGGATTCAATTATAAAAATAGTTTTATTTTATTGATATTTAATTCATGACTTATTATTTTTTATACGTTTGAATCTCCCTTGAAAGAAGAAAGCCATTGCTGAGGTCATTTATGTAAACTTGCAAATGTGCTCCATTGGATTTAAAGATAACACAATATATTGGAATAGCCATACATGTTTAGTTAAAAAAGGCACCGTTGATTGATTTGTCCATAAGGAAGGATTATGAACATTCTTCAAAGTTTCCCTACAGCATTTTTCTTAATCTTTTACATCTCACTTTTTTTGTTAATCAGAGGATTTCAGTGGATTGGTCGACAGATCGCCCTGTTAAGCTAGAGGAGCAATCAGTCTGGTTGATTATCATTCTTCATGTGTTCTTGTCAGGCTACTTAGTTTGTGGTGGGACTACTGCCTAGATAGTTAAAACTAGAATAGAAGAACCTATTGAATTAGACCTTCCACTCTCCTTGCTATACTGCTCCCATGTCTGACATGTTAATAGATTAGTGTTCCTGGTTACACCTAAGGCCATGTTAGGTATTGAACATTAGCCTCAGACACATTCCTTGTGGTCTGAAATGACTGGAAAAGTCGAACAGACACAAAACTATTTGTTCTCCAATAATTGCTCCTGGCTTACTACAGGATCAAGAATGATGGACAGCCTTCAAAAGGGGCTATGTATATATTTCAGGTACAGGTTGGGTGGTTATCGTACTGTGAAACATCACTAAAGAAGATAAGAAGTTACTCAAAAAAGTCCACTAGTAAAAAATGTAAAATCTTACATCTATTTTGAGTAGAGAAAAAAGATATAAAAAAATTCACAAAATGTTTTTTTTTTTTTTTTTTTCAGAAGCAGTTTTCAACATTAAACAAAAGTAAAAATTTTAATAGTGGTCATTTGTTCTTGTGTCAAAACTAAATAAGCCTACATTCACATATATGTTAAAACTATTTAAAACTATCTGGCAGGTTGTTCTGGCAGAGGAACAGCTGGCTGGAATTCGCTGTATCCAGCATAGCCGTATACTGGTGTTCACCACCAGAGCCCATTGCCTATAATTGAACTGCGCAGGAATCTAGCCGGTTTCTGGCATGAGCCCTGGGATTCAGCCAGGAAAAAACTCGCGCAAACACCAGTTTTTACTGGACGAATCCTGGAACTAATGCTGGAAACAGGCCTGCATGATCCCTACATGGTTCCATTATAATCAATAGGATCTGACTGTTATCTGAAACTCTCTGGCTATGCCAGATACCATCAACTACGGCAGGCTGTTTCTCTACTGGAACAGCCTGCCAGATAGCTTTAATGTATATGTGAAAGTAGCCTCACAGACCTTTGGCCCTATGATAAGTACTGTCAGACTGTACCTTACACTGCTACAAAATTACTGCTATTTGGTTAATTTATGTCATCTTTTATATGATGTTATTCCTTTGGGGTTTTTTAAATATCTAAGGTGGCTGAAGACCACCTGTAATCAATGTGGCTCTCAAGATAAAGGTCAGTGCTTAACATGATACAACGTAATACAAGTGTGTAATAGGCTTGAGCTCTTGTAGGTCACTGTAATCACCCCTTGCATAAATATTGTCTTGGTGGCATGTATGGATTTAGCCAGAACTACTGCAGAGAAACACTTGGGAGTACTTATTTCAGAGAATTATAAAAGCAGTATACAATGTTCACAGGCTGCAGTAAAATCCAGAAGAGTACTTGGGGGTTGAAGCATCCGAAGCAGATAGAAGTGAGTTCATGATTCCTCTTTAAAGAGCTTTAGACTATTTTTTTTAATACAGTATTTGGTCTCCAGTATTGTATACATGTATGATAAACATATATTCAAAGATGGTCGGCAAAAATGGGACAAGTTGTGGGCAATAAATATATTACAATTGACATGAGGAATTTAAAAGATACTGATTGTCAGAAAATGATCTATGGATGAAATCTAGGGTCTTATGCCTAATATAAAACAGATGAATCTTTTGGTACTCCCTAAGACTTCCCGTCAAACATACTGTAGCTACAGGGGGTGAACCTCTGCCCCATATAAAGTGACCAGTGATGTAAATGGTGGATGCCCTGTTACAGATTTTACATTAGGGCCTAGGAGCTCCAGGTTACAATCCTTCACCATTCACTTTTCAGCTACGCTTTCCTATTTCATGCATGTAGACACTGTATTCTGGACTATATTAATGACCTTTGGCTCGTCTTCATTTACTTAATGTTGATATTTAGAAATACATTTTCACAGTTATACTGACACATCCTCTAACTTTCTCCAGTCATCAAGGCTTACAATGCCCAGGTCATTTAGGCTTTAACTGTGTCATTGACAGTACTACGGGATCACTATTTAATTTGTATGAAAGTCTGAATGATTGTTTAAAATTATTACAAAATGGCTTGTTCTCAGAAAAGCAGCTTACGGTTTTTATTTTTTTTATCCCATTGGTCATAAATGCCAAGTCGCTCAGTCTCTGCCAAAGCATTATTCTAATATGCAATACATTAATATTGAGAATATATGTTTCCAGCATTTATTTGTCCCTGGTAGAGATTATATTTATAAACTACTATATAAAGTAGTTTATAGTTCATAAACCTTCTTTCTAACTCAATTTAGAGCCTGAAAATCCAGGTGTGATTTCAGTTCACCTCAATAGCTACTTCCTCTGTTTCTTACTGAGCTGTTTGGAGGCGCTCTCACAATGGAGACATGCAGAGTTCTAATAAAAGAGGCATCAGAATTGTTATTTCATGGGGAATACAAGTATTTACTAAGGCAGGCCTGTCACAAGAGCTGTGTGTAATAGTTCTGCAGGTTTAACATGTCAAAAGTCAAAAAATACTTTTAGTTATGGAATTCCCATCAATGTTGATCATATGTTTCCCTCAATGCTATCAGATAGAACAGCTAAACCAGTGCTCCCGTGTAAGGAATTGACAAAACAATTCTTAACTTGTCAAAACATCGTAGACAACCACAATTTTTTATTAGCAAATGCAATCTTACACAAGCCCCTTGGCTCAAAAGGGATTTCAAGTGGGGGAAAATTCTTTACAAAGAGCTCAAATTGGGATAAAAGAAATAAAAGAAGCAACACTATCCTCCAATGATGCAGTTTCAACACTTAAATAGGTTATCCAGGTTCAGAGTTTCACCAAGACATATCCCCATTTTCATCCCTCTGGCCCCCCTGATATGAACATCGGAGCATTTCCTGCTCCAATGCTCTCCCTTGCCTTGCGCTGGATCACTTTTTTGTTTATGTTTTTAACACTACTAGGCGGAGGCTTCTGCCTAGCAGTGTTGCCGGTGACATCATTAGCTCTGATAGGCATGCTTTAGGGCTGCCCTAGCCTTTTACAGGCTAGGGCAGAGCTAAAGTCCGCCCATTAGTGCCGGTGATGTCACCAGGCTAACTGCTAGGTGGAAGCCTCTGTCTAGCTTTCCCCATGGAGAGCCCGATACGTCACAGGATCTCTTAAAAAAGCCTTTACCCTGCACGATTCAGTGTAGCCAGAGGAAAGCATCAGAGCATGAAATGCTCCAATGCTCATGTTAGGGGGGCTGCCTGGGTGAAAATGGGGGTATGTCCGGTTTCAGCTCTGAACCTGAACAACCCCTTTAAGCTCCCTTTACACTAGCCAATTATTGGGAACAAACATTCATACAAACGCTCGTTCCCTATAAATATCTGTCTAAAGCTGTTTCGGATCTACTGATAAACGAGCAACATTCATCGAGTGAAAGCATTATTGATGTTGACACCAAAATGATAATTTCTGGGCAGCAGATCTTGCTGTGTAAATTGCGATCTGCTGCCCAAAAATAATGAATCTGTATGGGGACGAGCGATTGCAGTAGCATATCGAGGAGATGATTGCTGCATGTAAATGCAGCTCTCACCTCCTCTAAAGAGAAGGCAATTATTGGAAACAAATGGTTTGGTACATAGGTCTTTATTTAGTCCCCTCTGGTCTTTTGTCAACACACAGCAAATGCTTGGAGATGTCTGCTCAGATAATCACTATTTCTAGACATTTTTTTGTCAAGGAAGCCAGGAAGCAGTGATCATCAGGGACGGTGATGGTGAAAGAAAAGGATCGGTGATGGTGAACCCTTTCTAAAAACATACCCAAAAGTCTTCCCATATTTGTTTTTCTAGACCAATGTGGGTGGAGTAGTTTTTTTTAAGTATTAGGTCTCATTCACAAGACCACTTTTGGTCTGGGAAATACGAGCCATGTTTCAGCCATATCACTGACCTCATCATAGTGTTTTATGACAGTCAGTTCCTGTCAGATTTCAGCTCTGTTGTAATGTACTGATATCGTCATGTGAGCATGGTGCAATAGACTCCCTATGCAATAGGATCATTTAACACAATAGTATGCAGTCAGGAGGGCCGTGGTCAGTCTGAGAGATGCGGCCAACACATGGTCCATGTTTTCCAGACCGAGCATGGTCATGTGAGTCAGCCCTTAGACTGGAATTCACATAAGCATTTAAGAGTATTAAGAATATGCTGGATGGATAGACTTTGCTTTGCCAAATCCTTGGCAGAAATCTGAGGCTGAGGGTTTGTAATTTGAATACTACAGATCCAAAAGCAGATTAACCACTTTCTTCTTTACAGGAGGTGGAATCCTCACCAAAATGGGACCCTTCTTCATGTGGTTTTAAAACCCATAAATAAAGAATCCCTTCTCCAATCTGAAGCAGTTTCCATAAGGAAATCCACACCTGAAAACCAAAAAAAGTTGTGTGAATAAGCCCTTGGTAGCTCAGCTTTAGTATCATAGCATTTTCGTATCATACATATGAGTTGGCAAAAGACACAATAACCAAAGTTTTGCAAATTGTTCAGGTTGTTGAAAACTACCCTAAATAATCCCATGAGGTTGTTATTGAGGGGGTAATTCATAGTGATATTCAAGCTATTTGTTTAAAGTCAGGCAACAAAATTAGGGATGAGCGAATCGACTTCTGATGAAAAATCTGAAGTCGATTCACTCATCCCCAAACCAAATTGTCTGTGCATGGTGCCCTATCCTTCATACCATTAGGATGCATTGACGTTACCTGATTATGATGTAGTGCCTTCTATTTGCCTCCAACCCATCACCTGTTTGTTTGCATGTTACAAAAAAGTGCTAAACGTGCAAAGTGACAAAAGTGATGTTTTTTTTAAGGAATCCAAGATTGATGTCCCACAGGAGAAAAAAAGATCCATCAGTTCATCCATCATGATTTCTTTTGTAAAAAAAAATAAAAATAAAAGTGTGAATGCTAAAAGGTTTTCCCACTATAGAGTTGTAAGTAATGTTGGCAAGTGTTGATTGTGAGCCTTGTAGTATATTAATACACATATTTTGGATCCCCGGGCTCCTCTGTAACAATACTTCTGTGTTTTAGATTGCAAGGAGACAATCTAGCTCAGGGAGAAGAGGTGGTGCCAAAGGAAAGCTCTTCTCCTGCGAAAGGTGCAGCAAATGCCAGGGGTGAGTACAGATGTTCTTCAACTTTTCAGTAGCTTCAACTGATATGATATAGGCTGAGACACCAATGTTACATTAAAACATCCTACGTATAAACTGACTTATACTCTACCAATTGCGTATCATTTTTGTTTTTCTAATGTATCATTCATTTTGGAAAAGTTGGCCAGATGAGTGATTCCACTTTAAAAGTTACTGTTCATCAACATGGTATGATTACCACTAGTCATGAGCGAAGTATTGAAAAATTAGATTCGGCTGCTTCGCCGAATTTTACAAAAAAATTTGCTTAGTCACAAAGCACATTTTTTTGTAAGTAGTGGGTGCAATTGTGCCACCCCCATCATTCTACCCCTCAGATTCCGCATTAATAGCTGAACGCAGCATCTAACAACAATAATACAGTGTAAAATAAAAAAAATAAAATCATACTTACCTCATCCATTTGATTGTGAGCAGCCAACCTCTACCATCTTGATTGAAGATCTAGTGAGAAATCGTGTGCGGCCCGTGACATGATGTCGGCTGGCGTGGTGACGTCATACGTCACAGCGCACAAGATTTTGTACGGGATCTTCAAACAAGATGGCGGCAGCTGGCTTTTCGCGCTCAAATGGATGAGGTAAGTATGATTTTTACATTTTTTTATCGCCATTCAGGCAAAACCGAGTCGCTATCATGAAGCACATGGAAATTCAGCTTTGCGGTCAGTCGAATTTTCCCTGAAATTCGTATCAAATTCCACTTTGTGCAGTTTGATTCGCTCAACCCTAATATCCACAATAACTTTTCTTGTAGATGTACAGTAGATGCATTCCAAACAGGAAATTTGTCCAGTTATACACCAATACATCTGTTATGCTTTCCCATAGGCTTCTATTATGACGGATCAAAACGGAATGCCTCTTAAAGGTGTCCGTTTTGATTTCCGTCCTAGGGATTCCGTTATTTTCTGTTATAACGAAGTGTCCAATTATGGAGATCACGCCATGTTATCTTTCTTAGGACTCATTCACGCAGCCATATTACATCTCCAAACAACCTATAAGTTGTAAAGAGTCCCTTTTAAAAGGGAGTCTGTTACCAACCTCATACTGTTCACACTGTTGGCAGCATAATATAATGGAAGAAACGTTTGATTTCAGGAGTTTGTCACTCATGAGCTTAGGCTACTGTCGCACTAGCGTTTTTGCTGGATTCGGCAGGGTTCAGCAAGAACACTTCCATTACTGATAATACAACAATCTGCATCCGTTATGAATGGATCCAGTTGTATTATCGTTAACATAGCCAAGACGGATCCGTCATGAACTCTATTGAAAGACAATGGGGGGCGGATCAGTTTTCTGTTGTGGCAGATTGTATCAGAGAAAACAGATCCTTCCCCTTTGACTTGCATTGATCTGTCTTGCTCCACATCCCAGAACGGAAAGCAAACTACAACATGTTGCGGTTTGCTCTCCAGTCTGGGATCGCAACTAAACGGAACGGAGAGCATTTTAGAGCATTCCGATATGTTCAGCTCAGTTTTGTCCCCATTGACAATGAATGGGGACAAAACTGAAGCTTTTTTTCCTCCGGTATTGAGCCCCTATGACGGTTCTCAATACCGGACAACTTAAACGCTAGTGTGAATGTAGCCTAAGTGGTTGCTGAGATATTGCTGTATAATCACAGCCTATGCCAGAGAAGATTCATGGACTGTCTGAGATGAGTCATGGTTATTCATGTGCTTCTGTATTCCCCATCCACCTGCTAATGAGCGTCAGATTTCTACTTAATTTTCCCCCTATGAGAAACCTGCAAGTAATTCATGTGGGCGGGGAAAGTGGGAGCTCATGAATAACTGTGACTCTTCCTCAGCCAGTGCATGACTCTTCTATGGCCTGGGCTGCAATGATTATACAGCAGGTTCTTAGTAACCACTTGATATTAGCGTATGCAGGAGATGCCGCTGATATGCATGTCTTTAAACCCGGACTCCTGGAATTTACCACACCCAAATGCCCACTTATGTGTGGTGTTTGCATAAGTCACACCCATTTTTGGGTCAGGACAAGCCACATTTACCAGAATTGTCTATAAAAATTCAGGACTTTTGGCCACTATAAATACTGAATTACAGAGGTATTCTCTGTAGGAGTATTATTACCACAGGAAAATATTTCTGTAATTCAGCATTGAGTGCCTTAATACAGAGCTTTAGGGATTAGAGATGAGTGAATCCATTCTAAATTAATCAAATTCAATCTGAATTTTCCCAAAATTTTGGTTTGAATCCATATTTTTGGTGATTCGATTTGGATGAATTTTGCAACATGTAGTAAGATATTTTTCAGACTAGAAGACGGGAAGGATGAAATATGTGAATCCAATTTTTTGCACCATTTCTTTTAGAAACATAGAAAATCCTACTGTGCAGTTTGTTTTTAAAAAGGTTATTTATTACCGTCAACAGCAATGTGTCTACCCATAAGCCATATACTGTATGTTACCATCACTTGAAGATTACTAAGCCCTTCCCAAGGGTCTCGGGTCCCCTTCTTCTGGGGTCTGTACAGATGGTACCCATTCCAGAACTAGACAAGTGCCATAGCTGCCAAGTGCCTGCTGTTTCATATGACTAATGTCCGCGATCGGTGGAAATGTTGACCATGGACAATTAACCCCTCAGATGCCATAGTCAAATGTGACCATGGAGTCTGAGAGGGCTAAAACCTGGAAGTGCACAGGTAAGGAACACCTCCCACAGCCAGAGAACGGGGAAGGTGTTCATTCATAGTAATGAGCCTGAGCCTGTACTAATCTTACCATACAAATTGCAATCTGATGATTGCAAGTTGGGTTCTGATTGAGACCTAACAAATTTTTTTTTTAAAGTTTAAAGATATAAAAACATAAAAAAATATAAAAATTCAAATCACCCCCTTTTCCCCAAAATAAAAATAAAACGATTAAAAAAATAACATCATGGACATCGCCGCATGTGAAAACACCCATACTATTAAAATACTGCATAAAAAACGTATCACATACAGTGAATAACGTAATGGAAAAAAAATAAAAATGGCCAATTTGTCGTTTTTTCATCACTTCACTTCCCCAAAAAATTTAATAAAAAGTGATCAAAAAGTCATGCACACCCCAAAAGCTACAGATTGTTCCACCAAAAATGAGCCCTTACACATCTCTGTAGACATAACTATAAAAAGGTTAAGGGGGTCAGAGTATGGCGATGACAAGAAAAAAATTTATTTTTTTCAAATGCAAGAAAAACTATACATGTGTGGTATCGCCGTAATCGCACTAACCTGGAGAATAAAGAGCACAAGTCAGTTTTACTGCATATTGTACGTCATAAAAAAAACAAAAAAAAAACTGTCAGAATTACTTTCTTTTTCAAATTCCACCCCATTTGGAAATATTTCCTGCTTGCCATTACATTATATGCAATATTAAATGGTACCATTATACAGTACAACTTGTCCTGCAAAAAACAAGCTCTCATGTGGCTATGTGAACGGAAAAATAAAAACGTTTTGGCTCTAATAAGGCAGGGAGCGAAAAATGAAAACGCAAAAATGGAAAATCGATGCGTCAGGAAGGGGTTAATGGGGTGTGGCATTAAGGAGCTTGAAATGAGTTGCATACAGCCCTAGGCAATCTCAGTGTGTTATCCACAACTGGCCATTGGCGCACTTTTGATTGAGGTCAAAGTTATTCAGACCCGAATTGAATCAAAATTCCTGAAATTTACTCATCATTAGCAGGCACTCATTGTGCTACCATATATGATTCATGACAAATAATGGATCATTTTCCTGGTCAATTACGGTAGGTAAATACAATGATTATATTACAGGCGTGTTTAGATCTGCATTATGTAGCGATCAAATAAATGAGATACATACAGCGTTTGTTTGCAGAGGGAACACTTCTACTCATCGCGTGTGATGGGCTGTCATTAAAAGTGAAGCTGCACTTCTGCTACCTTAAATATCCTCCAGGCATCAATTATTAGATCACAATATTTAGGATTAACCACTGGTAATACTTGGTGCTACGGCCTTTTTGTTTTCATTATGATCAAATAAGATAGGCTTCTTCAATCCATTAAGACATCACTCATCAAAATATGCTCCATGGCAAGCAAGATATAAAACTTATTACCCATGTAATTAAAAACCTGCTCTTAAACCTATTTATATAGTCTTGGCATGAAACCTAGAGGTATACATATTTCTAGAGATTAATTATTCCAAAGTAATTACATGAACATGAAGCTATTTTTTGTCTCCTTGGAACAGATTCATTGCCTGGAGCAGAAACATTAATGGAAGATGATGAAGAATTTGAAAGTGCATCTCAAGTGACAGGACCTGTAAGTAAACGGCATTGCTACTGACAAGTATAATGGATTAATCGATGGCATTGAGAATGTGGTTGGTATTGACAGTTATCATTTGGTGGGTGATTATATAACAAAAGAAAGAAAATTGTAATGAAAAAGGATCCGCCTTCTAAAATGGCCTTCATCAGGACACTGAAAAGGACTATAAAATCCAATAAGAAATAATATAATAGTACTTCTCAGTAAAACTAATATGATGATCGACAGTCATAGGGGAGATATGTGCTACAGTAAATTAGTAACATCGCAATATCATAATATTTGGGGGGTACTATCTCTCCTTGGGGAGAGAGAGCCTTAATCGCCGTGAGGAGACCTATAGGCCATACATGCTCCTCTGGAATTCTGGGAAGAAAGAGAAGCAAATTCCCAGAATTTCAGAGGTGGATGTATGGCCTATAGGTCTCCTCACGGCAATTAAGGCACTTTTAGTACCACCCCAAATCTTGATTCAACTGCGTACTCTCTGCGCTGATGAGGGGCAATCACCCTGAAACAGCTGTCTGCAGATGAGGTGCTGGCTTATTTAATATTCAAGTCATGTCTCAAGGTCTAGTTAAAGAGCTGAACATTGACGTATAGGATAACTGCCGTATATCTGGTGGCATCAGAGGCAGAGCTTGTTAAGAGCTCATTTGCATATCTTTCTTCCCTCAATATCTTAATAGATATGTAAAATCTTGGCAAAGAGCAGTCTCCCATTTAAAGAGAACCATTTCACTAGCTCCGCCTTGTGTCAATGGCTCTCTATGAGTCAAAATCCAACATTTTAACTAAGCCATGGGATATGACAAGAACATACTGCCAATGGGAGCAAGCACTGTATATCCAAAAAGTTGCTACAATTTTACCATCTGCTATGATGAATACGAATTACCAACAATAACTATACATCCAGCAACTGTTATATTGTGGGAATATAAACTTCCATTGAAGTGACAACACTTTCTCTCTGGAGGACAAATAGAGACATTAAAAATATGTTTAATGGTGATACATTTTACCTATTTAATATATTGTATCAATGTGTATTGATTCGAACAGCAAGGGCCCTGCTGCTACTACCATATTTCATTTTGTGTATAATATGTATATATATGTTTTATATAGTGTTTTGAGCCAAATGATTACAGGTGGAGGTGTGCCTACAACCAGGGGTGGACACAGACATCAGTGGGCCCCTGTGCAAGGAATGTGGCTAATCATCACCTGTGTTCTGGTTTCACTCTCGGTTGGTATGGGCTGGAATGGTGAGGCATGCGCGCACACATCACTGTGCTGCGTCCCATCATGCCCGCCTAGGTTGGGACTTTACTACCACATAGGCTGGGCCCCTGTGTAGTTGAACAGGTGGTATGTGTGTCCCTGCCTAATACAATTATAATGCTAGTGTGAAACGCCTAAAATGCTTTTATACAGTACATAGGGTTACAGTTAAAAGTGTTGTCTCACTTCAGCAAATAGCATTTATCACTTAGACAACGTTAATAGATGGCACTTACTAATGTATTGTGATTGTCCATATTGCTTCCTTTGCTGGCTTGATTCATTTTCATCATCACATTATACATTGCTCATATTCTGGGGTTATGTCCACCTTGCAATCCCACAGTGGTAGTCATGGTTGCACACTATAGTAAAAGGCGCTGGCCTCTCTAGTGGACGAGACCATGGCCTGGATTGTAGGATGGTCATAACTAGGGATGAGCGAACTTTTGAAAAGTTCGGTTCGGTTCGCTTCGGCGAACTTTCTTGAAGTTCGGATTCGTACGAACCGAACCTAAAACGAACCTTGCTATAACGGCTGAATAATTGCTTCTACAATAATGGGAGTCAGATAGGGTACAGTTTCGTTTATTTGCAGTTGCTATTACAATGAAAAAAGTGGAAAAAATCCAAGTGACTTCAACAACGGCGACGCAAAATCTACGCATATTTTAGAATCTACACTAATGCGTACGCTAATGCGAACATTCCCGCACAAATAACGAACATACAGTCTAGCGTTGTCAAAGGTACGCTACTTAACTAAATGAATATGTACGCATTAGCGTACGCATGCACTGCGTCCGCAAACATTCCTACACAAGTAACGAACATACAGTCTAGCGTTGTCAAAGGTACGCTACTTAACTGAATATGTACGCATTAGCGTACTCATATACTGCGTCTGCGAACATTCCTACTCAAGTAACGAACATACAGTGTAGCGTTGTTAAAAGTACGCTACTTAATGGAATACGTACGCATTAGCGTACATTCTCAATAAATATGCGTATATTTTGCGTCGCCGTTATTTTAACCAGATTCGTTACGAACTTTGTCAAAATTCGGTTCGGTGACGAACCGAACTTTTGGGAAAGTTCGTAACGAATCTGGTTCGTTACGGTTCGGTTCGCTCATCCCTAGTCATAACCCCTGGAATTGAGCAGTGTATAATGTGATGGAAAAATGAATCAAGCCATTAGAGGATGCAATGTGGACAATCACGATACATTAGTAAGTGCCTTGTATTAGCCTTCTCCACATGATAAATGCAATTTGCTGAAGTGAGACAACCCCTTTAAAAGCTTACCGCCACAATGTATAAAGTCGTCCGGCGGCAGGTAAAAAGTTAAAAAAGACCTACTAATTTTATCATGTTGCCTAAAACTAAGTAGACTTCTAATAGTCATAACAACTGCATTTCTGACTAGTACAGTGATTAGCTTTGCTACCTTAGAGCATTGGGCTCATGATTTCTTTTCATATAATACACAACATTTTTTAAACATGTAATTAATAAATCAGTTAGATTCAAAAAATAATCATGTACAGTACATTGAAAAAGTATTCATACCCCTTGAAGTATTCCACATTTTTATACGTTACACCCACCAACTGAAACGTATTTTATTGGGATTTTATGTGATAAGCCTTATTCACACGTCAGTGTTTGGTCAGTTATTTCCATCAGTGATTTTGAGCCAAAACCAGATGCAGCTCTAAACATAGAACGGGTGCAGATCTTTCCCTTATATCTTAATTCTGTGGAGGCTCCAATCCTGGTTTTGGCTCACAATCAATGATGGAAATCACTGACCAAAACACTGATGTGTGAATGAGGCTTTAGACTAACACAAAGTAGCAAGCATTTGTGAAGTGAAAAGATGGTTTTCAAAATTTTTATGAAATAAAAATGTGAAAATTGTGGTGCACATTGCCTTCAGAAGTCACCTAATTAATAAATAAAGTCCGAGTGATAAAAAAAACAGCATCATAAAAGCCAAGAAACACATCAGACAAGTCAGGCATACAGTTATGGAGAAGTGTAAAGATGATTTAGGTTATAAAAAATCTCCCAAGCTCTGTAGCATTGTTCCATCCATCATCAGAAAATGGAAGGAGTATGGCACAACCATAAATCTACCAAGACGTTGCCGTTCACCTAAACTGACGGCACAGGCAAGGAGAACTGTAATTAGAGAAGAAGCCAAGAGACCCATGGTCACTCTGGAGGAGCTGCAGAGATCCAGAGCTCAGGTGGGAGAATCTGTCCACAGGACAACTATTAGTCGTGTACTACACAAGTCTGGTCTTTATGGAAGAGTGGCCATAAGAAAGCCATTTTTGAAAGCAAGACATAAGAAGTCTCATATGCAGTTTACCACAAGCCATGTAGGGAACACAGCAAATGTGGAAGAAGGTGGTCTGGGTTAGATAAGATGAAAATAATACTGCGCATCACCCTGAACACACAATCCCCACCGCAAAACATATTGATGGCAGCATCATGCTGTGAGGATGCTCTTCTTCTGCAGGGACAGGAAAGCTGCTCAGAGTTGATGGGAATATGGATGGAGATGATTTCAGGGCAATCCTGGAGGAAAACCTGGCTTTGGCTGCAAAAGAGAGACTTGGGCGGAGGTTCACCTTCCAGCAGGACAACAACCCTAAACATACAGCCGGCGCTACAATGGAATTGTTTAGCTCAAAGCATATTCATGTGTTAGAATGTCCTAGTCAAAGTCCAGACCTAAAACTCATTGAGAATCTGTGGCAAGACTTGAAAATTGCTGTTCTCCATGGCTCTCCATCTAATCAGACTGAGCTTGAGCTATTTTGCAAAGAAGAGTTGGCAAAAATTTCAACCTCTAGATGTGCAAAGCTGGTAGAGACATACCCCAAAAGACTATAACTGTAATAAGGTGGTCCTACAAAGTATTGACTCAGAGGGGCTGAATACAAATGCACACCACACTTTTCAGATTTTTATTCACTTCACACATACTTTCTACTTTGTGTTGGTCTATCACATTAAATTCCAATAAAATACATTTAAGTTTATAGGTGAAAAAATGTGGAAAAGTTCAAGGGGTATGAATACTTTTACAAGGCCCTGTACAAGGTCTGTAGAGAATGCAAACCAGCCCTCCTTTTGAAGGAAGAAAACTTTCTCTAGGAGGCTTTCCTGTAAGGATATGTAGAAAAATGTTAGCCAGTTGTGTGACTTGGTTTATGAATGTCATTTTAATATTAACAGGGTTTTCTGGTTTTCATCAACATCCTTTAAAATAATCATGTATGAAGGTAGCTGTAATTTTGTAATGTATTGTTTTTGCCTTTATTGCTCCTATCTTCTTTTATGGCCTGTGGTCACATGATCATGTCTGTGCAGCTCTTTCTGGCATCTATTTCCTGATATTATATTCATGGGCGGGGCAATGATAGGTGGTGTCTTTGTAACTGGCTAAGTGGGAGGAGCTATAAACTAGCTGGGTGTAAGGGGCAGTGATGGGGAGTGTCTTTTTAACTGGCTGAGTGGGAGGAGCTATAAACTAGCTGGGTGTAAGGGGCAGTGATGGGGAGTGTCTATGTAACTAGCTGGGTGGGAGGAGCTATAAACTAGCTGGGTGTTAGGGGTAGTGATAGGGTAGTGGCTATGTAACTAGCTGGGTGGGAGGAGCTATAAACTAGCTGGGTGTTGTTAGGGGTAGTGATAGGTGAGTGTCTATATAATTAGCTGGGTGGGGGAGCTATAAACTAGCTGGATGTTGTTAGGGGTAGTGATAGGGTAGTGGCTATGTACCTAGCTGGGTGGGAGGAGCTATAAACTAGCTGGGTGTTGTTAGGGGTAGTCATAGGGTAGTGGCTATTTACCTAGCTGTGTGGGAAGAGCTATAAACTAGCTGGGTGTTGTTAGGGGTAGTGATAGGTGAGTGTCTATGTAACTAGCTGGGTGGGAGGAGCTATAAACTAACTGGGTGTTGTAAGGGGCAGTGATAGGGGAGTGTCTACGTAACTAGCTGGGTGGCAGGAGCTATAAACTATCTGGGCGTTGTTAGGGGCAGTGCTGGAGCTGTGGCAGAGAGAAGTTTATCATGGGTTTAGATGAATACAGGAACAGCAACAGGAAATGCAACATACAGGATGTAAAGAAACCAGAATGATTTGTTTACATGGTAAAAAAAGGGGTCAGGAGAGTCCAAAGAGAGTCCTAAACAAAAATCATGCAGCAAATGTACAGGAGGTCATCTGCTAAATACCAGAGTAATCCTCGAAAACCCCTTTTAAGATCTATAAAGAACTGTTGGTACACAAAATATGTCAGTATTTCATTCTATATTATATTTCAATTACTTTAAAGGGGTTGTCCGGGTTCAGAGCTGACTTCACCCTTCTTCACCCAGACAGCCCCTCTGAGATTCATGCTCCAATGCTCTGCCTTGCCCTGTGCTGAATCGCGCAGGCAAAGGGCTTTTTCTGCACATCCGGTGACGTATCGGGTCTCTGCTAGGTGGAGGCTTCCACCTAGCAGTGTTCCAGGTGATGTCACTGGCACTAATGGCGGTCTTTAGTGCTGCTCTAACCTGTAAAACAGGCTCAGCTGTAAAGCCTGCCCATTAGTGTTGGTGATTTCACTGGCAACTCTGCTAGGCGGAAGCCTCCTCCTAGCTGTTTAAAAATGTAAACAAAAAGCCCTCCCGTAGGGGGAGCATTGGCGCATTAAATGCAATAGGTTGTAGCGGGTTTCCAACTGGCAGGACCTCCAGCAATTAGCTGTAATGTAAGGGAGAGTACAGCAGTAAGTGTTCAGGTTCTCTACAAAAATATAACATTACAGAGTGCCTTTTGGAATGAATAGACCCTCCATCAATAATACACTTTGTAGCCACTCTTTGCTCTAGTTAATATTTAAAGGTCCCTTCAAGGGGATCCTTTTTCATTAACAGACCTAACAGCATAAGACCCTTTGAGGGTCCATATCTGGCATGATATATAGAAGTTCCAGTACTTCATAAATGTAGCGTCTAACAAGCTTCAATACCCTCTGCAAATATATTAACCGATTGGAATAATGTGTGGAGGCTAATTCTCATTTCTAGATGGTTATACAGGATGTCAGCTCACAAAGTGTTTTTTCTTAAAGCAAATACTAAACGTGGTCAATGTGAAAGTCTCTGTAGTTGAAAATGCCAGACGACTGACATACAATTATCTCCTTGTAATTATTGGCATCAAGCTTCTTTAAGTGTCTTTTGATGTCTGCAAAAGAAATCTGAGCTCATGTACCATTTGATGACAAGTGACCTTGTATAATGTGCTAATCATATCCCACCTAGGGGCCTACACTAGGTAATTGGCATTTACTTTGGATGGACGCATTTGTCTTGCTCTGGACATGCATTTTACGTACAGAAGACACTTGATTGTGGGAACGACCACTTATAAGAAAGTGTTCAATTGAATAGTTCATCGGGGTGAGCAGGTTAATGCCAGAACAGGAATTGGTGATTAGATCTCTGGGGATTTTCTCATGGCACTCTGTGACCTTCAGCAACTCACTTTCCTTCCGTTGTGCCTCCTGGAATTAAACATTGTGCTAGAACCAACATAAGCAAGTAGAACATCCATCGCCTTGATGTTATTGTTTTACATTATTATAGCTTATTTCTGTAATTATCCAATTAGAAGCGTGCACAATGCATTTCACTACTCGCTATATCACTGTCTTTTGAATTACTCTGTTCAAATTAGAACCAAATGTTAAGTAGTCTGCAGCTGGTAGGTTCTTTTATGAACTTTTATATTTTATTTTCTTTACTAGTCTCCTTAAGGTTTTACATCATGAAGAGTATTAAAATGCCCTTTGGGCTTCAACAAGACTGTATATTGATTTACGCTAATATGCTTAGAAAGTTAAATAAATGAGTTGCAAGGCTAAGCATGTGGTATTCAGTCTACAATGAATTTTCATTGACCCTTGTTTTGAGTTAAAAGTGGTTGTTTCATGAAGACAACATTGTGCATATACCCTATTACAGCATAGGGACAACATAGAAGATAGATCCCCTGCTTGAGACCCCCCACCCATATGAGCCCAAACTGAGGGCTGCTCTGTACAAGTGCCTACCGTTCTGGTGAACTCAAGCCATCTTTGTATTACTAGGATGGCCATTTACCTCCACATCTTCTTACAGCAGAATCAACATCCTGTTTTCCAGGAGTTGCATGGCTTGAGGTGATTAGATGATCGTCTTGAGGATTAAATTCTGGAAGGTGTCTCCGATGAGAAAACCCTTCTTACATTGTGACAAAGCTATGGAAGTTATAGCCTGTAATAGACATTGTATTGCACCCAATATTCTCAAGCTATTAATAGATTTATAGAGAATATTAAATTCTTAAAGAGGGTTAAATGTGGTTTGCATCATATGTATAAGTAGCTAACCCCTTAAAACATAACAGATGTGGCTTAGCTATAATAATAAAAATATACTTATGGACAGACATCATCTACTGAGATGTAGAAATATAGTATGCCATAAAGGTCTTCAAATGTCAGAGAGAGAGAGAATAAATAAGATAAGGATCCTGCTAATGTAACATAAGGAAAAAGGAAAAAATACAATAAATATGTATCTTTTTTCCTTTTTGTATTAAATAAAAAACAGATAAAACATTAAATGGTAGATGCTACTAGTAAATGATCATAAGTGAAATACAAACCTATATGTCCTGCCAAAGAAATTAATAATGTAAAAGTGCAAATAAAAAATATACAGTAAGTACATGTGTAACGGGGAGCCAGCGGTGCGCTCCCTCCCTACAGCGCCGCCAGTCTCCCGAGTCTGTTCAGGAGCGAGGACACGACCTGTGTCCTCGTCTCCATGACGATAAGGAGGGAGGAGGAGTCGGCCACAGACCCAGCCGGCATCCTCATATCCCTAGCAACCCAGGGGAGGGGAGGACCCAGCGATGCATGCTTCACAAGGGTGGCCGGCATCCTTTGTCCCCTGGACAACAAGCAGCAGGGAAGCTGAGCGCCGACGCCCATGAGTCAGCGCTCAGGTGTATTGAGGTTTCTGATTTGGGTCACGTGACGCTGGCCACGTCACATGACCCATCTGCTGGGCCTATTTAAACAGGCAGCCTGCTGGCTACAGGTTGCCTGTGATTGGTCTTACTACCTGAACTTGCTATTGTGAACTGCTTGGACTTCTGCTTGTGTATTTGACTTCATCTCATCCCTTTGTACTGCGTTACCTCTCGGCTTTAGACCTCAGCTTGTGTTTTGACTTTGCTCCTGTTTGTTCCCCTGGTTTTAATGTGACTTCCTGGTTTGACATTGGCTTGGTGATTATTCTCTTATTATGTGTTCTGTCTTTGTTTATTGTTTTCTCCCATTGTTCCCCCTCCCTGTATGCCCCAGCACGTACCTAGGCTAGGGACTGTCGATCAGTTGTACGCCGTTGCCTAGGACGAGCTGTGCAAGTAGGCAGGGTCAGTGGTGGGGTTCAGCTCTGGGCTGCACATATCCCTGAATTTGTGACAACATGTACATGAGGTTATTTATTCCTTCATTAACACCTTAAGGACCCAGCCATTTTTCACCTTAAGGACCAGGCCATTTTTAGCAAATCTGACATGTCTCACTTTATGTGGTGATAACTTTAGAACGCTTTTACTTATCCAGGCCATTCTGAGATTGTTTTCTCGTCACATATTGTACTTCATGACAGTGGTAAATGTGAGTCAAAATATTTCATTCTTATTTATAAAAAAATACCAAATTTACCAAAAATTTAGAAAAATTTGCAAATGTCAATTTCTCTACTTTTAAAATACATAGTAATACCTCCAAAAATAGTTATGACTTTACATTCCACATGTGTCTACTTCAGGTTTGGATCACTTTGAAAATTACATTTTATTTTTTTGGGACGTTAGAAGGCTTAGAAATTTAGAAGCAAATCTTGAAATTTTTCACAAAATTTCCAAAACCCACTTTTTAAGGACCAGTTCAGGTTTGAAGTGACTTTGTGAGGCTTCCATCATAGAAACCACCCAAAAATGACCCCATTTTAGAAACTACACCCCTCAAGGTATTTGAAAACTGATTTTACAAACGGTATTAACCCTTTAGGTGTTCCACAAGAATTAAAGGAAAATGTAGCCAAAATTTCCGAATTTCACTTTTTTGGCAGATTTTCCATATGAATCATTTTATTCTGAGAATAAAGCAAGGGTTAACTGCCAAACAAAACTCAGTAATTATTACCCTGATTCTGTAGTTTACAGAAATGCCCCATTTGTCATCGTAAACTGCTGTACAGGCACACGGCAGGGCGCAGAAGGAAAGGAACGCCAGGGCAGATTTCACTGGAAAAAGTTTAAGTTGCCATGTCACATTTGATGCACCCCTAGAGTAGGAAACTCCAAAAAACTGACCCCATTTTGGAAACTACGGGATATGTTGGCAGTTTTGTTAGTGCTATTTTAGGGTACATACGATTTTTGGTAGCTCTATATTACACTTTTTGTGAGGCAAGGTAACAAAAACTAGCAGTTTTGGCATTGTTTTTATTTTTTGTTATTTACAACATTCATCTGACAGGTTAGATCATGTGATATTTTTATAGAGCAGGTCGTTACGGATGCGGCCATATCTAATATGTATACTTTTTTAAATTTATTTAAGTTTTACACAATATTTTTGAAGCACAAAAAAAAATCACATTTTAGTGTCTCCATAGGCAGAGAGCTGTAATTTTTTTATTTTTTGGGCGATTGTCTCAGGTAGGGGCTAATTTTTTGCGGGATGAGATGACGATTAGATTGGTACTATTTTTGGGGGCATACGCTTTTTTGATCGCTTGGTATTATTTTTATTTATTTTATTTTTTTTACGGTGTTCACCTGAGGGGAGAGATCATGCAATACTTTTGTAGAGCAGTTTTTTACGGACGTGGCGATACCTAACATGTATACTTATTTTTATTTATTTAAGTTTTACACAATAATATCTTTTTTGAAACAAAAAAAATCATGTTTTAGTGTCTCCATAGTCAGAGAACTGTAGTTTTTTTATTTTTTGGGCGATTGTCTCGGGTAGGGGCTCATTTTTTCGCGGGATGAGATGACGGTTAGATTGGTACTATTTTTGGGGGCATACGCTTTTTTGATCGCATGGTATTACATTTTTTGTGATGAAATGTGACAAAAAATGACTTTTTTTAGACAGTTTTTATTTTTTATTTTTTACGGTGTTGACCGGGCGGGCTGGATCATGTGATATTTTAATAAAGCAGGTTTTTATGGACGTATCGATACCTAATATGTATATATATATATTTTTTTTCTATTTTTATGTGTTTCTTTATGGGGAAGGGGCTTTTTTTTATTGAAACTTTATTATTATTTTTTTTTTGTTAAAACACTTTTATTTAACTTTTTTTTAACATTTCACTTATGTCCCAGTAAGGGACTTTAACATTTCAGGGTCTGATCCCTGACTGAATGCAGCACAATACATCTGTAGACGCTGACCGCGGCATACAGGGAGTTAATCCGCCGGCATCGGTGAAATCACCGGTGCTGGCGGATACAGCAGAGGCCCAGCTGTTAGTATCAGCCGGGCCCCTGCTGCCGCAATCTGCAGCAGCAGCACGTTAACCCTAGGATGAGAATGCTCGTCCAAGGGCGTTAAGTAACGCCATATTAGGACGAGCATTCTCGTCAAAGGTCGGCAACGTTTTAAATAAGACACAAAACAACATTAAACATTATGGGGGCATTTATCGTTTGAAGTTGTTTTCATGTCACTTTTAAGTCTGGTTTTACATTGTATGGTTGCACCAAATTTATGATATGGTGCAGTTTTCATGTATTTGTAGTTGTATGACTTAGTCTTAAAAAATACACCAGGGGGCTATTTGGCATAGGATACAACTTTTTTGCGACAATTCCAAGTGTTGCAGATAATAAATGTGCCATAATCGAGGTCTAATCTCACTTTTCAACCTTAAAGATGTATTCAAATTAATTAAAGTTATTCCCTATCCATATTGGTGGGGGTCCTACTGCTGCATCCCTTGGTATGACCAGAAACACACGACTTCTCCATTCATTTCTATAGGAGTTCTGGCTGCACGGGGTACAGGACCACGGTTTTTGTAATCAGTGGGGGTCCCAGCGGTAGTACTCCGACCAGTGTGATAGTTATTCCCTATCCTGTGAATAGGGAATAACTTTAGCCAACAGCATACCCCTTTAAACAGAGCACTTTAAAAAGTGCCATGGCTCCTAAATGTGGCAGAAATGTTGCAGAAAATGCCACAATCGGCATATCTTTGGCATGTTTAAATCAAAACCCTGGTTTGATAAATGTTCTCCTATAATTTTTGCATTCCTCTATTGATTAAAAACAAACAGAAATAAAATACTTCCTTATCTGTAACCTGAGATGGTAGGACAGCTTTATAAAGCAAGGCCTCTTATAACTACATAAATATAAATATAACAAAGGTATGGCTGATGGAATACAGGGACGCAAAACTAAAAAGTTTTTTCTGTCCTCAAAGGGGTATTCTATCTCTGATATTGATGGCATATTGCTTGGATATGCCACCAATATCAGATAGGTGCAGGTCCCATGTCTGGGACCCAGTCCTATCTCTAGAATGGGACCACGAAGTGAACAGAGACCAGCCAAGCATATGACAGTCACTGTCCGTTGACCACTATGGGAGTTTGAAAAATAGACGAGCATTGGCTCTGCTATTTCCAGCAGTCCCATAGCAAGGAATGTATAGGTGCCTGTGCATGCACAGTGTGCTATCCATTCACGATTATAGCACTTGCAAAAAAAACAGACCACGCTCACACATAGCAATGATGGAAAACGGACCAAGCATGTGTGGTGTGGTCTCTTTCACTTTGGTGGCCAATTCTGGAGATAGTTGTGGGTTCCAGAGGTGGGAGCCACACCTATCTGACATTGATGGCATATCTTAGGCTACTTTCACACTAGCGTTTTTAATTTCCGGTATTGAGTTCCGTCATAGGGGCTCAATACTGGAAAAAAACGCTTCAGTTTTGTCCCCATTCATTGTCAATGGGGACAAAACTGAACTGAAGAGAACGGAATGCTCCTGAATGCATTCCGTTCCGTCTTCAGACCGGAGAACAAACCGCAGCATGCTGCGGTTTTCTCTCCGGTCCAGGCATCCGCACCAAGACGAATCCGGAATGACCCCCAATGCAAGTCAATGGGGACGGATCCGTTTGGTGTGACACACCAGTAATCCGGATCTGTCCTCCATTGACTTGCAATGGGGGGTCATTCCGGATCCGGCTACACATATACAGAAGTACATACAGACATACATACATACTCACACATACACACAAACACATACATACTCACATACTCCAGGGACGCCGGCAGCATGTCTTCACGCTCCTCCTGCGCGCAGTGATGACGATTCCCCACAGCGCCCAGCAGAGGGCGCTGTGGGGAATCGTCATCACTGCGCGCAGGAGGCGCATGAAGACGTGCTGCCGGCGTCGCTGGCTGGAGTATGTAAGTATGTATGTGTTTGTGTGTATGTGTGTGTATGTATGTTTTCTGTGTCTGTGTCAACATGTGTGGGGCCGGAGCGCTGCTCCGGCTCCACACATGTATCAGCGGCAGTACGGATCCGTCGGCACCCTTTAGGTGCCGGATCCGTGCTGCTGCTAGTGTGAAAGAGGCCTTTAGAGATATACCATCATGTCCCAGATGTGAATACCCCTTTGATTTCAAAATTCAATTTGTCCTTAAATGTAAAGGAGTACGTTTTATTTGTTTAACTAATCCTTATTTTGAATATTATACCTTCTTTGGATATTGTAATGTATATTGAAATTGTGATTTTATAATAATGAAGACATTCTGCCTTATTATACTAGTAATGAGAAATACTGTCTGGCACTTAATTTGCATAGTAAAGGACTGCATTCAGTCTCTGTAATGGTTTCTGCATTAAATACTGACTTTGAAGTGACTCGGCAATGACATTTCATCTTGTGTTGCTTTTGCAGTCTGTAGGTTAAGATATAAAGCTGCTGGTTGACATAATGAAATGTGACATTTTAATCTCAGGAATGTAGATGCATGAGGTGTGACATACGAGCCCACTTCAGTGTCACAGCCCAAGCATGGAAATACACTAAGTACAGTCTTCAAGCTTTTACATTTCATATTTTTTATATTTTTTTTATTAAATGTTATAAGTGATAGATTATGTAACTATGTGTAAAGAACATGCATAGTTTAATTTTCTTTTGACAGAAATAAGTTGAGTAATGAGTACAACATTTACGTTCAAGACTTTGAAGAAGATTTATAAATCATGAGATTTAGTTAATTAAATACTTGCAAAATACTGATACATCAGAATATTCTTATCAGAACAAAATTCATAAGAGCCAGGGGCGTAGCTATAGGGGAAGCAGGGGAAGCGGCTACTTTGGGGCCCTAACTCAAAAGGGGCCCCATCTTGGAGGAGGACTAAAAGATTTTGTCAGGGCCACTCATACAATGACATTATATACACTGTAGGGAACAGATGAACTGGCTGTTGGGTCTTGTCTGAGAACACAATCTTGACTAGCCTCAGGAGTGCCGGTTGCACAAGATTTGGGAGTTGCAATAAAGTTACTGGGAGAGGGGGGCCCATTAAAAAATTTGCTGTGGGGCCCGATCATTTCTAGTTACGCCACTGATAAGAGCATTATTTATATACCAGATTGTAAGAAGCAGGAAATATTCCTGGAATCAGTTCTTTTAAAGCCCTATATATTTTGTTTGAAACATGTTTTTTCTGAATGTTACTTTTTCAGTTTAGTTAGTAATTATATGTGCAAATAGGAATTTCTATATTTATGGTGTCACTCATGGGAAAAGCAAACTAAAAACTACTGCAGCACACTGCTCCATGTTCAAAGGTACATGCAAACTGGAAACATGGATAAATCTGAATTGCATTACTGTTATACTTACTATATGATAATTAGAAGCTTATTTTGCACATTTTTTATCAAAATTGTGTCAGGCCCATCTACCAGCTACAAGGTGGCTTCCAACAGATGGGACCAACACTATCAGACTTGCCTTTCCTGGGCTTACGTCTACAAAATTCAGGGCAATGTAGAGTCCAACTATAGTATATTTTGATTAAAAGCCTTGGACAGATTGGCAGGAGTGCACTGTTCAAATTGAACAATGCAAAAAAAAACCAAAGTTAGACCAGCACTTTCTAGGAATGTGAAATGCTACCACAGCTGTAATGCAAAGCAAACACTATATGCAGCAGCACACTCCTCCATGTGCAAAGGTACATGCAAACACTGGAAACATGGATAAATCTGAATTGCATTACTGCTATACTTACTACATGAAAATTAGATCAGAATTGTGTAGGTCTCATCTTCCACTAAGAAGCTGTCATCCTACAGATGTGACCTACTCTATCATACTCGCTTGTCTTGAGTCTAAGCCTACAAAATTCAGGGCAGATTCAAGACTTATATTATACTCTGATAAAAAGTGTTGGACAGATGTGCAGGTGAGCAAGGTCCAAATGGTCCAAATCCTCAAAATGTACAATGCAAAAAAATAAAGTTAGACCAGGACCACCAAACAATATAAAATAAAGTTCAGGTGTGCTAGCATGCAACTGTACTTTGCTATTGTTTGGAAGTGCAGGTCTAACTTTGTTTTTTGCATCGTACTCATAGGAAAGAGTGAATCTCAGCTCTTACTCAGGGGAAAGTTGCCCAATCTCTCTTATGTTCCCCTCATTTAGAGAATCCATGGGTGTCTATTGGAAGGTCAGTTCTGCAACGTCTCCACAACATTAGGATTGCCATGACCTCCTCCAGGAACCTGTATAAGAAATGATTCAGAGATGTAACCTGAAGCTTTTTGGGCCCCAATGCAAAACCTATAACAGTACACCCCTCCTATTTTTATTTTATAATACTGTGTAACAATGTGTGTGGAAAAGTGCTGAAAGGGGTGTATCTTTCACCCAGAATGCTCAGCTTGGTGACATAAGTGGAATAGAGAAAGCTATGTTGTCTCAGTTTTTTGAGTCGGGTTGTTTAAGAATTCATCAGCTCGACTCTAATGGAGTAGCATGTAAGTTTGGCAGTGGGATATAACATTCCCAATCCAGTACATCACTTTTCCCAGCCTGAAGCAATCCCAGCTGTGTCTACTGGGATCATTACTGGGGAATAAGGAGAGGCCTCAAAGACCCAGTTAGTGTCCGAGCATGGTGGCTGTTTGACTGTGAAAAGCCAGATCCTCACTGACATACTGAAGGCATAGGTAAGAGAGAAGTTCTCTGTATAGTCAGCGCCCAGACAGGCAGGTGTTTATTTGATGTTTATGTGTTATGCTTAATGTGCTGTGGCTTCACCCAAGTGACATTTAACTTGGATGCACTGTATTGTGTTGTGCTGGATGAAAAACCAAGCAGCCTTTGGACTTTTAACCCATAAAGTCTGAGAGTCTATCTTTGCCGACTCCACCGCAAGTACACAAATCCCTACAACCGGTGTCTTATGTGACAGAGTACCAAGGTGTGACTGGTACTCCTGTACCTCCCAGGAATGGTCTGGAAATAGCTCACTCTTTCTTTGTTTGTGGGCATGTAGCGAGTTACTTGGGACCTATATAATAGTTGATGCATTTACCTAGTGACAATCAGTGAAACATTTTGTAATGTTTACAAGCAGAATAATATCAGGATGATTTGAGAGTGATTATTCCACTGTGTTCTCCATTAGCTGTAGTTAAAGGGCTTTTCCAAGTAATATATATTGATGACCTATCCTCAGGATAGGTCATCAATATCAGATCGGCGGGGGTCCGACACCCGGCACCCCCGCCGATCAGCTATTTGAAGAGGAGGCGTGCGCCGTATCAGCGCTGCCTCCTCTTCATTGTTTACATGCTGGCCTTAACGGGGTAGTGGTGAGTAGGTGTAATTACGCCTCACCGCCCCATTCATTTCTATGGGAAGAATCGCTTCCATACAAGTCTATGGAGGCGATTATTCCCATAGAAATGAATGGGGCGGTGAGGTGTAATTACACCTACTCACCACTACCCCGTTACGGCCAGCATGTAAACAGTGAAGAGGAGGCAGCGCTAATACGGCGCGCGCCTCCTCTTCAAATAGATCGGTGTCGGACCCCCGCCGATCTGATATTGATGACCTATCCTGAGGATAAGTCATCAATATATATAACTCGGAAAACCCCTTTAACTGCTCGGCTAGTGGTCTGCTCTCAAGTGTTTTCTCTTAGCCTTCTAATAATCGGCCTCGAGTTCGAGCTTAATGGAAAATGATGCACTTCCCTTGGTCATTGTTTCCTTGATAAAATTATTATGTTACAGTCCGATAAAGCTGGCAGCACCTCACAGCAAAGCAGCTGCAAAAGCAGGTGGCCATCAGATGACTTTTATGTCTGACCAAGATATTGTGTTTTACCTTGGTATGTCAGGAAGTTATTGTTGCATGCTCTTACACTATACAAAGGACCTTCCTATTTAATTAACCTGCACTTCATTTAATGAAGAGACAGTTATCGAGCAAAGTCACGAAATTATTATGTGCACATTGTACTTCTTATAATTACTATGAAGTAATATTTTTTTAGGAAAAAAAAAACATAAAACAAAGAATATAGGGAAAGGCCACTAAATGACTGAAGAAACCTCTAGTTTCAGATGACTTTTCAGAATAAGTCATATGTGTATACATGAGTGATGGCTATATCTAACCATTGTGTGACATTTTTAGCGGTTTTCTCCTTTGCATGCTATATCTCTATATCTCAGTTATCCCTGAGCTAGTGGGTGGAAAATAGCTGTTATGAGGTCTGCCTATAGACTGTACAAAGATACAGGAGACTCTGATCCTTAACTCTCTCTCACACTCAAAATCACTCAAAAGCTTCATATTAGACATTACAGAGAAGCTGGGAGCAGCAGTGATGTGAATAATACAGTTGAGGTGAGATAAAACACCATTAGGGCTCATGCATACAACCGTATGTATTTTGTGGTCCGCAAAACCCGCAAAAAATACGGATGATGTCTGTGTGCATTCTGTATTTTACGGAACAGCTAGCCCCAAATAGAACAGTCCTATCCTTGTCCGTTATGTGGATGATAATAGGACATGTTCTATTGTTTTGCGGAACGGACATACGGAAAACAGAATGTACACGGAGTAACTTCGTTTTTTTTTGCGGACCCATTGAAATTAATAGTTCCGCACGCGGTCTGCAAAAATAAAACCTAACGGACACGGAAAGAAAATATATTCATGTGCATGAGCCCTTAATGGTGAATCTGCTTAATCATGTCTGTCTGCTTGCTTTTCCCTGCACTTAACCCTCCCCTCTCCATAAACTTTTATGGGATGATTAAATCTAATTCTTCAGTTATGGCGCCAGGAAGGTAGGAAGCACAAAAAGAAAACACAAAACAAAAAACCTCTGGGATAGTTAACAAGCAGTTAATTTATTTTTTATTATATATACATTGTTATTTTTTTGGGGTGTGTGTGGGGGGGGGCTTGTGATGAGCAAAAAACCCCAAAACACAATATTGGCATGTTCTTTTTAAGTGTTGTTTATCGTTTTGGGAAAATGATGTCTTAGTTCTATAGTGTAGGTCATGGAAAATGCCATACCAATAATGTGTACATTATTTTTATATCCTTTTGATATAGTAAAAGGGTATTTGTGTTTTTAATTGTTTTACATTAGTTTGTTTAACATTGCAGTTTTTTAATTCCATTAAGGGACGAGCATCAGATCTCCTGATTGCTAATATAATATACTACAATACTTCTGTTTTGCAGTGTATTATGTCTGTCAGTGTAACACTAAAAGGGAAGACCTGGGGGCCATTATTTGATCTTCAGCTATGACCCAGCTACCAGAGTAACCCATCAGCCCACCTCAGTCATTGTGCTGGGGTAGAGGTTTAATGTAGTGATAGAGGCATCGTCCTCTGTCAAGCCATTTAGATGCCATGATTGCTATTGACTGCGTTATGTAAGGGGTTAAACAGCCACAACTGGAGTTAACTCCAATCCAGGCCATTGCTACAGGGTGTTAGCATTGTGCTGTACTGAAATTCATACACATCCTTATGCCTCATTCATACCATGTTTTGGTCAGTGATTTCCATCAGTGATTTTGAGCCAAAACCAGGTGCAGCTCTAAACAGAGAGCAGGTGCAGATATTTCCCTTATACCTCATATCTGTGGAGGCTCCAATCCTGGTTTTGGTTCACAATCACTGATAGAAATCACTGACCAAAACACTTATGTGTGAATGAGGCTTTATTCACAGTAAACCCATTAATTTCAGAGGCACATGTACATGTTTATTAGATGTAGTACAGGCAGAAATGTTGTGTATAACTGCCTGTTTTGGTTCTTCCCTTCTGGTCCTCTTATTCTATAACTTTGCTGAGCTGGTTCTGCTGCATGCTCTAACCCAGATACCTCCATCTGCTACTCCCCCATCCTTCTCGGAGCGTCTCACTCACATTCTGAGATCTTATCTACATAGCCAAGTCTTGTTGTCACGTGCAGGTGTGGGAGGAAAACCAAACCAAGCGTAGGAGGGAAAGGAGATTAGGCCTAGAAACTAAGAAAGGAAGATGGACACCTCCTACAGGAAACCCTGGCTCAAATCCTGTCTATCTACCAGTATGAACAGGACACAAAGGTAGGCAAGTTTATACATAGGAACCTAAACACAGACCTGACCCTATAGGACCCTGGAAACTAATGACAGGAATGAGTCTACCTGTTCCTCCAAAAGGAAGGACGAACAGGAGTTCGTCCTAAGGCCTAATAACAAAACAACAGGAGGGAAAAGGAAACTTATCTTTCAATGAAGAAGTGGAGGCTCCAGGATCTCAGCTGAAACCAAACTTCTGCTCACCATCACAACAACAGAAGCTATAAACCGCAAGGAATAGTGGGAGAAGAAGCAATAAATAGGGGAGGGACAATTACCACACCAGGAACACCTGAGGGAAAAGGGTGTGGTAAAAACCAACAACAAAAAGGGAAAACATGTCAGGTTATACCACGTGTTGCCAATCTGACAGACTTCCTGTTATCTGTCACAGGAATGTCCGTGACACTTGTGTGTACAGCTTTTGCATGGAGCATGTATGAAAACTTCTCACAAATGTTCCAGGAGGACACATCCAAAGCATCAGGCCTGATTTCTAACAACTGTGGGCACCAACCTTTGCTTATGTTCCTACTTATATTCTCTAAATTGATAAGTCGCCAAAATTACTCTTAACACTTAATTCAATTATAATTATGTGAATTCATTTTAAAATGCTGCAAATTACGTTCATTTATTGAAAATGAGCAGTGAGATTAGTAGATACATAAAATAATCATGTCAATTACTGACACATGGCTGACCTTACACGTTGGCATATTTCACGTAACCAAATGAGTAAATTGACCTGACACTGCTTAAATGAGGCCATATGATTGGACACAGTTTAACATTAAGGTAGAACATGCCAGTTATAAAATGGAAATAAACATGAAGCAGCAGGTGTTCATTTGAATCTTAATGCCTATCAAAACTTTAAATAAACTTTGAATGTTCAGATTTAAGTGTAGAAATGAATAAAGCAGTGTTGGCATTTGTCACAGTTCATTAAAGACTCCCCTACAGGAAACTGCAGTATTTAGATAAGGACAATATTTTTGCTAGCTGACCTGGGACTTAATGCCGGTATTGTAATTTTATGACTTTTCAAACTTGATCTTTTTTGGGGGGAAATAAATCAAGTTTATTTTCAGGTGACTTCACTGAAATGGTGGAAATACTGATGACACTCTTTATTGACTTAAGTATTGCTTAAAATATTAATAAAAGTAGGAATTCTAATTTCACTAGTTTTTTTTTTTACTCGTTTTTGGAGTCTTTTTAAAATTATGTATGACATCGAAGGCATGCAGAGGTACAGAAAGGCCACATTTCAGGCCATACAAAATGGTGCCATAGATCAGCCATGTATATAAGGCCTGAGATACAGATTTTATTCAGAAGGCCAGCAATGTCTGTCAAATTTAGGAACATATGATAACCACTCCATAGACATTCCTCTCTGCTCCTTTCAGTTGCTGTCATCGTGCTTTGTCTGGCAACTGCTCTGCTTCTTCAACTGAGCAATGTGATATACATGGATTCTTGATCCTTCCCTGACCAACATGTTTCTAGTTTTCATTCCCATATAGTTACACACCGTAGTTGCTGAGATTGAAAAAAAGAAACAGGTCCGTCATGTCCAACCTATAATGCTACTGTGTTCCTGGATGAACATCCTATCTCCAGAAATGTAGTTCCCCTAGCTTGTGATATTATTACTTTCAAGAAAGCTGTCTAGACACTTCTTGAACTTGTGCAATGAATCAACCATAACAACATCTAGTGGTAGAGCGGTTCATAGTCTCACAAAATTGTACACACATTTATTCATTTGCTTGTTGTCTTTGGATTTGACCTCGACTGTTTATTGAAATGGGCCCTAACTTATATCTCTGCACCGGTTCTGATTGAGCTCTGCCTGTTCTGACCTCTAATTTGAAAGGCCACATTTCCGCATTTAATTCTGAATCCGTATACTTTCTACAGTGATTGCTATTGGTCACTACTTCATAAAAGTGACCTGTTGATTCCCACTGCCGAAGTCCACACCCTTGAAGGGCATTGTAAGGTCAAGATCCAAAATCCCTTAGGCACTGCCAAATTCAATAGCAGCTCAGAGGGTTGATACATAATGGGACATGCTGGTACTAGTAATACTGTCCAAGTTAACAATTAAGTTAGAGGTTAGATTGCAGAACAAAGAAGAACACCGTCATGTGGGATAGGTAAGGGAGTGGTGGGAAAAATTTAGTGTGTCTTCAGTTTCCCTCTTAAGATTGATTTTTCATGTCTTTTCCTGTTTAAAGGAAGTATTTCACCTGTCCTGAGTACCGTAGACCGCTCAGATCAGGCTTTAGACCCCCTTACACACGTTAAAAAAGTACCTTTGTAAAAGCTGTCTCACGCCGTATTTCTGAGAAAAACAAATGCCCCCGCAAATGCCCAGAAGCTTGGTTGAACAGGAAGGAGCCAAAGCCTCCCGGTGATTTGGAATGCAAACCCGTCCCCTTTACATGCTTCGGTCCACCCTGTATTAAAATAAACCTCTCCGCTTCCTGTTTAAAAATCCTGCGCTGGTGCCACTCTGCTGGTCCCTGGCGCATGCGAGCTGCGCTGCCCACTGTTGGCAGAGGCACACAGGCCTCTATCGCACATGTCCCCGCTCCCCAACCCGTCCGGCAGAAGTAATTAGCCGCCTCGCAGGACCACAGAGTGGGCAGCGCAGCGTGCATGCGCCGGGGACCAGCAGAGCGGCGCCAGCACAGGATTTTTAAATAGGAGGCGGAGAGGTTTATTTTAATACAGAGTGGACCGGAGTATGTAAAGGGGAGGGGTTTGCATTCCAAATTCCGGAGGCTTGGGCTCCTTCTTGTTTAACCAAGCTTCCGGGCACTTGCGGGAGTTTTTCTCAGAAATACGCAGTGGGACAGCTTTTACAAAGGTACTCTTTTAACGTGTGTAAGGGGGTCTAGAGCCTGATCTGAGCGGTCTATGACGCTCAGATTACGTGAAAGACTCCCTTTAAGATACCTTTTCATAGTTTGATTTACAGAACCTAACCAATAAATGTGGGTATAAAACAACAAAATGGGACTAAAAGAAACTGACTTTCCGCTGACTTCATGTAATAGTTGTCTAGAGGGTTGTATATACTGTATCTTCAAATTGGTGGTTTGGAGAGAGCACAAAGCATATTGAAAACGTGTTCAAAAGAAAGAGAAAATAAAAACGATCATCTGCGCTCCAGCTGTACTAATACGTTCTAATATGGAATCAAAGGGGGCTGTAAATTCCTGAACTTTCTCCTTTATGATTGGCAGCATTCACAGACAATTGGCTGGCCCCCTTTATAGAAATGTGTTTTCTTTATTTTTGAAAATAGTAGCTCATTAAATCTCAGCACCAATTAAAAAGTTACAGTCATATATGTTACATGTCGATTGTTTTCTCTAGCAGTCTCACTTATTCACACCACCAGTGTTGTTCAAAGTCTTTTCCATAATTTTAAGGAGTCTCTGTTCGTGTTTTAATGCATGTAAAGTGTTTTGGTTGTACCACTTTTATTAGCTGCTTGTCGTCTGGCTGAGTCTCCGAAATCGAACTTCATGCATGTTTTGGCAGCTGCATTCTACTTGCGATATACTATATTTTTCTTTTACTAGAAGAGAAAATAGAATAAGTAAGTGACAATGAAAAATGAGTGGGTGAGAATATTGTGGTAAGTGGTTTTAAAGAGAATTTTAAGAGATAGTATTCCCTCATTTAAAGTGAAAGTCAGTATCATGGAGACTTTCTCAGGCTGTGCACACACTGGCTCTACAAGCCTTTGTTGGAGGTTCAGTCAAGGTGGGCATCTATTTTTTTGTTGGCAAATATAGCACATCATTCTGTCAAAATTAAAGGAGTTGTCCGGCCTAGGTGCAGACAACCCCAATGGGGATAACCTGTAGCCACTTAAGAAAAAAAAATCACTTGCCTGTGGTCCTGCTGTTCCCACAATGTTTTCCCATTCCTGGCCAAACCTTAAGTGGTTTGGTCCAGTGACTACTGCAGCCTCACTAGCCTAAGTGTACATGTACTAGAACTACATATCACTTAAACATCACTGGCAGTAGCATGCCATTCTAGCACATGTGACCTCTGATGCTGGTGAGTGTCAATACTGGTCACAGGTGCAAGTCACTTCTGGTCCAGGGGTTAGAACCAACTTGAAACAGGAGAGCAATGCATGGACTGCAGTACCATGGACAGGTGAGTTATCTATTTAACCACCATTGAGATTTTTAGCTCATAGGTTGGACAACCCTTTTAAGGAAACTCCTTTATAAATTGATGGGGTCTTCACAGCATTATGGCTTCCATCACTTTACCATAGCTAAGAAATAGTCTTAGGTTTACATCACTTGGTTAAAGATTTAATAGCCTTAAATTGTGGTCACCAAATCATAAAGGAAGAAAACTAATACAAATGTATATTTAACAGACAATAATGATACTACAGTCATGGCCAAAAGTTTTGAGAATGATACAAATATTAATTAATTTTATTAATTTTACAAAGTCTACTGCTTCAGTTTTTATAATGGCAATTTGCATATACTCCAGAATGTTATAAAGAGTGATCAGCTTAACAGCAATTACTTGCAAAGTCAATATTTGCCTAGAAAATGAACTTTATCCCCCAAAACACATTTCAATATCATTGCAGCTCTGCCTTAAAAGGACCAGCTAACATTGTTTCAGTGATTGCTCCATTAACACAGGTGTGGGTGTTGATGAGGACAGGGCTGGATATCAATCTGTCATGATTAAGTAAGAATGACACCACTGGACACTTTAAAAGGAGGCTGGTGCTTGGCATCATTGTTTCTCTTCTGTTAACCATGGTTATCTCTAAAGAAACACGTGCAGTCATCATTGCACTGCACAAAAATGGCCTAACAGGGAAGAGTATCGCAGCTAGAAAGATTGCACCTCAGTCAACAATCTATCGCATCATCAAGAACTTCAAGGAGAGAGGTTCCATTGTTGCCAAAAAGGCTCCAGGGCGCCCAAGAAAGACCAGCAAGCGCCAGGACCGTCTCTTAAAAGTGTTTCAGCTGCGGGATCGGGCTACCAGCAGTGCAGAGCTTGCTCAGGAATGGCAGCAGGCAGGTGTGAGTGCATCTGCACGCACTGGGGGCGGAGACTCTTGGAGCAAGGCCTGGTCTCAAGGAGGGCAGCAAAGAAGCCACTTCTCTCCAGAAAAAAACATCAGGGACAGACTGATATTCTGCAAAAGTTACAGGTAGTGGACTGCTGAGGACTGGGGTAAAGTCATTTTCTCTGATGAATCCCCTTTTCGATTGTTTGGGACATCTGGAAAACAGCTTATTCGGAGAAGACGAGGTGGGCGCTACCACCAGTCTTGTCTCATGGCAACTGTAAAGCATTCTGAAACCATTCATGTGTGGGGTTGCTTCTCAGCCAAGGGTATCGGCTCTCTCACAGTCTTGCCTAAAAACACAGCCATGAATAAAGAATGGTACCAGAATGTCCTCCGAGAGCAACTTCTCCCAACCGTCCAAGAGCAGTTTGGCGATCAACAATGCCTTTTCCAGCATGATGGAGCACCTTGCCATAAAGCAAAGGTGATAACTAAATGGCTCAGGGAACAAAACATAGAGATTTTGGGTCCATGGCCTGGAAACTCCCCAGATCTTAAACCCATTAAGAACTTGTGGTCAATCATCAAGAGACGGTGGACAAACAAAAACCTACAAATTCTGACAAAATGCAAGCATTGATTGTGCAAGAATGGACTGCTATCAGTCAGGATTTGGTCCAGAAGTTGATTGAGAGCATGCCAGGGAGAATTGCAGAGGTTCTGAAGAAGAAGGGTCAACACTGCAAATATTGACTTGCTGCATTAACTCATTCTAAATGTCAATATAAGCTTTTGTTACTCATAATATGATTGCAATTATATTTCTGTATGTGATAAAAACATCTGACAAACACACATAAAAACCAGAGGGCAGCAGATCATGTGAAAATATAATATTTGTGTCATTCTCAAAACTTTTGGCCATGACTGTAGAGATGCATCAGGACTATGTTCAAGGGCAAATATGCCATGACATGAGGAACCCAGCGTGACAGTGTCATAAACCAACTAAGAAGGAAGTATGTCATAGCACTTTGCTCTCCTACATAGGATGGGGATTAAGAATTCTTATTAGACAAGAGTGAATAGCAAAAAGCTTTAATCTGGTACCAGATTCCTGACAGCAGAAAAAAGATTGCACAACTTTTATGTGGTCAGAACGCTCCATGTTTGATTGGTCACAATAGGTTTGAATATATTTCTAAAGCCTTGTTATAGAAGAAAAACTTCTAAAAGAAATCCTCATAAAGTTACTTTTCCAATTCCCATATATTCCCTATAGTGCATAGTGATTCTTACTCGTGCTTGCTGCTGTGTAAAGGCCGCAACCTATGTACAAATTAGTGACGTCATCTCAGTGATGGACAAGTTACTATAAACTTTAGTAACCAGTTAGACCACAGCAAGAACTTATTCCAGAAGCCCCTTTAACATTCAGATTTTTTTTTGTTTTCTCTTCATGGAAAATCATACATTACCCTAATATGAATTGCCTAAAGATATTTGTAATACAGTTGAAGTGTCCACTGGTTGCAAGAAGTTCTTAGTAGTGATTTCCTCGAGAGATCTGAACATATACAGTACAGACCAAACATTTGGACACACCTTCTCATTCAAAGAGTTTTCTGTATTTTCATGACTATGAAAATTGTAGATTCACACTAAAGGCATCAAAACTATGAATTAACACATGTGGAATTATATACTTAACAAAAAAGTGTGAAACAACTGAAAATATGTCTTATATTCTAGGTTCTTCAAAGTAGCCACCTTTTGCTTTGATTACTGCTTTGCATACTCTTGGCATTCTCTTGATGAGCTTCAAGAGGTAGTCACCTGAAATGGTAACAACAGTCTTGAAGGAGTTCCCAGAGATGCTTAGCACTTGTTGGCCCTTTTGCCTTCACTCTGCGGTCCAGCTCACCCCAAACCATCTCGATTGGGTCCAGGTCTGGTGACTGTGAAGGTCAGGTCATCTGGCGTAGCACCCCATCACTCTCCTTATTGGTCAAATAGCCCTTACACAGCCTGGAGGTGTGTTTGGGGTCATTGTCCTGTTGATAAATAAATGATGGTCCAACTAAACGCAAACCGGATGGAATAGCATGCCGCTGCAAGATTCTGTGGTAGCAATGCTGGTTCAGTATGCCTTCAATTTTGAATAAATCCCCAACAGTGTCACCAGCAAAGCACCCCCACATCATCACACCTCCTCCTCCATGCTTCACGGTGGGAACCAGGTATGTAGAGTCCATCCGTTCACCTTTTCTGCGTCGCACAAAGACACGGTGGTTGGAACCAAAGATCTCAAATTTGGACTCATCAGACCAAAGCACAGATTTTCACTGGTCTAATGTCCATTCCTTGTGTTCTTTAGCCCAAACAAGTCTCTTCTGCTTGTTGCCTGTCCTTAGCTGTGGTTTCCTAGCAGCTATTTTACCATGAAGGCCTGCTGCACACAGTCTCCTCTTAACAGTTGTTGTAGAGATGTGTCTGCTGCTAGAACTCTGTGTGGCATTGACCTGGTCTCTAATCTGAGCTGCTGTTAACCTGCGATTTCTGAGGCTGGTGACGCGGATGAACTTATCCTCCGCAGCAGAGGTGACTCTTGGTCTTCCTTTCCTGGGGCGCTCCTCATGTGAGCCAGATTCTTTGTAGCGCTTGATGGTTTTTGCGACTGCACTTGGGGACACTTTCAAAGTTTTCCCTATTTTTCGGACTGACTTACCTTCATTTCTTAAAGTAATGATGGCCACTCGTTTTTCTTTACTTAGCTGCTTTTTTCTTGCCATAATACAAATTCTAACAGTCTATTTAGTAGGACTATCAGCTGTGTATCCACCTGACTTCTGCCCCACACAACTCATGGTCCCAACCCCATTTATAAGGCAAGAAATCCCACTTATTAAACCTGACAGGGCACACCTGTGAAGTGAAAACCATTTCAGGTGACTACCTCCTGAAGAGAATGCCAAGAGTGTGCAAAGCAGTAATCAAAGCAAAAGGTGGCTACTTTGAAGAACCTAGAATATAAGACATATTTTCAGTTGTTTCACACGTTTTAGTTAAGTATATAATTCCACATGTGTTAATTCATAGTTTTGATGCCTTCAGTGTGAATCTAAAATTTTCATAGTCATGAAAATACAGAAAACTCTTTGAATGAGAAGGTGTGTCCAAACTTTTGGTCTGTACTGTATATATACAAAATATTATTAAAAAAACATTTTTGTAAAGCTAGTATATTCAGTCTACCAATCTTAACTTTCTATGTTCGCCACTATGCCTCAGTTTGTATTGCCACCTTGACTGATGGAACATGGTGTATACTGCAATGTTCTATTACTGCACAGTAATTATGGAATCTTACTGGAAACCCTGCTCACATACTAAAACTCTCAGCAGCCAAATTTGCAGCAGTAGACTTTAGCACCAAGAAAATATATCTGGATGCACTTTGCTGCTAAAATGACACACAAGTCAGCTTTAGAAGTAAAGGTTCCGGGATGAATTTTTGCAGTCTACTACAATAAGTCTCTCTTGCATTCTTTTTGTGATTATTTTATCATCACCTCTATTAAAATAGATAATTCTGTGTGGTGGACACATTGGTATGAGCTATTGTACTTTGAAAGGATGTTTAACTATTTCATCCATAATGCTGTAAAATATCTATAGGGTAGCACCACTTTGTCCTTGGTGTGGACACCGTTTTCTGCAACCTTTGCGAGTTGAAATAATTCAAGAGCATCAAAAGTTTTTGGGACCATCAGAACCACATCAAGTTTGGTTTTGGAGGGATGGGGTTTACATTTGAAAAATTTGCTGTTTTGAATGCTTTTGTTTCCATGACTGATGCTCCTGATTATTCATCATTGTCCCAAAAGTCAGTTATTTGGTCATCCCTGCTTTGTCTAGAGTCCTAAGTCCTAGAGTCCCAACCTGTGGTGCATGTAAACATCAGCTGCCAGAGTACTTGTGTTTTTAGCGTATGATCATGACCTTTGGGGGAATTCTTAAAATATGTGGTACTTGGTCAGGAAGGAAGAGATCTAGAGCGCAGGGCAGTGCCTCAATAAACAAAAAAGTCAGTCAATACAATCTTTTTGAAGGCACAGACCCCGTGTTTGTTGTTGTGTTCATTTCCATTTACAAAAGGCTAATTGAAAATGTTATTTTTTCTGTGTGACTTTTCCCACAATTCCAATTTTACATGTGGAAACCTTGTGCATTGCTTAGTGAAGATGGTTGCTAGTACGGACAGTGCAAAACTAAGAAGGGAATGTGAGTTCAACTCCAGATTGGAGAGAATCCAGTAAGTGTGGGAGTTGAAAAAGTTACTTATCCTGCAGAAAATGTTCAAAATGAAATTTAAGAAATAACAAAGATGTCAAAGGCGTTTATATTTTATAGTGTAATTCAGAATAGAAAGTTAAATTTAGGGTAATATAACCTGACAGCTGATACAAATGTCAAAAGCACTAAAGTTCTGGCGTAATATATGAAATCAATCCCAATGGCATTTACCTTCATAAGTTCATGGCAGGTTTGGTGGTTTGATCTTTTCCAGGTCTTAGTTTGATTATTGTTGTGTTTTCAAAGACTATAGTCAACGTCCAATAATCTGCATCCACAGTTGTAGGAAATTGAGCCCCATTCACACATGCCATAAATACTCTTAAATATGCTATCCTAAAATAAACTTGTGAATTTTACTTTTATTCTCATTCCTTCTACGGAGACCTTTACACAATACTAAAGGTCTACTTGGATGTCCCTCTCTAGATCTTAAACATTCAGGAAGAAGCATAGGACCTCATTTACTAATGTGAGTGTGCCTACATTCTGGAGTAATTTGGCAAAATGTGGTCCATTTTGGTACTTCTTGGTTTAGAGAAATTACACTACTCACAAAAAGTTAGGGTGAAATTTATGGAAAACATAAAAAGTTCACACTACAGTGATATATCATGAAAGTAGGGCATTTAAGTAGAAGCAGCAATGGTGATTTACGCATCTCAAACAATTTGTTGAAACAAAAACCAACACCAGTGGTGGGTATACCCCCACAAAAATGTAATTGTCTCAAAAACTTGTCATGTGGCCTTGAGCATCAATTACAGCGTGACAACAACATCTGATGGTGTTCACAAGTCGACTTCTTGTCTTCTGAGGCATGGCATCCCACTCGTCTTAAAGGGCGGCCCTCTGGTCATTGAGGTTCTGGAGTACAGATTTACAAGCCTTTACACGGCAACTCAGCTGATTCCATAGGTTTTCAATGGGATTCAGGTCTGGAGAAAGTGCAGGCCATACTCCATTTGAGGTACCCCAGTCTCTAGCAGCCGTTCCCTAATCATGCAACCTTGATGAGCTGGCGCATTGTTGTTCATACAGTGGCTCAACTGGATTAATGATGTTATCCAAGTGGTATGGGCTTGTCACTGTACCATTCACAAAGTGTAGGGCAGTCCTGTATTGACTAGACACACCTGCCCACACTGTAACACCACCACAACAAGGGCTCATCTGGTGACAACAGTGGCTGATGCATAGCGCTCTCCTTGATGTCTCCAACATCGTTGACGGCAGGGGCGTAGCTATAGGGGGTGCAGAGGTAGCAGTCGCTACCGGGCCCAGGAGCCTGAGGGGGCCCAAAGACCCTTGTGCCGCATAAGAAGACACACAGAGCACTAAGGGAAGGGGGGCCCAAGCTGAACTCTTGCACCAGGGCCCATGAGCCTTTAGCTACGCCACTGGTTGACGGCCATCATTTCTGCTCACCATGAATCAACTTTCATTAGTGAACAGCTCTGAGGCCCATTGTTCCCTTGTTCAGCATAGATGTTCCCTGGCCCATGCAAGACAATGATGCCTATGTCTCATGGTGGGATCAGGTACCCTAGCTGGTCATCAAGCACGCAGACCTCGCTGATGTAAATGGTTTCCAATGGTCTAACGTGACACTTCGGTGCCTCTCACCACCCTTAAATGTCCCTGTAGTTGTGTAGCATTCATCATCAGTCATCAGTCGTCAACAGTGTGGGATGTGGCAAAAAAAGAAGGTCCACTTCTATGCCACTCTGTGACACTCTAAGCTCAGTGGCCACTTCCTTCTGAAAACATCCTGCTTGCAGTCTCACAAAGGTGAGATATTGTTGATCAATTGTTACGTGTCATCTTGATAAATTTGGTTAATGACTAGACATCCTGTCTAAGTTAATTACATCTTTAGGATTAGTAAATCTGCACTATTTTGTACTTCAGGGGAAATGTGTGCATAGATAAGGTTACCGCCAGTGAAGGAAGACCTGCAGATATTGGTCTTTTCATATGCTCTGTTAGGAATACAATGGAGTATTTTCTCAGGACTCCTTCAGCTAAAGTGTATCTCCCCGTGGAAGAACCAGCAAGTCATGCAGAACCAATGTGTCCGTTCAATACATGGAAGGTCCAATGATTTCTACTCTTGCAACATTATTGCAAAGAGATATGTATTGTTGAGAGGAAATGGCTACTAGACACTTTGGTGCCACTTTTCATGGAAGCAAATGATCAGATCAGCACAGCACATTTCTTATAAGTGTCACATGTGTCTGAGCTTCCAAGGATTTCTTACAGCCCCCCAATTCAATGTAATGTATAATCCTCTCCAGAGTAATTTCCTGTCTCCTCACTACACTGTTTGTGATAAATTCTTCCATGAATAGATGCTATAGGTCAACCAGGCATTCCTTGCTTTTTTGTTGGTTTACTAAGGACTGACATAAAACAAATAACTAAGGTTATGACATTTTACTGATTCATTAAGGTATCTGTCATAACCAAGTAACTTTTCTAGCCAGATACATCTTGCAGGAAGGAGGTTCTGGATTTTTTTTATCTTTCTTTCCTATCTTAAGATAATAAAATCTCAGCAAGAGCAAAGATGTTGTAAGAAATTGATTCACAAATTGACTTTTTTGTTTGAACAGATTGTCCAAGCGTATTTGCCAGCATTAAATTTCCTTGCTCAGAAATTGGCCTTTAGAGTTTTTTTGTCAAGCTGACACATTGCTTTAATAAAATCATAATAATATATTAAGAGATGGAAACAAATTACAAAATACAAGGTTTTATCACTATAATTTACTAAGAAGCCATTATTTAGTACAGAAAAACTTTAGATTTTAAATAGCACAGGATTCTATATCTTTCAATGTGGTACAGGTGGAATATACTTTAGATACAGTGTTATAGAGACTGTAGCTATCTAAAGGTGAAAGACTGTTTCAGATAAGAATTAAAGGTGTTATCCGGATTCAGAGCTGAACCCGGACATATCCCCTTTTTCCCCCACGTAGCCCCTCTGAGTGGAGTATCAGAGCATTCCATGCTCTGATGCTCTCCCTTGCTCTGCACTGCATCATGCAGGGAAGAGCTGTTTTGCTTATATTTTCATACTGCTAGGCAGAGGCTTACACCTAGCAGTGTTTCCAGTGACGTCACTGACACTAAGAGGGGGAGTGTCAGCCTGAAATGCGTCTTAAGATGAATTACGCAGGCAGTGACCCTGTGTTCCTTGTTGGGTCCATGAAAAGAGTCATTTATTGCATTGGTTTTTATAGGAATCATTTACATATTCATCAGCCTCCTCTGGTAGATAATTACATTTAATTTTGATAACTTATCTTAACTGTGATCTAACAGATGTACTCATTTTTATTTTTTTATTTTTTTTGCTTTTCTTTGTACTGTCTCCAGCTCATATCTTTTATAATGCAACAAACTATTTTGTTGGCTTTAGATGCAGCTATAATTTAGTTTATTATGTACATATTCCTCCAAATTCCTTCTCCATTGTAGACTCAGAAATAGCATGCTTAGATTTTGTCCTAAACTGTATAACCTTACAGGGTAGGTGAATCTTTCATCTCATCCAGCGCTGTGTAATAGGAATGATAAGAAATAAAGCTCTGAGCTCTGATAAGTTATATGTTCTGTACTTTTTGCTCTTGAATTGGATTGAATGCATTTTCAATATACCTGTTCACATCACCGTTTCCCTTTTTTTCCGATCTGTCAGAAGAACAGAAAATAAGTTTAAAAATTGATCCATTATTTTTAGCATCAGTTATGATTAGTTTGCATCAGTTTATGTCACTTCTATCAGACGGAAGTGACACAAAATAATCATACCTGATGCTCAAAAAAAGACGGATCTGTTATTTTGAGTGCAAACTGATCATAACTGATCATAACGGGTGCTCAAAATAAAAGATCTGTTTTTTTTTTTCTGTTTTTCTGACGGATTAGAAGAATGGAAAACTAAACATTGATGTGAACTCAGCCAAACATTGATGTGAACTCAGCCATAGCTTAGGGGTAGTCTGTGTGCAGTACAGTAATTAGTGTGCAGTGCGCCATGCACTTGTATGATTATTAAAGGGGTTTTCTGGGATTTTACTACTGATGACCTATCCTCAGGATAGGTCATCAGTATCTGATCGTGGGGCTCCGACACCCACGACCCCCGACGATCAGCTGTTTGCTGATCCTGTGAGCGCTGCTGCCTTCTCGCAGCTTACGAAGCACAGCACTGTACATTGTACAGCGGCTGTGCTTGGTATCGTGCTCAGCCCCATTCACTTGAAAGGGGCTGAGCTGCTCCTAGGCTACGTGACCGATGAACGTGACGTCACAGGCCTAGGAAAAGTGAAGCCGGTGCCTTCTCAAACAACTGATCGGCGGGAGTCCCGGGTGTCGGACCCCCACTGATCAGATACTGATGACCTATACCGAGGACAGGTCATCAGTAGTAAAATCCCTGAAAACCCCTTTAAACAATGAAGGTTCCAAATAATACAACAGCAAGCAGAGATCTTGAAAACCATGAGAAATATATGCACGTATTAAATTAAAAAGTTGCATTATTATGTATGCTTTATACAGTGAATAAGCTCATGTTGCTGAGACCAGACTACTTTATTAAATTATAAGCCATAGAGGGAAGAGAAACAATGCCTTAACATATGATCTGTGAACTCTCCTCTATTTTAGTGTATATTGTACTTCCAATTAAATAACAAATCTGCAGCATCTTTTCTTGAAGCTCTGCATTATGTTGTCAATTTATTCATACGTTTCCAAGAGGACGAACAGAGATGTTCCATTATTTATATTTCATGGGAAATATGAGTATATACTAATATACAGGGGAGCTCACAGAAGGAATTTTTAGGAGGAATTATAGAGAAACTGCGTAACGCATACGGTAGTTCTAAGTAAAGATGGCGGTAAGTAGGTTTTTTTTTTTGCTTTTTACACTATTTCTGGTTAAATCGATGTACCGTACTACCACGAAGCAGGAGGAAATTCAGCTTTGCAGTGAATCAAATTTAACTTGAAATTCCGAAGAATTCTACTTCGTTGGATACAATTCGCTCATCTCTAGTCGCAATGCATCTCACAATTTGCCACGACCACAGAATTGCAAAAAATCCAGCAGTTTCAGATTCTTTAGACTCTGTGTTTGCTCCAGATCCAACTGTACATGGATTCATTTAATAGAAAATAAGCTGGAAAACTGTACCTGTGTAAGCCAGCGCGATGGAGATGATCTGACATGGATGTTATGTAACTTATTCCTGGCTGCTCATGTGTGATAAATCTACAGTGTAGCTGGATGGAAGATTTATTATTGATGCTTTACAGAGTTAACATCCTATTCCTGAAAGTGCTCAGGACACCAGACACTTCTAATAGGAAACAACTCGTTTCCAAAAATCTCAGTGCGCAAGGAACATATAATTATTGCTTTCCTATTTCCATTTTCAACGTGTTTGTAAAAGTACATTCTCTCACTTTTTGAACTTCTTTAGCGTCAACCAGTCTGGGACTTGGATGTCTTGTCTGCCAGAAGTGGGGGCACGTCGAACCAAAAACTCTTGAAAGAAGCTTTAACCGCAAAGGAACTGCAGAGCATGGAAAAGCATCTAGCTGGTATGTGCTGGCTCTTTACTGTGTGCTAGGTGGATGGGAGCGTTCACTCCTCTGAAATGTAACACATTACACCAGGGAGATGTAATACATTCATTATATAAGCTGTGTGATCTGTAAGGTTGGGTTTCCTTGTGCAGTTTTTGAAGCCACAGCCAGAAATGGATCTGAGGACACGGATAAAGAAAAGACTTCCTTTAGAAATGTATCCTCTCATTGAATCTACTCCTGGCTTTGGCTTAAAAAAGTGCATTAAAAAACCCTGAACCTGCAAACTCAGCCATCTTGCGGATGGTGAAGAGTTCAATATAAAAACCACTTGCATTTTTCAGACTTTGTGCATTAACCCTTTCCCGACTGCCGAACATAAATTTATGGGTACGAGCGGAGCAGGTACCCTAGCCATTGTTTTAAACAGCAGGCACCCAGCATTAATGTCTGAGACCGGCGAACATTTAACCTGCTTCGAGGTGTGCTCCGGCTCCCCCGATGTCTGCTAAAAATCATTTTTTCAATTGGTCTTTATTCAAAGTTTTGAGCCCTTGTCTCTGTACAGCCTTTAGATTCTGTATTAGCATGATGTCTGTTTTCACTCTGTTCCGTGAGGCAGCTCAGCTGTAGGCTCCTTATCTCTCACTTCCTAAACACTCATTACAGCTAAATTCTTGTCTTACTCATAATAATGTGGCTTAAATAAGTGTTTATGACCTTTTAGTAATTTACAGATAAGGGTTATTAGTAGTGCTGAGCAAATCAAAGCATCTGAAATGGAATTTTGTCCAATGTTTAGGAAAAATTTCCTCGTGCTTCATGGTAAAGAATCAGTTTTTCCTAAAATGGCAGTTGGACATGTTACAAAGTGAGAGTAAGAAGTCTGGGAAGGTGATATCAGCTATAATTCAGCCAACAGTCTTAACCCTAATAATTTTAAAGGCAAAATATGACTAGGCTAATAGTAGGGATTGATTCCAGACATTTCAGAGGGATCCACATGGGAGTATGGTCATCCCCCTTGTGAATCTCTCAATTTTATTGCTTAGAGAAAGGTTTTCCCGCCTAAATGCTGTGTACCATCTCTCGTACCATCACACAGGAGGACATGGGCTGCTGCATACACTCTGGCTCCCCTGATCCCCACCAGGGGAGCTGGAATACACCCGGATGACCACTGCATCTGGGTTAAAAGTCCATGATTGGCATTACATGCACATTAGTGCCCAGTGTCTGCTTTTTAAAACAGCAGACACTGGATGGCCATGGCACCCACTACACATGCCAGCGGGCGCCATTTTTAAATGCCTGGCTGCCAATGTAAACTTACTGTTGGGGGTCGGGAGAGGGTTAACTTCCAAGCCTTCACACTGAGATTGGGCCACCAAATGGGAAGAATATGATTAGGCAGAGTGGCCTGGGTGTACCTGATTTATAAATTAAAAATTCAGAATAAATCAAATTTCTTGGTGAAAATCGGCGAATCTGCTGAATTAAATTTTTCAAAACTTCGATCATATCTAGTTATTAGATGACCGACACAAAGTGAAAGTACAATTTACCCAGCTAGACATACATGTTAACTCTTTGTGGCAGAACGGCTGAATATTTTTTAATAAAGACCAATTGAAAAAATTATTTTTTTTTCCCAAAATGAGTAAAATGCAAGCATTATTTTTTTCCCCAAAAGGTGCCCATAGCCTTTAATGTTAATTAGGGTATGAGTCCTTGTTCAGGCTTTATGTAAATAATATCACTCCCCTCACTTCAGCCACTTCCAATATACAGTCGCATGTAAATAACATCACTTCCTCAGCCAGCCCCCTCCAATATACAGTCCCGTGTAAGGCTACATGAACAAAAAACTTAAAAAGAGGCTGTTATTCATGAACACTTTTCAGCCATGTGTGCATCTATTTTCTGACTGTCTGGCTATTTTGCATCCTTTTTTAACAGCCTTTAAAAATGGATGAATTTCATTGGCTTATCCCACCCCCTGCAGTGTACCTAATGGCCCCCATAGTGGCCCTCATTGTAAATAATACCCCTCATAGTGGACCTATTGTAAATAATGACTCCATAGAGGTCCCCAGCATTAATAATGGCCCCCATGGTGTCCACCAGCATTTTTTTGACTGCTGATTTAAAAAAAAATAAAAAAATGGCCTCAATATCATCTGTCATAAAATAGGACATGTCCTATTTCTGTCTGTGAAATCAATGGGAATGGTCATTTGGACAGGAGAGCATCCATCTATCAGCTGTTAAAAATAGGTACACTAAGGAAAAAATGGCATTTCAGGGGTTAAACATAAAACAATACCTTAACCATTTGCATGCACAGATGCACTCATTTTTCCCTTAAGGCATCAGGACCTGCTCTACCATCGTTATCACGTAACGTCATCATACTAGGAGTACAGGTCCTGCTGTATCCATTGAAGAGCAAGTGTCTCTGCACATGCAAATGTGCATTGGTGTCATATCTCTAGGATATGCCACCAATACCTGATAGGTGTGGGTCCCACCTCTGAGACATGCACCTATCTCTAGAATGGAGCCCGCAAAGTGAAGGAGAGTGGACCACACGTGCATTCATTTCTATGGGACTATTAAAAATAGCTGAGCACTGGCTCGGTTATTTGCGTCAGCCTCATGGAAGTGAATAGAGCGGTGGCTGCGCTTGTACAGTACGCTTCCCTTCATTTTTTAGGCTTCGTTTTAGAGATAGGTGCGGATCCCAGAGGTGGACATTATCAGACATTGGTGGTATATTCTAGTAATATGGCACCAGTGCTTGAGATGACACAACCCCTTTAATCCTGGCCAAATCAATTTGCTGAAATGCAGCCCCAAACTTGCATAGAACCTCCACGATGCTTCACTGTTGCCTGCACCCATTATTGTACTGCCCTCTAGCCCTTTGGTGAACAAATTGCCATCTGTTCCAGCCAAATATTTCAAATTTGAGTGGAAACAAAGCCAAACAACTCACCAGTGCACGAAAATATAGGGACGGAAGTGCAGAAAAATGGCAGCAGGTGCTCTGAAATATTTAGTTGTAAAAGAAGACACTTTGTTGTTGCCCACTCGATGGGCCTGACGGAGATAGTAAAGAGCTCCATTAGGCTTTTCTTAGAAAGGAGTGAAGCTGCAGTGTTCATTCTCAATCACTACTCCATTCATTTTTGGGAGGGGACACAGAACCTCTGTTCTCGTGGGTCCCAGCAGTCAGACCTCCACCAATCAGACCATGTGCTTATATATGTTCTGTTTATATAGTTCTTTAGGAGGGTCATGCATTGCACGTTAGGTCAGTCTATCTCACAAAACGTTCAACTTATTAAAGGGCATCTCTCATCAGATTTGGGGCCCATTCACACGTCCGTATGAACAGGTCCACACCCGTTCTGCAATTTTGCAGAACAGGTGCAGACCCATTCATTTTATTGGAGCCGCAAAAGATGTGGACAACAAACCTTGTGCTGTCCGCATTCGCAGTTCTGTTCCGCAGCCCCGCAAAAAATATGGAGCATGTCTTATTTGTCACGCTCTGGTGTGGGGGGGGAAAAGCCACACCGAGCGTATGAGGGATGGGAACAGACAAAACCAGGGAACCGGTCACCTCCTGCAGGGGACCCTGAGACTAGGCCCTGGCTGACTACCAGTATGAACAAGCCTGGGTTGTAGGAAAGTTCATACACAGGAACCTAATCTAAATGCACCCTAGAAAACCCTGCAGTCTATTGACACAAGAGAGTAAACCCATTCCTCCAAGCGTAAGGAGGAACAGGAGACTCCAAAAGGAAAACAACAAAAGGAACAGAAGAAACTTAACTTAAGCAGATAACTCAGCAACTGGATCTCAGCCGAGATCCACACCACTCTCAACCAGGTAAGCAGAAGATATAAACCGCAAGGGATACTGGGAGAGGAAGGGGTAAATAGGAGAAAGCTAATTGCCAAGCGGCAACAGCTGAGGGGAAGGGGTGTGGTGAACAGCACCCAAACAAAGGGAATAGCCTGTCAAATATGTCACTTAGAAAGCCGCGCAGAACGTCTGATTCCAGACGCAAGCCTACTCGTGACATTACCCCCCCTTTTACGGGTGACCTCCGGGCACCCAGGACCAACTTTATCAGGATGACACCTGTGAAAGGCTTTCACCAAACGACTGGCATTCACGTCAGATGCCGGTACCCATGACCTCTCCTCAGGACCATAACCCTTCCAATGAACAAGATATTGAAGGGTCCCACGAAGAACTCGAGAATCAATGATCTTGACAATCTGAAATTCCAAATTACCATCCACCAAGACAGGCACGGGTGGCAAGGGAGATGGCTCCAGAGGTTCAACATACCTCTTCAACAAAGATCTGTGAAACACATTATGGATTTTCAGGGCCTGAGGAAGTTCAAGACGAAATGCTACAGGATTAATAATGGCCGTGATCTTATATGGGCCAATAAATCTTGGACCCAACTTCCAAGAAGGAACTTTCAACTTAATGTTCCTAGTAGACAGCCACACAGAATCACCCACATTTAGGTCCGGACCATTCATGCGTCTCCTGTCAGCCACACGTTTGTACTTGTTACCCATATTTATCAAGTTATTTTGAATTTTTCGCCATATGGAAGACAATGATGACGAAAAACGTTCTTCCTCAGGAATACCAGAAGTATCAGAACCAGAAAATGTGCCAAACTGCGGGTGAAAGCCATATGCACCAAAAAATGGTGACTTACCAGTGGAGTCCTGTCTGCGATTATTTATGGCAAACTCAGCCAGAGACAAAAACGAGGACCACTCCTCCTGGTTCTCAGAGACAAAACATCTCAAGTAAGTCTCTAGATTCTGATTGGTACGCTCAGTCTGTCCATTCGTCTGGGGATGAAAGGCAGAGGAAAAAGACAGTTGTACCCCGAGCCGAGTACAGAACGCCCTCCAGAATCTGGACACAAACTGAGTCCCACGATCAGAGACCACGTCAGTGGGAATGCCATGAAGTTTCACAATGTTGTCAACAAACACTTGTGCAAGAGTTTTAGCATTGGGGAGTCCGGGTAATGCAATAAAGTGCGCCATTTTACTAAAACGATCTACAACCACCAGAATAACTGTCTTACCAGACGACTCAGGCAGATCAGTAATGAAGTCCATGGATAGGTGAGTCCATGGTCTGGACGGGATGGGTAATGGAAGTAGGGGTCCAGAGGGACGAGTATGTGTCACCTTAGAGCGTGCGCAGACACTACAGGCTGACACATATTCCTCAACACACTTACGCAGCCCAGGCCACCAGAATCTACGAGAGATGAGGTCGACAGTGGATTTACTCCCAGGGTGTCCCGCAAGCACCGAAGAATGATGCTCCTCAAACACCTTATGACGCAAATCAGAAGGAACAAACAACTTCCCGGGAGGGCAAGACTCCGGCGCATCTCCCTGGGCCTCAAACACTTTAGCCTCAAGATCAGGGTAAAGAGCGGATATCACCACTCCTTCAGACAATATAGGGCTCGGATCTTCAAAATCACCACCCCCGGGAAAACTACGTGACAAGGCATCCTCCTTCACATTCTTAACCCCAGGACGGTATGTGACAATGAAATTGAATCTGGTGAAGAACAAAGACCATCTGGCCTGCCTCGGATTAAGTCGTCTAGCCGACTCCAGGTAAGCCAGATTTTTGTGATCAGTGAATACTGTGATTGGATGAATCGCCCCTTCCAACCAATGACGCCATTCCTCAAAAGCCAACTTAATGGCCAGTAACTCTCTGTTACCCACATCATAATTTCTCTCCGCCGCAGAGAGTTTTTTCGAAAAAAAAGCACATGGGCGCCATTTACCAGGTGACGGGCCCTGTGATAACACAGCTCCTACCCCCACATCGGATGCGTCAACCTCCACAATGAAAGGTTGTGACACATCTGGCTGCACCAATATAGGGGCAGAAGAAAAGCACTCCTTTACAGCGGAGAAGGCTTGCAACGCTGCATCAGACCACACAGAGACATCCGTCCCTTTCTTAGTCATGTCAGTTAAGGGTTTAACTATAGTCGAATAGTTCTTAATAAATTTTCGGTAATAGTTGGTGAACCCCAAAAATCGCATAAGAGCCTTCAGATTTTCAGGTCGGTCCCAGTTCAGAACAGCACCGACTTTCTCTGGATCCATACGAAAACCTGAAGATGAAAGCAGGTATCCTAAGAATTGCACCTCATGTACAGCAAAAGCACATTTCTCTAATTTTGCATACAACTTGTTATCTCTTAAGATTTGCAACACCTGCCTCACATGATCCTGATGTGTCACAATATCTGGAGAATAGATTAGTATGTCATCCAAATACACGACTACAAACCTCCCCACAAGATGATGAAAAATGTCATTAACAAAATGCTGGAAGACAGCAGGAGCATTGGTCAACCCAAAAGGCATGACCAGGTTCTCAAAGTGGCCCTCAGGAGTGTTAAAGGCCGTCTTCCATTCATCCCCTTCTTTGATCCTGACCAGATTATATGCCCCCCTTAAGTCCAACTTGGAGAACACCTTGGCATCCACAATCTGGTTGAACAAGTCAGGAATCAAAGGAAGGGGGTATGGATCACGGACAGTAATCCTATTGAGTTCACGGAAATCCAGACATGGCCTAAGGGTTCCGTCCTTTTTTTTAACAAAAAAGAACCCTGCTGCCACAGGAGATTTGGAAGGCCTAATATGTCCTTTGGCCAAACTCTCAGCAATATATTCCTTCATGGCCGTTCTCTCAGGTCCAGAAAGGTTATACAGCCTAGATTTAGGCAATTTTGCTCCAGGGATAAGATTGATAGGACAATCGTATTCCCGGTGAGGGGGTAAATCCTGACATCCACCTTCAGAAAATACATCAGAAAATCCGATATAAAAGAAGGAAGAGTCTTAGTGGTTAAAGCAGAAAAAGATGTATTAAGGCAATTGTCAACACAATAATCGCCCCAATCCACAATTTGTCTAGTATGCCAGTCAATGGACGGATTATGTTTGCTTAACCACGGTAAACCCAGAACCACAGGAGCAGGAAGACCTTCCAACACAAAACATGAAATAAGTTCCTGATGAAATTCACCCACTCTTAATTTGATATCATGCACCATCTGCGACAAACACTTCTGAGAGAGAGGTGCAGAATCAATGGCGAACACAGAAATCCTCTTATCCAAAGAACTCGGCGACAATCCATGCATACGGACAAACTGAGCATCAATCAAGTTCACCCCTGCCCCGCTGTCAATAAACACCTCAATTTTCACAACTTTTGACTCTAGCGCCACCTCGGCAGTCAGGAGAAAACGGGTACTACAGGATGAAGACAAATGCACATTTTCAGTCTCCCTACCCACCCCACCAAGAGTGAGATGAGAATTCAACGCCCCCTTTTTTTTCTCTCTTTTAGAGATAGGAAGCATGGACATACATTGATAAAGTGTCCTTTCTGACCACAGAAAAAACACACTCCCTTTTTATTACCAAGATGTTTACGGGTGGAGACAGGAGTGGCTCCCCCTAATTGCATAGGTTCATCCCCAGACATCAACCTAGGGGAATATTCACCCAAAGTGTCATAGGAAGCCGGTACACTATGTGATAGTATGTCCTGAGAGCGGGGGCCCCTAGATCGCTCTCTCAGGCGCCTATCCATGCGCACAGCAAGAGACATAGCGGCCTCCAAAGACACAGGAGTTTCCTGAAAGGCCAAAGCGTCCTTCAGCCTTTCAGACAAACCTTGACAGAATTGGCTACGTAAAGCCGGATCGTTCCATTCAGTATTGGTCGCCCACCTCCGAAACTCAGAGCAATAAGTCTCAACCGGCCGCTCACCCTGACAAAGGTTACGTATCTGGGTCTCAGCCAGGGAGATACGATCCGGGTCATCATAGATAATCCCTAAAGCCTTGAAAAATTCATCTACTGACCGGAGAGACTGCGATCCGGTCGGCAGAGAAAAGGCCCATGACTGCGCATCCCCTTTAAGCAGCGAGATGACCACACCAACCTTCTGTTCCTCATTACCAGAAGAATGTGGACGCAGTCTGAAATACAATTTGCACGCCTCCCTAAATAGAACAAAATTATCACATTCCCCAGAAAATCTATCCGGGAGGGGGACCTTAGGCTCCAAACAGGCCTGACACTCAGCACCCCCAGAACCACCAGCCTGTGGTCTCTGAATCTGGTTGCGGATGTCAGCCACCTCCAAGCTGAGTCCCTGCAGCCGTTCAGCCAGTGTAGCAATAGCATCCATGTCAGCACAAAAATGACATAAATTTTTGTTTGTTGGCGGTTTATAATGTCACGCTCTGGTGTGGGGGGGAAAAGCCACACCGAGCGTATGAGGGATGGGAACAGACAAAACCAGGGAACCGGTCACCTCCTGCAGGGGACCCTGAGACTAGGCCCTGGCTGACTACCAGTATGAACAAGCCTGGGTTGTAGGAAAGTTCATACACAGGAACCTAATCTAAATGCACCCTAGAAAACCCTGCAGTCTAGTGACACAAGAGAGTAAACCTGTTTCTCCAAGCGTAAGGAGGAACAGGAGACTCCAAAAGGAAAACAACAAAAGGAACAGAAGAAACTTAACTTAAGCAGATAACTCAGCAACTGGATCTCAGCCGAGATCCACACCACTCTCAACCAGGTAAGCAGAATATATAAACCGCAAGGGATACTGGGAGAGGAAGGGGTAAATAGGAGAAAGCTATTTGCCAAGCGGCAACAGCTGAGGGGAAGGGGTGTGGTAAACAGCACCCAAACAAAGGGAATAGCCTGTCAAATATGTCACTTAGAAAGCCGCGCAGAACGTCTGATTCCAGACGCAAGCCTACTCGTGACATTATTCTTGTCTGCAATTGTGAACAAGAATAGGCATTTTCTATGAGAGTGGCAGCCATGTGTGGTCCGCAAATTGCGGAATGCACACAGGCCGGTATATGTGTTTTGCGGATCTGAATGAGCCCTTGTACCTATGAAACTCTCTGACTTTATGCATATACTCTTGGCAGCTGAAAACATCTGTGCTGGTCCCGTGTTCATATGTGCCCGCATTGCTGAAAAAAATTATGTTTTAATATATGCAAATGAACTTCTAGGAGCAACGGGAGTCATTGGAGTTACTCCTAGAGACTCTGCTCTCTCTGCAACTGCCGTGCCCTCTGCGCTTACATTGACAGGGCCAGGCAGTGTAAGCATCATCATGCTTGACCCTGTCAATTATAAGGTATTAAAAGAGAAGAAAAACTATAGAAATTTGGTATCACCGTAATTGTACTGACTCATAGAATAAAGGGCATGGATCAAGGGACATAGGGAACACTGCAGAAATGAAACCAATAAAACTGTGTCAGAATTGTGTTTTTGGAGCTTCACACTTCGCTGTATGAAACAGTAAAGAGCGCCATTAGAAAATACAGCTGGTCCCGCAAAAAACACCTGTGTAAACTGAAAAATAAAAAAGTTCTGACTCTGGGAAGGCAGGGCATGAAAAACAAAAATGCCACCAAAATGGTAAATCGACGGGGGTAGAAGGGGTTAAGTGGCAAAAGTGAGATTAGACCTGGATTATGGCACATTTACTAGTTGCAACTTTTGCAAAAGTCTCATTTCCACACCAGGAAAACCCCTGGTGTACTTTTACATATACAGGTGTTAACCACATTTCAATAACACAAAATATATTATTAAGGTCCGCCATTTTGTAAATTTGACACAGACACACAAATCAAAAACAGATTTAAGAATAACACAAAAATAACTGCAAATTAAAATTACCACTTACAATTGTGGTGTTTCCCAAAGATGTATTGAATACAGTTGGACTGGGATGTGAAAGAAGTAACATTGGCGTGAGCTCAGTTACCTCTGTTTCTCGTGCAGAGTAGTACTAACTACAGATGTGTCCATCCTTCCTTCCTAGTTCAATATTTTTGAATTTGGGAACTGGGATAGTACATTTCTATTCAAATGCTGCATTGTTTAAAGTCATATGATGTCAATTAGATCATTGACTACTTTTATAGACTAAATTGGCACATTTAGTATTTTTACTGACAATACCACCAGAAAGTCCATGTATAACCAGACCTCAGAGGTTTGTGGCACAGACAACAAACACATGCTTTGTGGAGAATACAAAGTTTAAAAAGTGCCAGAAAGGGAAATAGAACTAAAAATAGAATTGTAAGCAATGTTCACTGCTTCTTATAAAAGAAGTCAATTTTCTTTTGATGTTGCAGATATTGAAAAAGACTTGGCACTAATGGCTGAAGCAAGTATGTCACGGAACCCAGCAAGCCAACAAGGAGCTGGCACAGTTGGAAGTGACCCTCAAGGAAGTTACCATGCCTCAAATGTGCAAAACACAAAACCACAAGTGCCAAACCAAACTACAAAAAACTTACAGCTTCATCTTCAAGGAAACAAGTCACCTCCTCTAAGTAACAGTAGAACTCATGGTTCAAATCCACCAAACAGTAGACCGCAGACTCCAAACTCACAGTCAAGTAAACTTCAAACACCTGTGACTCCATTGGCCAGACCAGGAACTCCGAACAGCATGTTGAATCGACCCCTAACTCCAAGCAATCAGGGAAACAAAGAAGGAATCTCTCCGGGGCATAGGAGTAGATCTGTAACTGTTAAAAGTCAAGTTGGGTGGACTTCTAGTACATTATCAGGAGTTTCTGTTCAGGTTGCTGCAGACACACAAGGAGTTGCTTCTCATCGAAACAGTGTTGCAGAGGTGAGCTTTACAACCTATTCTACATGATTGTATTTTCTCTCTGTTTCATGGAAGTTATTGGTTTTGAGTTCATTTTCTTGTATATGACCATTTTGAATGTACATAAAAGTGTTTTTCTAGTCCTTGGAATATATATATATATATATATATATATATATATATAGAGAGAGAGAGAGAGAGAGAGCCTTGAAAAAGTATTCATACTCCTTGAACTTTTCCAAATTATTTCATGTTACACACAGAAACTTAAAGGGGTTGGCCACCCTAAGTATCAAAAATCAAAAGTTCCCCCAGACAATAGCCAGCACTATGAAGTATTTCTCAGGTGACATGTACTGGCTGTACGTCATTTATCTAACCTGTTCACCATGACACACTTCCCTGGAGGAGCTCCCTCAGACAGGCTGTGTGGGAGGAGCAGCTGCAAAGTGAAAGTAACAATCCCAGCATGCACTGCAGCAAGCATGTCTAGAGGAGCAGTCAGATGACCTCCCCGCCCACCTGTGTTCCCATAGAGACAAGAGCCCCTTAGATAATATCAATAACCCAGTTATTAGTGAATAACTGTTGTACAGACATAGCAATAGAAAGAACGCCCCAGTCCCAACAGTAAAGGAGGGGGGGGGGGTACCCTTTTCATAAATTTGCTGTGGGGCCCAGTCATTTCTAGTTGTGCCACTGGATGTAAGCCAAAAACAGAATGAGGGGGGGAGTTATCAATTCCCTTGTTCTTAAAAAGTGGTGTTAAAAAGTTGCAAACTATGGGACAGATTTATCAAAACTGGTGTAAAGGAAAACTGGCTTGATTGCCCATAGCAACCAATCAGATTCCACCTTTCATTTTTCAGAGCTCCTTTGGAAAATGAGAGGTGGGATCTTATTGGTTGCTATGGGCAACTAAGCCAGTTTTCCTTTACAGCAGTTTTAATAAATCTCCCTCTATGTGTTTGCAAATTTTTAACTGCGCTTTTTTAAAAAATTTTTAAATGGTGTGACAATGGCAGAGACAGGGCGTGACCAGTCACCCCAACAAATTTATGTTCATTTTCACCAGTTTTCTGACTCAAATGAAGCCAGAAATCTATGGCAGCTCTGAGCTGTCATAGAGTTCTGTTTAGGTGCACAGACTGCACAAATCGATCTGCTGACATACAGAGGAGCCTCCTGTCTATCATCATACGACCTGCTCCCAGCTGACAGCCCATCAATCATCTATGAATATATGACTACCATTCATCTGGGAAAAAAGGGAAAATGAGTCTAGTCAAATAGCTATATATAACGTACATATAATGTACAGGGGGTCACACATCACTATATATAATGTACAGGGGGTCACACATCACTATATATAATGTACAGGAGTTCACACATAACTATATACAGTGTACAGGGGGTCACACATCACTATATATAATGTACAGGAGTTCACACATCACTATATATAATGTACATGGGGTCACACGGCACTATATATAATGTACAGGGGGTCACACGGTACTATATATAATGTACAAGGGGTCACACATCACTATATATAAAGTACAGGGGTCACACATCACTATATATAATGTACAGGGGGTCACACATCTGTATATACAGTATAAAGGGGGTCACTGTACAGGGGTTCACAGATATCTGTATGCAGTGGTGGGGGGGTCACACATCAGTATATACAGTGTATGGTGGTGGTGGTGGGGTCAACTATTACTGTATACAGGGGGTCACACATCACTATATACAGTATAAAGTGGTGATCATATATCACTATATACAGTGTGCAGGAAGGAGAGGGCACATATTTACAGATGACTGCAGTCACAGCAGAAGGAAACTTCTCTGACACAAGCAGGGTGCCTTTAGGACCCAGGAGCAGCACACTCCTTCCATGGACTAGTGCACGTGCAGGCATGGACGAGCCAGGCAGCTATGAGAGCAGCACAGAGGGGGCGTGGCTGCCAATAGTCTCCCTGCTTTCTTTACAGTTTTAATAAGTGCTAACAAAGTGGCCAATCCCTTTAAATGTATTTTATTGGGAGTTGATATGATAGACCAACACAAAATAGCAAGTTTGTGTGAAGTGAAAAGAAAATTATACATGGTTTCAAAATTTTTTAATAAATACAAATCTGAAATGTGCGGTGTGCATTTGTATTCAGCCTCCTATACCCTGTTACCCCTAAATAAAATCCAGTGTGACCAATTACCTTCAGAATTCGCCTAATTAGTAAATAAAGTCAACCTGTGTGTAATTTATTCTCAGTATAACTGCAGCTGTTCTGTGAAGGCCTCAGAGGTTTGTTACAGGACATTAGTGATCAAATAGTCTCATGAAAACTAAGGAACACACAAGACAGGTCAGGGATAAAGTTGTGGAGAAGTGTAAAGCAGGGTTAGGTGATAAAAAAAATATCCCAAGCTCTGAACATTTTACGGAGCATTGTTCAATCCATCATGAGAAAATGGAAGGAGTATGGCACAACCCCAAATTTACCAAGACATGACCGTCCACCTAAACTGACAGTCCAGGCAAGGAGAGCACTAATTAGAGAAACAGACAAGAAGCTCATAGTTACTCTTGAGAGTAACACTGAAGAGATCCACAGTTCAAGTGGGGGAATCTGTCCAAAGGAGAGCTATTAGTCATGTACTCCACAAATCTGGCCATTATGGAAGAGTGGCAAGAAGAAAGCCATTTGTGAAAACAAGCCATTAGAAGTCCTGTTTGTAGTTTGCCACAAGCCATGTAGGGGACAAAGCAGACATGTAGAAGAAGGTGCTCTGCTTAGATGAGACCAAAGTTGAACTTTTTGCCTTAAATGCAAAACACTATGTGTGCCGGAAAAGTAATGCTGCACATCACCCTGAACACACCATGAAAAATTGTGGTGGCAGCATCATGCTGTGGGGATGCTTTTCTTCAGCAGGGACAGGGAAGCTGCTCAAAGTTGATGAGAAAATGGATGGAGCTAAATAAAGGGAAATCCTGGTGACAACCTAGTAGAGGCTGCAAAAGGTTCACCTTCCAGAAGGACAACCACTCTAAACATACAGCCAGATCTACAAGGGAATGGTTTAGATCAAAGTATATTCATGTGTGAGAATTGCCTAGTCAAAGTACAATTGAGACTTGAAAATTGCTGTTCACAGACACTCTCCATCCAATCTGACTGAGCTTGAGCTATTTTTCAAAGAAGAATAGGCAAAAGCCTCTAGATGTGCAAAGCTGATAGAGACATACTCCAAAAGACTTGCAACTGTAATTGCATTGAAAGGTGGTCCTATAAAATATTGACTGGGGGGGCTGGATATAAATACACGCCACACTTTCCAGGTTTTCATTTATTAAAAATGTTGAAACCCATGTATCATTTTCTTTTCACCTCACCCATACTTGCTACTTTGTGTTGGTCTATCACATAAAATTCCAATAAAATATATTTAAGTTTGTGGGTGTAACATGAAAAAAATATGGAAAAGTTCAATGGATATGAATATGTTTTCAAGCACTGTGTGTATGTATAAATATATTAAGTGTGTATAATTTTACCTTATTAGAAAAAGTCCACAACATATACACCAAAAATTCAATAATGAAATAACCCAATGCCTTCCCCCACCCAGGGAAACATTGACACCTCTTATGGGGACACCTCTAATTATTTGCCAATAACTCCTATTGATTTTCTTTTTATACCCTATTTTTTCATAATCCCTTACCCTTTCAGTCAGATTAGCCCATGCACATACTGCAGGAGGTTTCTTGCCATCCATATTCTAGCAATTGTTAGTCTAGCCATAAAACACACTTTTAAGATAGGTGTCAGCTGCTGACTAGGAACTTAAAGTGGCCTTGGAAGAAAAACTAAAAGTGACCCCATGTTGTAAGTGGGTCCAAATTGACAGAAGGTGGGGCAACACAAATAGGAAAGGGCCAACACATGTAGGCAGGGACAACTAAAGTAGGCAGGGCCAGTAATACCGTAGTACCGCCCCAGAAGAACTAAATACCACAGTGCATAACGATCGCTCCTCCCCATGCTGTGGACACAGGGTAGACAAGGAATTGGGTGGTCAATACAGAGATCTATCTAATGATCTATTCATACAGTACCTGGGACCAAACTCGGGCTGGCCCACAGGGGAACAGGTGAATCCCCGGTAGGCCCCAAGTCCCCCACATGACACAGTAGACTCACATATAGATAGTTTGACTGAGATGCTATACAGTACTTTGCCTATGTTCATATAAAAAAAAAACTGGGCATTATGGGAATATATGCATTTAGCTTTAAGGCTCATGCACACGGCCGTTGGTTGACCGTTCCATGCATTGGGGACCGAAATTTGCAGTCCCCAATGCACGGACAACATCTGTGTGAATTCCGCAAACGGATCCAGACCCGTTCAACTAGAATGAGTCTGTGATTCGTCCGCACCATAAAAAAATAAAACATGCATGTTCTATTTTTTTACAGTCCGGAGGCACAGAGAGAAACCACACGAAAGCACTCCATAGTGTTTCCGTGGGGTTCCGTGCCTCCATTCCACACCAGACCTTCCAGATTGCGGGCCGCAATACGGGAGCAGCCGTGCAACAGCCATGTGCATGAGCCCTTACCGTGGGCCCCCAGAATGATTTTTACTGGGAGGCCTAGGCTCCCCAGTCTGACACCTCTCTGGACTTAAGCTATAACTAGGGGACTTCCTCTGCATCAAGAGGAAATAATGTTTCTACACCGACATACAGTAAAAGGGAGCTCTGTCTTTGATAGATGACTCATTAAATGATATTTAAAGGGACCTAGATCCTTTTTTTTCAAAATGTGTAGCATTTCATGCTATTGTGCTAGATTACTTGAGTTGAGTCCAGGCATTATTTACAACTTTTAACTATTTCTAGAATGGTTAGAGATTTTCTGAAGCACCTGACAACTGACTCCTCTGTGGTTGGATAATGTAATAACTCAAATTTTCTCCTAGATGTTCCTTTTTAAAGTTCAAATTATAACTGACGTATGCAATTTCTTTAACCATAAAAATTACATTTTTGGTAAATTGTTAAAAGAAAGAAAAACTTTGTAATTGCATAACTGAAATTTCCCTTATTTCCTTAGTTACTGATCTGTCGATGAACCAGAGGTCATTGATAAACCAGTCTCTGAACCTTATATGTTTTGTCATACTTATTGCATACAATACTTGGGATACAGTTTATCTTCATGGCCATCCAAAGACACTTCAGAGCTGATTGCATGCAGCTACAGGAAGCAGCAGCAGTTATAGTTATAATTCAATTTGCATAAAAATGCAGATATCATGTTAGCTTGGGGTTTGAAATGTGGAATTCCTGGATCAACTCCTCCGCGCCTTCCAGCTGAGATAAAATAAATGTAATTATATTTTAAGGCATATGCCAAGATCTCATTTAAAGATTAGGTAGAACACACACATGCAAGTGTTCCAAAGCCCTAAAGTATACAAATGGTCTTCTGTGAGATGTTACCTGGCTCAGATTTATGCCCTATTATACCTTCAAATTTCAACCTTTGGTTAATTGCATTAAGAATACCTTGTGTAATACATGAGGTAACTGTTTGTAAAAGCATTGTATACTGTATTTTGCATTTATTATGTAAAATGTATGTATGGGTTATGATTTGGTATCTAGCCGCAGGGTTATAAATCTTGGTCAGATGACCCGTGTGAGTGCCTATACAGCAAGGTAGGAGTGCCTTATCCTTTGTAATCTCTGTCCTAAATACACTTGCCGTATTAGTTGCTAGTCTATGGTAGGGAGCAAGCTGATGACGGAGCACCAGTCCTGAGAAGAGCGTCTCCCCAGCTGGCTGGAACCTTGGACCTAGACTTGCTGACCCTTCAATGTGTTTCACCATACATTATGGCTCATCAGGGAGCTGCATGACGGGTAGCATAGAAGTTGATAGCAGTGGCAATGAATGTGTGTGTTCACCTTCCTTTTAGACAGGAAGCTCCGCCTATTCAGGAGGCTCTTCTATGCCATCATCCAATTGGGAGCGGGGGCAGTGTTCCAATGCATCAGACTAACTCTCCTCCTCTGCCGCTTACCCGACATACCTAGAGTGTGACATCATGAGAGGCGGGGAGGTTACCATGCATGTGGATTAGTGCTAATTCCTTATGATGCTCCTGTTCTTGCAGCTTAATCCAATGGCAAGTAAAGGAGAAGCCCACCAATTGGCAGTAATCCACATGCAGTTACTGCCAACCTGCCAGACAGCTCTTCCAGAGCATTGGATGGAGCATGTAACTGCAATGCTGTGGCCATTAACTTCAATGGCAGAAGTGCTGGCTTATCTGGTCTGTTCACTACACAATGGATGGAGCTGTGCAGTTTTGTTGGCAACATCTGGTGCTGAAGCTACTATGAAACAGCTGATTGGCATTGCTATCCAAAATCAATGCTTAGCCATGTAAGCAAGCCTTAAAGCATAATGTGGATAATAGCTAAGCCAGCATCTCATCTACACACAGTTCTTTCCAGGTGATTATCTTTTATCAATGCACAGCAAAGAAAATTGGCTTTGGCCTTTCTCAAGGTCTGAGGGTACTCTTTCTAATTACGTTGAGTGTCTAGCATGTGTGGGAGGTAATGTAGGCCAAGAAATGTTCCTCAGGTTTTCTAAGAAAAATATGTGCAAATTAAATATCTTACATCTGGTGGTATCAGAAAGGCTTAGCATTCTTTTCCTTTTGGAAGAAAAACTAATTAGCATATCTGCGGGAAAGATATTCAAATTTGCCGTCCTTCCAAAAGGAAAAAGAAAGCTAAGCCTCTGTTATACCAGTAGATATGCTAATTTGCATATATTATCCCAGAAACCTAGAACAACATTGCCTGACCTAAAATACACTGTAAGTGCTCTCCATAATGAGAAAGAGTACCCCACAGACACTGTCAAAGACTTCTTAGCTAACTAAGCCAATTTTCTCTGCTCTGCTAAGGGGTAATCATCTGGAAAGAGCTGTGTGCAGATAAGATGCAGTCCTACCTATTGTCCAAGTTGTGCTTAAGGCTGGTTTCACATGAGGGAGTTCAATGCATTGAACTCACAGTGTGTGTCTGCAGAAGCTGTTGTACTGACCTCCCTAGCATTGATGGGGTCCCATAGCATTATATTGATTTATGATCCTATGCAACCCAAAGTGTTCTTGAATGTATTGTATAACAATGATAGCATTACATCAGTGTTATACAATACATTCCAGAACTCTAAGGGTTACATAGCATCATAAATCAATATAATGCTATGCAACCCTGTCAATGCTATGGAGGTCAGTATGGGAGTGTCCGCTGACACACACTGCGTGTTGAATGTGAAAGCAGCCTTAAGGCATGTTTAAAAGGCTAAGCCTTGACTTTGGATACCAACATTATAGCTGGGCTTTGATATGATAACTTTTCTTTTCCTTTTGGAAGGAACATAGATAAACATGTCACTTTCTCAGAAGAGTGTTACATATTGTCTGGCCTACAGTATCCTGAGAAATTTTGATTTTAAATCAGTAGAATTTATTTGCTCATCTCTACAGTACAAGTGTACATTCTCATAAATGTGACCAAGTAATGACCTCACAGTAAGAATTATATCACTATGATCGTGCAATGACATCACTTTCACCATGCGATTACATCTTATCACTGTGAGAAGTATGAGCAAATGTATTCAAATTCATTAAGTTCCAATTCATCTGAATTTGCAAAGGATTTCAATTTAGGTAGAAAGAGAGTAAGTTGGCTAACACAACATTCATGTGGGAAAAAAGATGTACAAATCAGTTTTCCTTCCAAAAGGAAAAGAAAACCGAGCACCTCACACCACCAGATATAATTTAGCTATCCAAAGTCACCTCTCTCAGCCTTTTAAGCAGGCCTTAAAGCTTAATTTTAACATAGCTAAGCCAGCATCATATCTGCATCCAAAGCTTTCCAGGTGGTCACCCTTGAGCAGAGCAGAGAAAATTGACTTAGGCTAATTTCACACATGCGTCAAAAAAATCCGACAGCCTGCCAGAGTTCTCTGTTTCCAGCATAGCTGGATAGTGCCGCGTGTGTGCCGGATCTCATTATCTGTAATCTATGTGTAAAGGCAATGCCCCTGTTGCTCCAGTGGGACCAACAAAGATGCCGTCAGCTGCCAAGCACACGTGTAACAGGTCAGCCAGTTTCATATGTTCAAATCTGCTGACGGATGCCATTTAAGGTCTTTTTAAAAGGTTGAACATTGACTTTGGATGGTTACTTTATACCTAGTGGTGTGAGATATTCTGTTTTTCTTTCCATTTGGAAGAAAAACTGATTTGCACGTCTTTCCCAAAGGAATTTTACATTTTGGCTGGCTTATTCTTTTTCTGTCTCTCTCTCTCTGATTTGTATGGAATGAATTTGGACCTGAATTGAATTTTTGAAAAATTTGGCAACTTGGACACAAACCATATTTAAAGAAATTCACTTATCTGCAATGCATATGTTTTACTTGTGTAAGGTTTGTGTAAGGATTTACATCATGTGTGCATAAATGTATGACCACTTTTTAGCAGCTTTTTTATTTCTTCTTTCTTGAATAGGAGGAATCTTATGAGCAACTCCAAGGATCTCGTCAACCATGGACTCTTCCAAGTGACACAGACAGTGAAGGTGTGGAGACAGAAAAGGAAAAACGTAAGTCTTCCTGTTTGTGTATACTTAAATGAAAACCCACCTGTCATATTCAAATTGGAAATCTCAAGTTGGAAATTTCACACCCATACATTAGACAGTGTCCTCCATAATCAAGGGCATGCTTTAAAGAAAGCTTTAACACATATAACATCATAATCAGACCATGGCATGTGATATACTATCCTAGATCAGCAAGTTTAACCGATTATATTGGGACTTTTTTGAACAGATGTTGGAGTATCGGGAATTTCTGAACATTGGATTTAGAACTAATGAAAATTTACTATAGGTAGGTGTATGGAAATTTACTATAGGTAGCTGTGAGACTAATGGAACTTCTACAGGCAATAGGATAAGACACATTCCTGCAATAGTGAATGGAATGGGTGGAGAGGATATATTATTGCTACTTCTTTCCCAGTGGTGGAAGACAAACATATTTTCTCTGTGACCACACCCAGTATATATAGTTTGTATGTGTTCACATCCTTCCTTAGGGGTGTAAAAGCATTTGACAGCAAGAACAGTCCAGTCTGCATATATGTTCTTGAGGTACAAATTCCAGAACCCCAACAGAAATCTGCCAGACACCATTGGAAGTTTATGGGATTCATCTGGATTCATAAAAAGATTCACGACAATTGTTATGACCCCATTATCAGTGTGAACAGAACCTTGTACCATCTTTTTCATAAAACACTATTACTACTATTATATTATTTCGTTTAAATGTATATTAACTGAAGTGGTGGTTGTAACTTGGTTGAAAGCCTTTGGTAAGTTGATTACACACATTGTAAATTAGATTTCCAATTGGATTTCTGAATATTATATTATGTTTACTTAAATAGAAATTAATAGAAATATTTCATTATCAACAATTTCCCAAAAAGCACCTTATTTACTAGGATCAAAAGAAGAGATCAGAGCCCTGTCAAACTAATCTAATCAGTTTTTCTGAGGAGGTACAGTACGTTCTAGATTCTATTGTGGTGAGTTGATGTAAGTTGTATATCTTGATTTTTCCAGAACTTTTGATATTGTGTCACACAAAAGTTTAGTACATAAAATGAGAATGCTGGGAGTGGGGGAAATTGTGGGTAAGTATGGTGGTCACTCAGTGATGAAAAACAAAGGATGGTTATTAATAGTACGCCATCACTAGTGAGTTACTGGGCCCTATTCTCTTCAATATATTTATTAATGATCTTGTAGAAGGCTTGCACAGTAAAATATCATTCTTTGCCGATGACACTAAACTGTGTAAAGTGATTAACACAGAAGAGGACAGTACACTGCTGCAGATGGATCTGGATAGATTGGAGGCTTGGTGGCAGATGAGGTTTAACACTGTCAAATGTAAGGTTATGCACATGGGAAGGAAAAATACATGTCACCAGTAGATACTAAATTGTAATGATATACCAGAAGAAAAATGCAGGATGGATCGGGTGCTGTTCCTCAGAAGTTACAAAACGTTTTATTTGTTCAAAGCAAATTCATTAAAATTGAATGTATATAATTTTAAGAGTTTAATGTATATACTTTTAACAAACTGAGGGATTGCACCCCATTCCATCCTGCTATTTTCTTCTGGTATATCACTGGGATCACCAGCGGGAAGGGAACAAAGTTCCTCCTGGGACTGTGCCAAGACGATCGTCCCAATGACTGCTTTACTACATGCCCATATTATTTTACATCTGGTAAGCAGATATTTGTCTTGCTCCAGGGTTCCTTCACAAACGGTTTTACACTATGGTACACCTTGTGGTTTTCTTATTATACTAAATGGTAAAAAACTGGGTAAAACTGATATGAAAAAGGACTTAGGAATTCTAGTTGACAGTAAACTTTATTGTAGTAACCAGTAGTTATGAGCGATGTTATGACAAATTTTGATTCGGCTACTTAACCAAATTTCAGAAGGAAATTCAATTTGTGACAAATTACTTTGTCACAAAGTGCATTCCTTTGTATGTAGTGGGTGCAATGATGTGGAACAGCGATCGGGCCACCCCCCTCCCTTCATTGAACACCTCAGATCTTGTCATCTGACACTACAATTGAGGCCTTTCAAGGTTTAAAAAGGTTAAAAAAATACATACTCACCTTATCCATTTGCTTACGGAGAGGCCACCGTGGCCATCTTGATTAAAGACACCGCGCAAAACCACTGATGTCACCACAGCCAGCCAGCATGAGATTTCATGTGGTACCTTCAATCAAGATGGCTGCGATGGTCTCTTCGCGATCACAGGTTGAGGTGAGTATTTGTTTTTTTTTTTGGAAATTCCATTTTGCAGCGAATTAAATTTTTCATGAAATTTGGATTGAAGTCAACCGTTTGGCTTTGATTAGCTCAACCCTAGTAAGCAGTGTCAGGCAGCTGCTGCCAAAGTTAATAAGATCCGGGGGTGTATAAAAAGGGGCATAGAGGCACATGATGAGAACATAAGTTCTGACAACTTACAAATCATTAGTCAGACCATGTTGGTAGTATTGTGTACAATTTGGGGCACTTATGTACAGTAAAGACATAGTAGAGCTTGAATGATTTTGAGGGCAGACAACTAAACTAATATATATGGAATGGGTGGGCTACAGCACCCAGAAAGATTATCAAAATTATGGCTATGTAGTTTAGAAAAAGAGGGAAGATATAATAACTAAGTATAAAATAATTTTAGGACATCTTGGCAGTTGCGTTCACCAGAATCAAATATGTACGCCAGGTAGGAGTTGGCATAGATTTCAGGTGAAACTTGCCTCAGTAAAATGAGTTAAATCTTCATCCATGCTTCTCCCCCTTCTTACAATAGTGTAAAGCACAGTGTTAAAGTGCAAAAAATCGCAAATTGTTGCTCAAACAATGTGCAACTTGTGTAGGCCAGTTGCACAGAGCTTTTAAATTCCTCCCCATATATACAGAGGCATTCTCCCATAGAAGCATTGCTTCAATAGGAGCCTAACTATACGGCAGTGCTTGGAACCATACAGGCTCCTCGCACTGAAGCACTTTGCTTGAGCCCTTCATTTTTCCTTTACATCCGTATAGGTGAGAAGAGTCTTGTCATTTTACAATCCTGTAAAGAATCATAAGCTAGTGGTGAATCTTTCTAATAGATGATCTTTTGTGCTGAGTTATTAGAAGGGAACATGATTCAATACTGTTGCAGGTGGCATGTAAATACGAGGAATTACTACACATCAAATATAATTATTCGGTAATAGGATCCAGCTGGAATTAGAATGTCTGTATTGTGGCCAGAGCAATAGTTCAAAGATGCCCAGCCAGCACCCGTCCAGTCAGCTTTTGTCATCCAACAGCTCGCTGATAAGTATGTCACCTGGCATACATTAGAGCCTTGTATATGGAGTTACCATACAACACTCTTTTTGTGATCCCGTATACTGGGTGCCAGGCCTTCACAATTTACGAGCTCAGAAAAAATAAACATTAGGCAACACCTGTTTTCTGACTCAGTGTGCCATAGATTTGTGTGGAAATAATGCAGACTTCATAATGTCGCCGTTCAATAATAATGGTGAAATCGAAACCTGCAGCTGGAAAAATGTCATCATCCTATAAAGTGTATATGTGAAATAAGTGCAGTAATGGGATTGCTTATATAAAGCTAGCACGATCCACCTTACAAGGTTTAACTTCAGCATCTTATACCATTTATCAAAATATCTGGTCTGTTAAAATGTTACAGGAATTGCTTAGTTATGGAGATGTCTCGGAGACTTGCTTGGCAATAGAAGAAACTTTGATATATTCCTCTTTTCTTGACAGTCAAAGAACATCATTACAGGGGGTTTTTAATTGACCTTGATTAAAAATTTCAGTAGTTGTCCTACAATGTTAAAGGGAATGTGTTAGCAGAAAATGACCTTGTCGCTGTAAGTCCCAAACTAGGGGACTACACCTCACTTGTCTGTGGGATTCCTATTGGTTAATAAGTTGTCCCCATGTCCCAGGGGATGCAGTGGACCTAAGAATCAAAGACCAAGACACTTTGCTGGTTAAAGAATTATTTGCCGGGCAACGGCCGTGGAGTCAATATTATTAGTTGTATATTGTGGGTCTAACCACCCTCCCTTTAGCCATAAATTTTAATATGTCCAATCACAAGTATTTATTAAAGCAGCCAATCAGAAGCATAACAGTATGGAAAAATACATCTAAAAATCATGCCAGTGTGCCCCCTCCACACACTATATTTCATAATGTATGAGCATCTAGTTCCCTATTTGCCATGTCTAAAGTTCCTTAGAAATGTTACAAAACAGAACACTAAGCAAACAGACTATATTTCCTAATTCAACTTAAAATTCATGCTCTTCATAGATGTTACATTAACCAAAGATATTTAAGCATAAAACCTTAAAAATTGAGAATACGTGACAATTAAGTACAATTATCACAATTCATGTTCATTAACCACTTAATTTCAGTCTGTGGTACTATCATAACTCCTGTCAACGTGCCCGCTGTCTTGGGGCCACATTTGACTCTGATCTTTCCTTTGTTCCCCATATTCAATCACTTACACGCTCTTGTCGTCTGCACCTCAAGAATATCGCCAGAATCTTCCTTTTCTTACGGTGGAAACGGCAAAAACTCTTGTTGTTGCCTTGATTCATTCTCGTCTTGACTACTGCAACGCATTACTAATCGTTCTCCCTCTCTCTAAACTCTCCCCCCTTCAGTCTGTCCTAAATGCTGCAGCCAGGCTCATCTATCCATCCACCCACTACACAGATACTACTAGCCTATGCCAGTCACTTCACTGGTTGCCCATCCACCACAGAATACAGTTCACACTTCTCACCCTCACCCACAAAGCTCTCCACAGTGCTGCACCTCCATACATCTCCTCCCTCATCTCCGTCTACCACCCTACTCATGCTCTCCATTCTGTTAGCGACCTAAGATTAATATCCTCTATAATTCGTACCTCTCATGCCCGTCTTCAAGACTTTTCTCGAGCTGCACCTACTCTCTGGAATACTCTGCCCCTGAATATTAGGTCAATTCACAACTTCCCTACCTTCAAACATGCCTTCAAAACACATCTTTTCAGATGACCTTTCCCCGACTAAACCTTTCCCCCACCAACTCCACTGGCCTGAACTCCATCCTCTAACAGTCCCAAACCCGAAGGAGATCGGCCGGCACCACTCCTTTCAGTACAATAATGGCTCATATCCTACTTATCACAATCAACTACCTTATGTGTCACACCCAATTCCTCATAGATTGTAAGCTCTTGCGAACAGAGCCCTTACTCCTAGTGTTTCAGTTGTATATTAGCCAATTACTTTTGTTTTGTACATGAACCTTATGATTTTGTAAAGCGCTGCGGAATATGGTGGTGCTATATAAATATTATTATTAATTTCTTTCACAAGCTATTGTTTAAATCACATTTAAATCACAGTTTAACATATTTTTAAAGAAATTGATTAAGTTATTTTTAATATTTCATGTGAATATCTATATTTAATCAAAATGCTTACAGTACTGCAATTTTTACATTGGTCACTAAGCCTAGTAATAGGCACCACTTCTTGGTCTGTACAGATCACTTAACTGCAGTTACCTGCTTATGTGTCATTCTACTCCTGCCTGTAATGATATAACCTCTGTGTATAAATAAGACAGGATACTCCATTCACAATAGGTGATTATCAAAGCTTATCAATTCTTTCCTTGTACAAACTTCTGCGCAGGACACAGAGCATGCCTAGAAAACTCTCCCAAAGTCATTGACGTCCCCTCCTGTCCATTGTGTTTATGGTCCATGTGATGCCATAAAGCAAGTTTCTTGCTTTTTAAATGCTGTTAACAGGCAAGATGGCCGTCCCCATAATCATGTCCAGGAAATAGAATAAATAAATCTGCACTCAAAAAATAAAAATGGATTAGAAATAAGGAAATGTGTCATTATCTGGTTTTAACTGACAGATAAAGTTTTTAGTGACACATTTCCTTTACGTTTCAGTCTGTTTGCAGACTGTCACTTTCTGTTTTACACTGAGTACCGTCATGTTGCTGCTCCGACAGCTTGATGTATAGCGTTAATCTCCTGAACTCCTGACAGCTCATAAACACTCATTGTAACTCCATTCTTATTAAACTGATAAGAATATGATTGTCAGGAATTCTGGGCTAAGGGCTACAGATCGAGCTGGCAGAGCAGCAACATGACGGTCTGCAATTAGACCTAAACCTAGCCCTGTAAGACAAAAACTGCTAAGAATTTTTTTAATAAAGACCAATTGCAAAAATAATTTTCAACCCAAAAAGTTGACACCAAGCAGGGCATGGTGCACTAGTTGTCTACATTTAGCCGGTATCTGCCCAATTCCAGGCTACAATAATGCCATAGCCAGGTCAGGTGATATTTAGATTTTCTAAATGAAAGGGAAATCATAGGGCACCTACAGGAAATATGATATAAGGAACCAACATGTCCCCATGTTCTTCAGCATAGATTGGAGGACCTGCCAATACCTTGACATTTTGAGAGGCATATAATATTACCATGTTGATAGTTTTTGATAAACTTCAGAAAGATTAGCACATACAGAAGAAGATCCGCATTATTTGCTGGTCAGATGCGGACCCTTTTACTTCAATGAGGCTGCAAAAGATGCGGACAGCACACGTACAGTATGTCTTATACTTGTCAGCATTATGGACAAGGATAGGACAGTTCTATTGTGGCCCGGATGTTCAGCTAAATGTGTAATGTACCGCCTGGTATTCATGTTTTGTGGATCTACAATTTGCGCAATAACCCCAGTTTTTGTTGCCAAAGTCCAGCAGGAGAAAATCTCAAATTCAACTAATTGTCTCCACCAGGGGCTCCATCATGGAGGTGAAAAGTAGTTAAGATACAGGACACCCCTGATGGGTGCCTATAGAAGTCTGAAGTGGTTTGAAGATATTCTGAATTATTGAACCTGACTAAGTAATTTTTCATTGATATCTTAGAAAATAACTAAAAGGAGAATTCCCAACATATGCTAGATGCAGTTGGAGGAAAAAGTAGTGAAGATCCATTTTGCTTTTCTTTTGCTATGAAGCAGCTACAGTGCTTAAAATGGTATTTCCACCATGGATACTTATGGCATATCCATAAAATATGACATAAATGTGTGATAAATGTGGGTTCCACCTCTGGGACCTGCACCCAAAATCTCTTGGCGGTTTCCAAAAATCCCCCATAGACAGCCATCAACAACTTGAAGAAAAATATTTTTGGACTCTGAAGGGCGCTGCCGAGGATTTGAGAAATTTTACATCCAAGTACTGTAGATATTCTTTATTACTGGATAGTCTACATGTTTCGAGGGTTTAATTACCCTCTTCCTCAGGACTGTGTATCAATGTCCTGAGGAAGAGGGTAATTTAACCCTCGAAACGCGTAGACTATCCAGTAATAAAGAATATCCTGTTCACATCTACTTGGATGTAAAATTTCTCAAATCCTCAGCAGCGCCCTTCAAAGTCCAAAGATATTTTTCTTCAAGTTGTTTATCTGATCTGGTGTGTGACTACAAGGACCCTAGAGGACTTCGGCTGCAGCCTGGGAGTACCGTATGCTGGTCGGGGTTTTAATAACCAGCCAAGCGTTCTACAGCAGTTGTGGCTATAACACAACTAAAATTGGTAAGCACATTTTATGCTTTAATAATCACCATTGAACCACTGATACTGCACATGTGGCGCTCCACTGTCTCTTTTTTATCTTTCCATAGACAGCCATAACATATATGGGTGAGATAGTTTAAGGTCTCCACAGTAAGATGAGTAATTGAATTAGTATCCTGAATGTGAATGTTAGTAATGGAAATCACAAATCACTGAGATGTCAGTGATGGGTATTATGATAATTATAGGAGACTCCAGCATTCCTGATGCAGATAAGAACATCAACCACTAAGACCCATTGTGGCTTTTTTAATAGATTTTCACTCATTGACAATCTGTGAAACTGAGTAATCCCATAAATGGATAGAGAGTATCAAATTTTTGTGTAGGAGGATTCTGGGTGAACTGATCAGACAGCGGGTCACATACAGACAACAGTTTAGCTTAATGACAACACAATGGAAGAGAATGCAATTTATATGACAGCACCTTGAGTGACTTTTCTGATGGTAATGTTTAATTATGGAGGCAGAAATAAATCCACAAGACTATGTTGGAGACCAGCATTATACACTGGAGAATTTCTTAGAATATTATTTATTTTAGATACAACTTCATTGTGATAAAAGGGCTAGGAAAGCTTCTAAAACTTCATAGTGGTGAAAGAAAAAAATAGATACAAATTAAAGACACTGCAAGTGTTGGCCAGTCAACAAAATATAGGAAACTGAGAAAAGTATACTTTATTGACATTCAAGGGTGTATGAAATAGGCAATGCAGAGAAGAAAGGCCAAAGTTGGTCCCTTCCCATTAAAAAGGTTTTCTGCGATTTAAGTACTGATGATTTATCCTCTGGATTCGCTGATCAACTGTTGGAGAAAGCACGGGCACCATCTCTCCCTTGAGTGCCGAGGCCTTCTCCCTGCTCACCAAGCACAGCCCCGTACAATACATAGTGACTGTGCTTGGTATCACAGCTGCTCCTAGGCCATGTGACTGATGAATATGTCATCACTCAGCCTAGGGAAAGCTGAGAGAAGGCCGTGGCACTACTGCAAGCACTGCTGCCTTCTCAATCAGCTGACCAGCAAGGGTCCCGGGTGTCGGACTCCCACCAACAGAGGATAGGTCATCAGTATTTAAATGTCAGAAAATCCCTAGAGAACTATAGATGAGCAAATTTCTGCAAATTCAGTTTGGGTCCAATTTGATCTTGAAAGTGCTTCACTTGCCATGACAGTTGTGGATGACATTCTGGTTGTTCTGTCTTTCTCTCCCTCATTTTGTCTCTCAAAATTCTCCTGAATTACCTAAAATAAAAGTGAGGTTGAATTCAAATTATGTAGAATCGATTTGCTCATCTCTGTTAAGAACATGCAAAGGATTCTGTTCTCTAAAATGACTGCAATATTAATATTGGGCTGGGAAAGTCAGACCAGGGTTATGGAAAGGGGATGATGAAGAAAAACAAGCATTTTCCAAGCATCCATTTGACCCCTACAATAGGCCCCCATTTATCTAGGTATGCCCTTGTTAACATACATTAATTGCCCACCTATAGGGGTATGAGGTCAGTAAATGGCTGCAGCAGAGTAAATGACCACAGATGAGATGTTAGACTTCAGAGGGGAGCTTCAGATCGTTACTTATCTGGCTGGTGGCCTTGAGGAGGACTCAAGCAGCCCCTTGGTCATCGGCCCACTGAGAAGTTTCTCTGATCTATAGCCACTCCACCCCTGGCTTTAAGTTTAAAAATGTTACATAATAAAGAGTTCTACAGCATTACATGATTTATATTTTCTGTCAGTGAATAGTAACAATATTCCAATCATGGCTAACTGATGTAGGTGCATAACCTGGTTTCGCTGTAACTACTGGTTAACTTTTGATGGTCACTGTAAAATGACAGGTTGATTGCAGTCAGGAGCCCTAGCAACATTGTATCTGAGCTCACTCTTTCAATTAGCTGTGCACCCCATTTTATTGTAAAATGAGTATAACTTTAATCATTTACATATGGATATATTTTCATGGATGTAATAACCTCTAATTGCTACAATATGGAAACTATCCTGTAACGGTGGACACATTACACCAATGGTATAATACTGAACTCTGCATCTCCCCTATAGCGTACACCTGACATTTAACGGTATCTGTTTTCTTGTATCTGAGACAGTTTTATGGCGTTTTTTTTTTCTCATACTGTATCATTAACATTTGAACCATCATTATGAATGTCCAATTGCAATTCAAAGACATTTCTTGCATCGTTTTCTGTAATATATGCAAGAACAGTTTTCACATCATTAGAAAATATCTCAGCTGGGTGGAATGTTTTTCTTATTCCTGCAGGGTAGCTGTTCCAAAAATTTCTCACATTTCGTCATAACAAAGATTTAAGTTTCAGACTAATCCTAAAGGAAATTCACAAAACAAATCAGATTAAAATCCGAATGGCTTGCCAAAGACGTCTTTCAGTGAGGCGTTAGAAAAATATAACATAATGTCATGTTCTCTGTCACTGTCGATTAAGGAATGACGGACACTTGTGTAATGTCCTCTTCTTTTAAGTTGCTTTTTATATTTTGTTTGTGCATTTAAGAAATGCAGAAAAAATGTGATTAGGAAAGGTCCAAAGTGAGATTTATTCTGGAATAATTATTAGAAGAATATATACCTATAGATGCATGCAATACCACATTTCTCCTCTAGTGGCCACTGTCGGGGTATGTCCAACCAAGAGGAAGGGAACATCTGTATTCCATTATTACCAAATACATTTTCCAATATTCTTTCTGTGCATCAATTTGTCACAGTTTATAAGATGGTGGTAGCTTTAATTCATCCGTTTTTATGTAAACAATTTACTATAAAGTATGTTTTATCAAAATGACAGTACTGGCCAAAGTTAGACCTTCTAAGAAGCTCGAAGGTGGTCTCTAGAGACCAGGGGCGTAGCTAAAGGCTCTTGGGCCCTGGTGCAAGAGTTCAGTTTGGGCCCCCCTTCCCTCAGTGCTTTGTGGTCAGGGGCAGGGAGCACATAGCGTTCGTGCTGCCTGAGGCAAACATTGAAACGGAACCCCCTTCCCCCCCAATTCTTGACCTAACCCCTTCCCTCCAGCCAGAGGTGTAACATGACTAGCATGCACTTTCTATAATACTGGTGTCTTCTTATGCAGCACAAGGGTCTTTGGGTCGCCTCAGGCACCTGGGCCCGGTAGCGACTGCTACCTCTGCACCCCCTGTAGCTACGCCCATGCTAGAGACTCAAGAGATCCAGGCTGCCTCAGCAAGGACTAGATTTTTACAAGTAATTTTGCGTGATGCTTCTTTCCTGTTGTTGAAATAAATGTCTTCTTTTCCCTTTATGTAAGAAGAATGAGTTCGTGCTTGGCGCTCCTACAGCCCCTTTATGGGAAAGGAAAACCTGCTAAATAAACATGTCATTTGTTTCAGATATTTAATGTTCTCCCTTCAGTTGTGGTTAGGAATCCTGGAGGACTTTCTTTCCCACACACTTTTCACATGGAAGTAGTTACAGCTACTGTACTTAATATTCTCTAATTTCATAGCAAAGTGTGAAGTTCAGAGTGTGCTTTCACATGTTAATCCCATTACAGACACTCTTCGTATTTTCTGAAATACGAAAACACTATCAAAATAAAAAGTAACGCTTTCTGTTTTTACAATAGGACGTATATGCTAAATCGATGCACAGGAAGCATTTCTACAGGTGTAGCAGAGCTCAATTTAACTTTTAACTATCCCCTTTGACCCCAGTATTGCTTAGCGAATTAAAGGGATTGTCCATGTTAAAAATACTTATTTTTTGTAAGATATAGCACTGCAGAGGAAATTAAAAGAGTTGTATGAAACACTGCTTTCCTCCAGAAACCGCATTCCTCTGGTCCATGGGCTTTGTCTGATCTTGGTCCGATTCAAGTGAAGCCAAACTGCAACACCAAGCACAGCCCATGGAGTTGCGCAGTTTGTGGAAACGGGTAGCCAAGCGTTTAAAGGGGTTGTCCGAGTTATGAAAAAAATATATAGCACTGTAAAGCTGATGCTCAGCAATATATAACTAAGTTATGCAAGTTTTAGGCAAAAAAAATATTTCATAATTTCCCTGGTTTTCTTCTGGCCTTTGTTTACCTGCAATAACAACAATCTCTGCCCCTCCACCTGCTCTGCAAAGGGAGTGAATACAAGTGCTGCCCTGAGTGACATGTCTGCCTGCTGGGATACTCAGCAGTATGATGTATGTGTAGGAATACAAGACCCAGCTGTACAATGACACTACTGATACACACAGGATCTTCCCCCTACCTGTTCTTGCGCAATGCTCTGCAGAACTCCTCCAGTCTGTCAGCTCCTGTGCTTAGCATTTGTCTCCTCACTGCCTGCAGCTACTCAGTAAAGCCTTCAGCCCTGAGTCTGTGCTCCTGAAGGGGTTAAAGTTTTTCCTGAAGAATCCAGGGAGAGCGTAGCAGACAGCATCAAAAGGCAGTGCAGGGGGGCGTGGCCAGCACATCTCGTGTACAGACACATATCTGATCTCTCAGGCTTGTGCACAAAACATCATAATAGCAGGGAGAGAAGCTAAAATCAAAGGTCATGTGACCCTCAGTGAAATCTGAGAAAGGAGCAACTTTAGTTTCAGTAAGTTCATGGTAAACCCTTACATTTGATTAGTTAGAAAGAACAAAAAATAACTCGGACAACCCCTTTAAAATCTCATAAACTCTTAAGGGTGAATGAGAATGTACGATAGGAAATTCATAGTGACCTGGATGGTCAAAAGGACAAATTTTGGTGTCCACGTGTGATCCATTCTTCTTGCAGACATATTCACTTGAGTGAATGAGGTTTGTAGGAAAATCAGAGCAAGATGGTGCATGCTGTTATTTTCTTGAACAAGAAGGCTCCCCTTGGGAAAATCAGCAGTTTTTTGGGTTACTAAAAGCCAGACCCTTAGCGATCAGCTGATCACTACCATGGCTATGTGCTACAAAGGGTTGCCTATAATGAGACAGCCCCTATAAATACATACATACATTTCTGCAGCACAACACTGCCACTAGGGGGAGCAAATTTAAGACAGATTTATACAGATCAATCTGTGCTTATAAAATATATCAGTATCAAAGAAACAGAGATGTGGACCCCATTACACTGCAGTATTATATTATTCAGTGAAAACGGGGTCATATATTTTTGCAGTATAAAAATATAATGTAATTGTGAATTTTAAATGTCCTTTCATGATCAGTGCTTCAGATCGACAGAACTATTGACAAGATGTCTCCTGTAAAGAATGTAACCTTCTTTGTTCTTTCTTTAGGTTTGTGATGCCACAAGACAAACCGTGAACCAGTGAACAATCTATACTAGGATAGAAGACAATTTTTCCAATGATTTTAATTGATTGCAATAAATTGCAAGAACAGTTATTTTTTTAGTGTGTTTAGTAATTGAACAAATGTCTTAATCATAATGGAAGCTAACTTTCTTATTCTAAAATCTGTAGTTATGGTAAGCTTTTCTTACATGTAACTGGCCACAATTCTGCATCTTCCAACTTTATTTGTTACCTTAGACATGAATTTTTCACGTTTTCTTGTAAGAAAATTAACACTTTAATGTGTATTCTTGGAAATATCCGCTCCTTGAGGTATTTGAGATGCTGTTTATTGTATTTGTATACATTTTTTTTTTTTTTGGGGGGGGGGGGATGTATCTTGGGAAGTTTGTAAGAAAAGATACACCTGCAGAAAATGTTCATTGCATGTTGCACTTATATTAGAATAATCAACAGGTATTAGGCCTTAACAGAGTGACTGAAGGATTTCTTGTATAGAGGCTCGTTGATTGCATTGTTTGCACTGAATGGTAAAATACATGCTAAATTTAAACTTTGATATAGTGATCACCTTTTTGATTGATTGCCTGTACTTGGTTCACAGAATGTTTGGCCATACGGATGACAGTATATACATGGAAATCATATAAAGAATGGATCTTGATGTATAACACACAATACCCTTTGGGGCTGATACATGCCGAAAAGAGTCCAAAACCGGATAGGCTGCTTTGCTTTCCAGAACAACATAAAATAGGGCCAGAATCCTCTGCTGATTGATTTATTAATGTATCTTTCATGCTTTTAAACAGAACCTCAAGTCTTATATATAGACATGAGTTTAAGGAATAACATTTTGGCTGCCTACACTGTCCACTAGAGGGAGCTTAGGAGCTACATCCTATTTCTACATTAAACTGAAAAATAAGACAGTATTTATAAGGTTCTTATTTCTTAAGCTCCAGGTAAAAAAAAAAAAAAGCCAAAGCGACAGCACTCTTCCTTACTCCCTGTAGAGGTCTGCATTTTGAGTTCCCTGACATTTTTTGTTCTCTGCCTTGCAGAGAACTATTTACATCCCAACACTTGACTCTTGGGCCATGTCTCCCGCACCAGTTATGGCAGTTATGGCCACTCCATCCTGGATTAACCTTGCAGTATAAATGTTTTCTTTTGTTTATACTATTAACTGCATGGCCAGATATATTGTGGATATGGCGTTAAATGTGGTGGTCCTATTTGAACATTCATGGCATATCTACAACGTACGCAATAAATGTCCAATAAGTGTAGATCTCACCTCTGCAGGACATTGAGGGCATATCTTATATAGAGATGGGATGCATATTTTCTCAGTGTATCCTACTGACCTGTTTTTATGTGTGCAATACATACCCTGTCCTATTAATGCTAAGACTCTCACTGTTTCCAAATAGGTGGTATAATGTTTTTACAGGGGTGGACTGAGCAGTTAGGAAGTTAACAATTTCTTCATAACCCTGTTCTCGCCTATGTAAATAATGAGGTCCTGCAGCAATGTTCTCTTTAAGCCTTCTTAGAGAGGGACCTGGCCACTTTTCCCATTAAGGGTGTGTTCACATCATGTTTGAAAACTAAATTCACAATATGCATTGGAAATTTCTCTGTGCATGCGCTGAATGTATCCATAGAGCCTCATTGACCCACTATATAATAAAAACAAATGCTTTTGACATCTATTGAGGATATGTATCTCCATATACCTTTCTTTTAAACTGTATGGAATAGTATAGTAAACTGTGTTATTGCATGCAAAGGCATACTTTAAAATATATCCATTTTTTCCCAGTGGGACCCTATGGATGACATAGTCCCAACATATATTTCGGATTAAAGGCTCTGTTGTGAAGCCAGTGTCAATATATCTTGCTGTGAATGGGTTAATGTTAGGACTAGAGATGAGCTAATTGAATCCAACGAAGTGGAATCTGATCGGAATTTCAGGATTAATTTGATTCGCCATGAAGCCAAATTTCCATGTGCCTTGTGGTAGTGAATCGATTTAACCTGAAATAGTGTAAAAACAACAACAAAAAAAAAAACATACTTATCTCCTCCATTTGCTTGCGATGGGCCAGCCACCGCCATCTTGATTGAAGATCTTGGCTGAAATCCTGTGCATGGTGATGTATGAAGTCACCATGCCACCCAGCATGACGACATCATCTCAGGCCATGCGAGATTTCGTACCAGAGATTCACGCAAGATGGCGACGGCCGGCCCGTCGTGAGCAAATAGAGGCGGTAAGTATGATTTAGTAATTTTTTCTGTAAATTTTACACTGCATTTTTATTCTCAGATGCTGAGATCATGTATGAACATGGCATCTGAGTGGTACAATGATGGGGAGCGGCGCCATAGCAGCTCCCTGTCATTGCACCCGCTACTTACAAAAGTTTTTTCAAAAATTCCTGTTGGTCTAAGTAAATTAAGAGATTAATTTTCAAGATCCCTGGTGGTCTGGGTCAGTGAAGGGGGTAAAAGGGTTATCCAGTATAATTTAAAATTCAACTGTAGGCAGGATTGTGTTAAAGAATGTACAGTAGGAAAAAAATCTCACTCACCTTATAAAAGACCCTCTGTTCCAGTGCAGCTCTCACTGGACCATAACAGACTTGAATCTTTTTGGGTCACAATACTGCTACGGCCAATCAATAGCCTTGGCAATAATTTGCCATACTTGCACACTTGACTGCCAAGTCCATGGATTGGTGGCAGCAGTTTTTTTGCCATGAGCAAACCCCCATCACTTCCTGTCTGATGGGGTCCACTAGGGGCCGTGGTGCTGAAACAGAGAGCATTTTTAGAGTTGACTCGGTTTATTTTCGCTACAGTTTAAATTATACCGGGCATCCCTTTAAAGATCAGGATTCCTGATGGTCAAGGGCAGTAGAGGGCTTATAGAGTTTACATTTTTTTTTAATAATGCTAAAAATGCTTAAAAATATGAAAGAAGTAATGCCTCAAGGATCCTCCTGTGCTTCTTAGGACTACAAATGGTCTCCACTTTCTGGACCCTATCGACATGGGTATGTGATGCTGCAGCCAAACACTGGCCACCATGGAATGTACTAAGCACCTTTACTAGTCCTGAGACTATTGCAGAACTGAAGGTTGCTGCCTTTTTTGTAGTATGCATGCTTTGCAGTGTTATACTTTGCAAAGAATCTACAGTAGGATTAGCTTTGCTGATAAACATGTCATAGAAAGCATGGAACAATACCTACCAAAAACAGATAACAGGAAACAATTCATTTGCTTTAAATGCACAACTTGCCTCCCACAGGAATTCTGGTATTATCCCTTAAGTGCAAAATATTGTAGCTTTCTTTGCCTTGCACTAGACTAGATGGAAGCAATTTATTAGCTTGTTTTTGTGGTTTAGCGCAAATATTTCAAGCCTTGTATTATATGCAAAAGAATTTCATGTTGCTTGCATTCTCCATGCACTCTAAAGACTGTTTGCTTCACTGACATCACCTTTGATAAATGACAGTATTTTTATATTCTGATAATTGCCATATCATCCTTCCTTCACAGCTATGCTCCTATTCCAAAGATGTGAATGTTAGGCTAGCAATTTAATATAATGACTTTCATCTGTCCACGTTTGGAGTAAATTTGTGATACAAAAGTACAGTATACTATCTGCAAAACAAATACTAGATACAGTACATCAGAATACAATGCATAGTAAATGCAAGTCTTCAAATGCAATAGACAAATGGGTTTATTACATGGAATGCATCCACTGTAGATGCAGTATTTCCTGATATATCACTGCTGACCAGTACTGAAACAAAATATATTACACTGTCTGAAAATAATTATTCAAACAAAAGGTTATTTTTGCTACCCCCATTGGCTGTCTACAACAAGCCAGGAATTCCTCATAATTTCTGATAATATTGATTTATAAATAAGTATTTATATATACAATTAATACTTCATATTTAGGCATAGTAGGAAATAGGAAATTAGTGCAAGAAAATTTCTTTGAATGCTTAAGGATATTAATTAAATTTGTCTATTATATACTAATTGTCTCTTACATTGAATCTGCCCTGGTGCTTAACTGAACGCCAGTGATTTTATGTTATCATTGCTGGGGAAGCCCTTATGGACTCTCATTGGCAACCACGTGGTACATGTTCACAAAAAAGTCGGCTAGAAGGGAGATCCTCTTTGTAACAGAGTCCAGAGTGAGATTCTCCCTCTATGACATCTGCCCCCCCATTTGCCCTGATAGGACTTATAAAAAGGGGTGACGTGACATTTCATGTAATGTATTTTAATGGCGTTGCAATGCGATATCCAAGTCAGATTTTTTGCGATTGATGCAGCTGCAACAATGCGACACCATTGAAATATATTATATAAAATGTCACCATGTAGCCATATCCTTTTGTGTTACACAATTATTCTGCGACTTGTTGCATGACATGTCACCGTGTAGCCGTACCCTTACTTGACTTAATATGATATTGGTTGGTGTGGGTCTGAGATAAAAAGAAAGTAAAAACATACCAAATAAAATATAAACATGAAGATGTACATTTAGTAATGTGTGCCATTTAATGAAATACATCTTTTCATGGTGGCTACTTGACAGATCTTATCTTTTTAGGACAGCTGTTATTGAATATACAGTATTTAAAGGGGTTGGCCCATCTCAGCCATTGATGACATATTGCTAGGATATGCCTTAAATGTCAGATGGGTGCTGGTCCCACTTCTGGGACCCGCTCCGATCTCCAGAAAGGGGCTCCTGAAATGTACAGAGAGTGCTGGGTCAGCTGATTCCAGCAGTCCCATAACAGTGACTGGAAAGGTGGCTGTGCCTGCAGTCTCCATTCACAGCAATGAGACTTCTGGAAAAAAAAAGCTGAGCACACTCACTTGGCGATTTTAGGAACTCCTGTAGTGATAAATGGAGAGCACACCTCGCATGTGTGATGTTGAGTCCTTCACTTCTTGGGGCCCATTCTGGAGATAGAAACAGGTCCCAGAGGTGGGAGCCGCACAAATTTGATATTTATGAGATGTCCAAGTGATATGCCATCAATGGCTGAGATGGGAATACTCTTTTAATGAATCACAGTTGTGGCATCAATGTAATATACAGAAGGCCTTAATGGCACTTATAAGATTAAATAATACAATAAATCTAATGAAATACATCTGTAAAGACTCACACAGCATATGACTGTAGAATGGCTTCAAAAATCAAAAAGTTGAATGTGTAAAAAACAGGCATAACTTTCTAAGCATTTTTATTGACTGTAAAACTTAACTTTAACTATCTGAAAATGTTGTAACTGTTCAACAACAAAAAAAAAATCCTATTTTCTGTATACGACAATCCTCTATTTGTTATTAAATGACAAGATATTGTAGGGTTTTACCACTTTGTATTGTATATTTATGTATCCAAAATTGAATAAAATTTTTAATGAAAAGACAATTGATAAAACCATACATATCCAAATATTATCTGCCATTATACAAACTGCAGTCTGTGTTTTGCAAACTGGTGGCGCATGCCTGAGTAGTTTATAGACTTGTTAATATTTTAATCTTGCTTCTAATATCTTTTACACTTGCATCATGGTTTCTGTTTATAATGAAACAATGACAGCTACTGTATGTCCGGTCTATTTTCAGATGGATGCCAGCGCATCCTAATCACTGTTCCCTCTAAGTTATGCGATCTGACAATGAGAGAGTTAAAAATGCCACACCTTATAGATAGGCATATCTGCAATTTGACTCATTTACCTTGTTAATATGTTGTATTAACTGTTTGCTTTCTAGAATGCCCAGGGTATGTATATGAGCTCTAAGCAATATTGCATTACAACTGTAAGTAGGGACAGACAAGGACAATGAGCTCTAAGACTAGAACTCAGCCTGCTTTCCCTACGTACTTGCAGTACAAGCCCTATATATCAAGACTGCAACTGGTCAACAGTCCCTACGCTATTTAAGTTCAGAGATGGACAAACAACAAAAGACAAATACAATACCAAAGTTATATGTAAATGGGTCAGAACCAGACAAGCTATGCAGTACCAAACAAGAGACAGAGAGTAGTCAGAAGACAAGCTAGGGTCAGAGGAACGACCACTCCAATAAGCACAGGAACAAGGAAACAGGAACACAGCTAGTCAGTAAGAGACTATCACTGGCACTGGTGTATGGCCAGAAAGGGGTTTAAATAGAGCTCCAACGAGTCCCAGGATCAGAACTTGATAGGTCCATGACTTGGTGCTCCATTAGTCAGAACAATAGCACATAGTAATAGAGCAGCTGAGCAATCCGCCCACTGCTAATCTCCCCCAGCACACGCCTGCTGCAGGGAGAAACAAAGTGTTGCATCCTTTTACTAAGCATGCTATCGTGTCACTAGGGGGTGCTGCTCAATAGTGCTTCTCTCCTGATGCAACCTCGCTGAGGATCACGCCTCTGGAGCCCGGACAGTTAACTTTCTTACACTCTGTCTCAAATGCTACCAAATGTAAGGTGGCTATCCTATAAGTCAATGTTTGTCCTTTTAAACAGGCCTTGAGACATGACTTAGATAATTATCTAAGTCATTTCTCAAAGCCTGTTTAAAAGGTCAAACATTGACTTATAGGATATCTACCTTATATCTGGTGACATTAGAGGCAAAGCATGGTAAGAGCTTATTTACATAACCTCTTCCCAGAATTCCAGAGGAGCATTGCCTGGCCCATAAGACTCTTTGCACTGATTAAGCACTCTCCATAATGAAACATAGTATCCCCCAGCTTAGAGGGAACACTGATCCTGATGGACTCTATCGACTTTATTACGATTCATTGGGGTTCATTTGAGGATCTGGTCTTTTTGAGGGCAAGAGTAGTGTTGCAGACTGCCCTGTTCTGCCCAATGAACCCCATTTATGTTAATGTAAACAGAGCCTTACACTTTTTCTGGCACATGCCTTAATTAAATGTTAGATTTTTGTCTTTATGCTTTGCCTTTATTTTATAAGATTAATTTGGGTTTATAAAAGATATTTGAAATATTTATTGCATGACGTTAACATTTTTGTCTGAATCACAGTGTCAATAGAAAAGCTAATTGAAAATGATAGTTAAAAGTTTGATTAACAGGATTTCAGAATTATGTTTTAATGGCAATTTTGAAATGAACAAGTCTTGTTACTGAATGTAGAAATCAACGTGCAATACATTATAAGCCTTGGTATAACAATACACAATAGAAATTGTATAGGAAATACTTATACATGCAGGATTCTGATTTATAATTAATTTAGTGACTTTTACTCAAAATATTACATTTAAAGGATTTTTTGTGTGCAATTGTGAGCATGATTTGTGCTTAATACATTTTTCAACCGAAGAATGCTTTTTCATAAATTGATTTTATTAAATGAATGTGCTTGATATTGCTACCACAATAAAAATGTCTGCATTTTTTGTGGGAAAATTGTCTTGCTTTTTTTGTATTTAGATTAAGTTAAATTCATGTGAAAAAATGTAGGAAATGTATTTACGTTTTTTGGGAAATTTAGGTCCTTGTCACATAAATTATTGTAACAAGGACATTGCCATTACACCTAGAGGTTCTGCTCTCTTCGCAATTGCCACACTGCAGTTGCAGATAAAGGCTCATTTGCATATATTAAAACATCATTTTTTTTCAGCAATGTGGGCACATATGAACATAGGACCAACAAAGAAGCCTTCAATTGCCAAGTGCACATGCAACAGGTCAGCCAGTGTCAGCCAGGTACATTATGGGGGGATGTATCAAACTCTGCATGCCAGAATTCTGGCTTCAAAAAGTTGCAAGTAGAGGCTTTGCAGCTTATTTTGGTCACTTTCACAAAAATGTAGTTACTTTTTGAGCACTGTGCGTCCCAGCATAACCTACAGATTTGATATGAATATGTAGTCAGAATGAAATGCCACTTTTTAAAAAGTAGCGATTCTACCCCAGGCTTCCCCCAGACTTACTTTTACTGAAATGGGCGCAAACATATCGCAATTGCACCACATTTTAGATTACTGTGTGCCATTTTCTTATATTTGGAGCAGGTGTGCTTAATAATCTAAAAGCTACAATGACATACATACAATACATCTACAATGGTAAATTCCCCCCTATGTGTCTTGAAGGAAGGTTGCTATGACACTAATACTACATCTTAACCATGTATAATTATAGTGTTACACTATGGTTCTATATATGCATCTCCTCGATACAGCAAGGGTGGTTTTGACTTCATCAGTAGACTATAGTTCTGATTGTGCATAGCTGTCATCTATTTAAGACTTCCCGATTTTGATTAAAAAAAATGTGTGCAAAGAGATTCTACTTTTCATGCACAGTAAGTATAGCAGTAATGCAATTCAGATTAAGGATTAACAAACCAGGGTGGTTGTAACCATGGAAAAAAGCAGTGTATGTGAAAATGAATCAAGCCAGCAAAGAAAGCAATATGGACAATCAGAATACATTAATAAGAGGCTTGTATTTACTTCTTCTACATAATAAATGCTATTTCTTGAAGTGAGACAAACCCTTTAAGGCTAAAAGAACCATAAACAAGCAACAATTGAAGACAGCTGCAGCAAAGGCTTGGCAAAGCATCACAAAAGAGGAAACCCAACATTGGGTGATGTCCATGGGTTCCAGACTTCAGGCAGTCATTGCCTTCAAAGGATTCTCTATAAAGTATTAAAAATGAACATTTTATTTACGGCAATATTAATTTTTCCAATTGCTTTTGAGCCCCTGAAATTAGGAGGCTTTTTAGAAAAATGGTTACAATTTCTAAATGTTTTAAAGATATTTTTGTTCAACCTCTTGAATCAAACCTAAAAGTCTATACTTCAATTGCTCAGTTATTTAATTTGAAATCCAATGTAATGCCATGCAGAGCCCAAATCATGAAGATTGTGTCACTGTCCAAATATTTCTGGACCTAACTGTATATATGTGATTGCTGCAGCAATGCCCAATGTGTGTCAGCAATTTACCTCTGTTTATTAAGGTGAAATTGAGCGTCAAGCCTCAATCATCCATTTACATTTATTCAGTTTCCACAAAACAAGCAACCTTTTTGGGAGGGTTCAGTTTAATTACCCTTCATGTATACATGATTACTGCAGCTATACCAAGAGTGTGGCAGCAATCTACCTATGTGTATTAAGGTGAAATTGAGTGTCAAGCTCCAATCATCCGTTTCTGTAAAATCCATTTCCACACGGTTGGAATTTCAATTTTTGGGAGATTTTTAAATGTAATTAAACCAGAATATATACAATGCCTTGCGAAAGTATTCGGCCCCCTGGAACTTTCAACCTTTTGCCACATTTCAGACTTAAAAAAAAAAGATATAACGTTTTAAATTTTTGGTGAAGAATCAACAACAAGTGGGTCACAATTGTGAAGTAGAACGAAATTTATTGGATCATTTAAACTGTTTTTGTAATAATAAAACTGAAAAGTGGGGCATGCAAAATTATTCGGCCCCCTTGCATTAATACTTTGTTGCACCACCTTTTGCTGCGATTACAGCTGCAAGTCGCTTGGGGTATGTCTCTATCAGTTTTGCACATCTAGAGACTGAAATTGTTGCCCATTCTTCCTTGCAAAACAGCTCGAGCTCTTTGAGGTTGGATGGAGAGCGTTTGTGAACAGCAGTTTTCAGCTCTTTCCACATATTCTCAATTGGATTCAGGTCTGGACTTTGACTTGGCCATTCTAAGACCTGGATACGTTTATTTTTTAACTATTCCATTGTAGATTTTGCTTTATGTTTGGGATCATTGTCTTGTTGGAAGATAAATCTCCATCCTAGTCTCAGGTCTTTTGCAGACTCCAACAGGTTTTCATCCAGAATGGTCCTGTATTTGGCTCCATCCATCTTCCCATCAATTTTAACCATCTTCCCTGTCCCTGCTGATGAAAAGCAGGCCCAAACCATGATGCTGCCACCACCATGTTTGACAGTGGGGATGGTGTGTTCAGGGTGCTGAGCTGTGTTGCTTTTACGTCAAACATATTATTTTACATTGTTTACAAAAAGTTGGATTTTGGTTTCATCTGAGCAGAGCACCTTCTTCCACATGTTTGGTGTGTCTCCCAGGTGGCTTGTGGCAAACTGTAAACAAGACTTTTTATGGATATCTTTGAGAAATGGCTTTCTTCTAGCCATAATGGCCAGATTTATGAAGTGGTCGACTGATTGTTGTCCTATGGACAGACTCTCCCACCTCAGCTGTAAATCTCTGCAGTTCATCCAGAGTGATCATGGGCCTCTTGGCTACATTTCTGATCAGTGTTCTCCTTATTTGAGATGAAAGTTTAGAGGGATGGCTGGGTCTTGATAGATTTGCAGTGGTCTGATACTCCTTCCATTTCAATATGATTGCTTGGGATGTTTAAAGCTTGGGAAATCTTTTGGTATCTAAATCCGGCTTTAAACTTCTCCACAACAGTACCACAGACCTGCTGGTGTGTTCCTTCATGATGCTCTCTGTGATTTAAACAGAACCCTGAGACTATCACAGAGCAGGTGCATTTATACGGAGTCTTGATTACACACAGATGGATTCTATTTATCTTCATCAGTCATTTAGGACAACATTGGATCATTCAGAGATCCTCAATGAACTTCTGGAGTGAGTTTTCTGAACTGAAAGTAAATGGGCCTAATAATTTTGCACGCCCAACTTTTCAGTTTTATTATTACAAAAAAAGTTTAAATGATCCAATAAATTTCATTCCACTTCACAACTGTGACCCACTTGTTGTTGATTCTTCACCAAAAATTTAAAATTTTATATCTATTTGTTTGAAGCCTGAAATGTGGCAAAAGGTTAAAAAGTTCCAGGGGGTCGAATACTTTCGCAAGGTACTGTATGAGATTACTATAAGACACAGGGTAAGGCATTATTCTAACTGTGAGTGATAACAAGAAATTAAGCATTAGGCTTTATTTCCACATGGTTGGAATGTTATTTTTTTAAGTTGTTAATAGAGATGAGCGAGCACTAAAATGCTCGGGTGCTCGTTATTCGAGACGACCTTTTCCCGATGCTCGGGTGCTCGTTTCGAGTAAAGAACCCCATTGAAGTCAATGGGAGACTTGAGCATTTTTGCAGGGGACCAAGGCTCTGCCTAGGGAAGGCTGGGTGAAAGAAAATGATGTAAACACCACGGAAATGGACAGGAAACAGCAAGGGCAGCATGCATGGATGCCTCTGAGGCTGCCTAATCCCACCATTACCCCAAATTCTCCTGCAACAGCCTGGTGGTTACCCTCATGGCAATTGTGCTCAACCAGACCAAGAAAGGCGAGGCACATGCCCATCACATGTTAGGGAAGCACCCAGCTAGGTGCAACGAAGGTCCATCACCCATGCCCATGCTGGCACTGCTCTCCTATCCCCAGCCACAAGATGCAGGCATAAGCCTGACACAGCATGGCGGTGACACCAACAAGTGACCAAGTTAGATGAGGTAGCTGCTGAAGCACCCAAAAATTTAGCCTGACACAGCATGGCGGTTACACCACCAATGACTTTGTCCGACTGAGAATGCAGTGAAATGGCTTTTGTTGAGCCTCAAAAATTTTTTTTCTTTTCGGAGTACATAAAGTCGACCCTCAGCAAAAATTTTTTTTTTTAAGTGTCGGTACTTCCTCCTGAAAAATTGTTTTGGACTGTCTGTTTGACGCTCCTGAAACATTGTTTTACACTGTCTGTAGTTGACACTGCGGAAAAAATTGTTTGGAGAGAGGGCCTGTAGGTGGACCTCCGGAAAAATTGTTTGGAGAGAGGGCCTGTAGGGGGCCCTCCGGAAAAGTTGTTTAGAGAGAGGGCCTGTAGGTGGACCTCCAGAAAAATTGTTTAGAGAGAGGGCATGTAGGTGGACCTCCGGAAAAATTGTTTGGAGAGAGGGCCTGTAGGGGGCCCTCCGGAAAAATTGTTTAGAGAGAGGGCCTGTAGGTGGACCTCCAGAAAAATTGTTTAGAGAGAGGGGCCTGTAGGGCGCCCTCCGGAAAAATTGTTTAGAGAGAGGGCCTGTAGGTGGACCTCCAGAAAAATTGTTTAGAGAGAGGGCCTGTAGGGGGCCCTCTGGAAAAATTGTTTAGAGAGAGGGCCTGTAGGTGGAACTCCGGAAAAATTGTTTGGAGAGAGGGCCTGTAGGGGGCCCTCCGGAAAAATTGTGGTAAAAGAGTGCCCCCCAAAAATTGCGTTTTTTGGGTCAGCGTTAGGCAAAGATGACAAGCAGGAGGAGGAGTAGAGAAGAGGAATCGGATACATAAGTAATGTTAATCTTTAGCTGCTTTCCCCCAGAGGAGATTTGAATTCCGGTGAAACCCAGGCTTTGTTCATTTTAATAAGCGTCAGCCTGTCAGCACTGTCAGTGGACAGGCGTGTACGCTTATCAGTGATGACGCCACCATCTGCACTAAATACCCGCTCTGACAACACGCTAGCAGCAGGGCAGGCCAGCAACTCCAAGGCATACAGCGCCAGTTCAGGCCACGTGTCCAGCTTTGAAACCCAGTAGTTGTATGGAGCAGAGTGATCGGTCCAGACGTTGGTATGGTCAGCTAGGTACTCCCTCACCATCTTTCTGTAAAGCTCACCCCTACTCTGCCTAGACTGGGGACAGGTGACAGTGTCTTGCTGGGGTGACATAAAACTGGCAAAGGCCTTGGAGAGCGTTCACTACGTGAAACAGTTGCTGCTGATGCACCAGCTCTGGCCCTGCTTCTCCCTCTGGCCACACCACTGCCTCTTCCAACCTGTTCTGGTGCAGCACTCGCCTCCGCCTCAGAAGCACTGTCTTCACTCGGCTTATCAACCCAGCTTGGGTCAGTCACCTCGTCATCCTCCGATTCCTCAGTCTGCTCCCCCCTCGGACTTCCTGCCCTGACAACAACTTCACCACTGTCTGACAACCGTGTCTCCTCATCGTCCGACACCTCTTTACACACTTCTTCCACTAAGTCAACATTGTCATCATCATCACCTACAGACTGCGACAGTTGGAAAACTTGGGCATCGGGAAAGAGGTCAGCAGCAACCTGAGAAGTGGTTTGTGACTCTGGGAAGGGTCCAGAAAACAGTTCCTGAGAGTATGCCGGATCGCATTCCAAATTTTCCTGGGAGGGGGCAGACTGGGGGGAAGGAGGTTGAGGTGGAGGAGCCAGAGGAGTGCTCCCTTGGGTAACGTGGGTGGACTGCGTGGAAGACTGACTGGTGGACAAATTACTTGAAGCATTGTCCGCAATCCACGACATCACCTGTTCGCACTGTTGTGGTTTCAACAGTCCTCTACCACGTGTCCCTGTAAGTTGAGACATGAAGCTAGGGAGTGTAGCTCTGTGGCGTTCCCCTGCTCCCTCATTAGCAGGTACTGTCTCACCCTGCCCAGGACCACGGCCTCTGCCCCCTGCAGTAATTGAATGCCCACGCCCACGCCCTCGTCCTCGACCCTTAGCCCTGGGGTTCAACATTTTCTGTATATAAGTGTATTATATAAAAAAAAAAAAAACTGGGCCTGCTGTACTGAAACCCACAAACTTGTTCAATCTGAACAAGTTAATATATAGGTGGATAAGTTAGAGCAAAATTACGTGTTATTATATACCGTTCAGTATGGAGCAATTACACTGAAACTATTAGATTAGGCAGACTTGGTCAGCTTAATTGCAAACCAGACAAATGTCGCACAGAGATTTTTGTAATGTAGCTGTATCAGTGAGAGCAAAAGACCTTTTTTAATTACATGACGTACAGAATGTGTCACCTGGACAGAAAATACGGATTGTGCTTTGTATATAGGTGGATAAGTTAGAGCTAAATTAAGTATGTTATTACGTACCGTGCAGTATGGAGCAATTACACTGAAACTATTAGATTAGCCAGACTTGGTCTGCTTAAGTGCAACCCAGACAAATGTCGCACAGAGATTTTTGTAACGTAGCTGTATCAGTGAGAGCAAAAGACCTTTTTTAATTACGTGACATACAGAATGTGTCACCTGGACAGAAAATACGGATTGTGGTTTGTGGTGACTGGACAGCTGAACTGTGACACACAGAATGGTTCCACACAGCTGTATGAAATGGATTTGTATCACTGAGATAAAAACGATTAAAAAAAAAAATTGTTATTTATAGCGATAGCTGCATTACTAGTACCAGCCAGCCCAGAGACAAAAAAAGTGTCTTGTAGCCCTTAGAAGGGCTGTTGGGTTCTTTTGATATCACTTCTGCCTAACAGAGAACTAAATCCAGGCCCTAACACTCTCCCTGAAACGCAGCAGATCTGTCCCTAACGACATCCAGACAGCATCTGAGCCGAGCACTGCGGGCAGTCAGTAGTATATTCCAGGGTCACCTGATCAGGCCAGCCAACCCCTGCTATCGACATGTAAGGGCCCCACGTGATGCTGGGTGTACCGCAGAGTCTCCTGGCTTGTGATTGGCTGAGTTTATAGGCGCCAAAAATTCAAAATGCGGGAGATGCCATTTCCTCGAGCATGGCGAGATGCTCGTCTGAGCATCGAGCACTTACGAGTACCGTAATGCTCGAACGAGCACCAAGCTCGGACGAGCATGCTCGCTCATCTCTAGTTGTTAAATTTAATTAAACCAGCATATATATGTGATTACTACAAGACACAGGACAGCAATCTATCTGTTAGTGATAATTGAGCCTGAGGCATGGCCCTTAATCTTCGGTTAACGTTCATTTTATTCTCTGCACATTTGTAATTTATACTTTTTGGGACTTGTTCAATTTAATTATACCATCATGTACTGTAGGTGATCAGTACACAGGCTAGGGTAACAATTTACCAGAGAGTGTTAACCATGAGGGAAAAGTAGGAGGTGCTGCCACTTGAGGAGTAGGAGTTGTAGGAGAAAGAATCATAATGATAACGATGACATTGGCCACGTCAATGGTCTCAGTGGGAGGAGGAGGTAAAAAGAACTGGGGCACGCTGGCAAGAATAGTCATCTGTAAACTCGCTTGCTCACGCAGTGACAAGCATATCGGTGACATTAAGCAGTCTGATTATTACTGGATAGTCATGCTTTTAGACCTTTGCTACTAAGGCAAATTTGGGGAATGTTTTCCTCTCTCAAAAAGGGAGGACAAATTACGTTACTACCAGGAAACACTGGGTACGCAGCGTGCCACAGCTTACAGCGAACAGATGCCTGCCACCTGCATGTCTGAAATGGAAGGCCCCTCTCTGTCCCCTACAGAGTCAATCCCCTTTCTCTGCCATGAACAGCAGAAGCTGCAGCACCAGCAGCAATTTTAGTCTCCTCAACATGATGGAGCAGTGATACACTCTCCCTCTCCAAAATTCTTCTATTAATTGCTTTCAGCAACACTGTTCAAAGCGTGAGTACTTGCCACATCTCTATGCTCAGCTAACAGGACAATGGCGGAGACTGCGCGGGATGAGGGTTTTATAGGGCTGTGACATCACAGGGGATCATTATGGGTGATCTCACGTTCTCAGACTTCTTACTTTAATTTTACATGTAACACATGCAGCCACCATTTTAGGAAAACCTGATTTGTTGCAAATCAAAGTTTTCCTAAACTTTGGACCAAATTCAGCTTTGAATGCTTCGCTTCACTCAACAGTAGTGGTAACACCTAAACAGACCAAATTGTCCTCCGCCAGTGTCCAAAACATCACTTTTGTCAAAATGAACCAAGCCTGGATTCAGGAGGATTTTCACACTCCTCTGGCTGATTCCGATGAATAGACTTTGCCTTGCTGGCGGGTCTCCATCTTGCCATGTTGCTGTCTATATGCCTACTAGTGTTGAGCAAAGCAAAGCATCCAACGTGAAATTCGGTCCAAATTTAAGGAAAAATTCAATCCTAAACTAAGCCGAATTTCCTCGCGCTTTGTGGTAACTACAGATGAATGAAGTTTTGAAAAATTCAGTTTGGCTGATTTGCCAAAGGTTGACAAGAAATTTGATTCTTTGCAAATTAATTCATCATGAATCGCAATAAATCGGGTACACCCATACATCATGGTGGCTGAGGAAATGTATGGAGAAAGCTGTTGCAATGAGACTGCTCTATACATGGCGGGTGCCGGCTGTATCATACAGCAGAAACCCCACCTCAATGATGGGCAATCAACACCTATTGCGGCATCTGTGAGGTAAGGCAGAGGGAGCCGCTTCCGATTAAATTGTGTGGTTCCAGTCAGTTACCATGGCAGCCTGGTTGCTTTTAAAGCTTCCCGTGGCTGCCATGGTAACCTCCCTGCTGCACTGTACCTGAGGCACAGTACAGCAAGGAGTGCGTCAAAATGTTATTCACCCTAATAGATCTCTAGCGCAACTGCTAACAGAAGGCATTCACTATAATCAATTTACAGTAGCTCTACTGCACACATGAACAGATCAAAGTATTTAACCAGGGCATCATACTAACACTATGTAATGCAACTGCTAACAGAAGGCATTCACTATAATCCATTTAGTTCCACTGCACACATGTAGAGAGCGAAGTATTTAACCATGGAGTAATACTGAAGCTGTGAAGGTAGACCGGTCGAAATACTGAATTTTCCCCTCACAGTGTTATGTCATTTGTAGATACATGTATTTAATGCTATACAAATATATATATATATATATATATATCTCAGCTTTGTAAATGCTTATGCAGCTGTATAGAATGTCTATATCCTGGTATTGTGTCCAAGATGCTGCGGTGCGGTGTGTCACAAAGGAATGTGTGTATATTTATATATACTTTTTATATTATATTTTTATACTTTGTAACTTTTATAAAGCTTGCGTATAATATATGTATATATTTAACTAGTCTAAGATGGCCCCCGTACTCTTATCAAAATGACTTTTTCAAGCTAGTGACGTAGAATGGAATGCAACTTCTATCCAATCAAGGATTATATTGTTTGCTATTTGCATGCTTACGCCCCCTTTCCTTTTTGTATCGAATAAGTACGTGTGTTAATAAAGAAACAAGCCAGAGGCTGTAATGATTTTGCCACAGAAGTACGGCCAAAGGACTCAATACTGGAATCATAAGTCTGTGTTTTGTCCTTAATTATTGTGCGCACCCGTGTTCAAAACAATTCGGAATGACTGACTGAATTCCATAAAGGACAGGTTTATGTCCACCTCAACAGCTGGCGCCCAACCCACGGGGCCCCCGAAAGGAGCACCAGGACTCGCTCGGTGTCCCAACCCTCGACCGATGCCACGGGCACCACTCCCTCCCGAAGGGGACTGATCACCCTAACCGACCACGGTAAGTTATATATACACTGTATGTGATAACTTACCTGTGGCTCGAGGGGGGAGTGGTAGTCTGGGGTTTAGGTTTTGTGGGGCCTGAGTGAAACGTCATGTGACCAGACGCCTGGTGGTCTCCGCCGGGGATTCCGGAAACCTACAGCCCCTCAGGAAAGGTCACGTGGGGATTCAGTCAGATCATGCAGCTGCTGGCAGCGGCTGTGAGAACACGTTGAAGTAGTGATTTAGGTGGCGCCTGGGTATTCCGACACGTTACGGACCAGTTGCCCAGAGCGTGCGCCTAAAACACTTAGAGTAGTCATCTAGGCGGCGCCTGGGTATACCAGCAAGTTACTCAGAACGCGCGTCTAGATTAGGGATTTGGGCGGCGCCTGGGTATACCAGCAAGTTGCCCGGAGTGTGCGCCTGGGATTTGGTGACGCCTGGATATACCAGCAAGTTATCCAGAGCGTGAGGCTCGGGTATACCGACAAGTTACCCGAGTCTCAGACCAGTTAGTTAGTTGTTAGGTTGTGCGCTGAGTGGTAACCGTTGTGCCCATTGTTGCAACTCCCTCACAGGCGAAGTGTTGATTGCAGTTTGAAGTTTAGCCGCGGGAGTCGGCGTCTAAATTGGGGAGATCGTAGTGTGTTTCTCTCTCCCCGGGGAAATCGTAGTGAGGTCTCTTTCCCCTCCCCCCGTGATTTATTGGCTAGTCGGAGGACGGTTAACTCAGGTTGGCGAACACGGCCGCGCCAATGGGGCACTGTAAAATATGCTTCAAGTGTTCAAAAACCCAGCACAGTCTCCCGACTGGTGCTCAGAATTCTGTCAGTCTGGTGGAACAAAGAAGGCAAAAAGATATGTAAAGGATGTGAAAAGCTTGTTTAAGGCCTCATGCACACGTTCCGCTTTCTATCCTTTTTTTAGGATCCTGAAAAAAGGATAGAAAAAACGGACCCATTCACTTGTATGGGCGACGGACAGGCATCCGTTTTTTCACGGATGCCTGTCCGTTCCGTTTTTCAGATCCTTTTTCACTGGTGCATGTCCCATTTTCATCCTTTTAAACGTGACGGATGGCTCCATTGAACTCTATAGGAGCATCCGTGAAAACGGATGGAAACGGGTATGTATCCGTTTTCCATCCGTTTTCACAGATAGGTTGCTTGGAGACACAGAACCAACCTAAATTTAAAAAAAACGGATCCGTTTAAACGGATGGAAAACGGATGAAAAACGGATCCGTTTAAACGGATGGCAGTCCGTTTTAACGGATGAAAAACGGATAAAAAACGGATTGAAAAAAACGGACCGTAAAAACGGAACGGGTGCAGACGGAACGTGTGCATGAGGCCTAAGATAATTGGGATGCCTCCAGGAGGCAGATTACAGCCCAGTGAAAGTTTGATCGATGTAGCAAGAGCCTTCTATAGAACTGCTTCAAATCAGGGAAAAGGAAAGAGAAAAAAAAAGGATGGACCGTGGAAAGTGTATTGAAGGGAGAAGGGAAGTGATTAGAAGTGTAATAGGTTGGTGCAGGAAAAAATGGTTGATATGGTTTATGTAAGTGACTTATAGAAAGCTGCAGAATGGCGGATTTGACTCCTAAAGTGAGACAATGGGAGAAAAGGGAAAAAAAAAAAGATCTTCTTCTTCAGTTTTAGTTACAGTCCCCCTCCCCTTTGGAATTTATGACTATGACAATCTACTTGTTATGTCTGTGTGGACCAGAAATCTGACCTTGTATGTTGCCAGAGAACCGACTAGTAGATGAAGGTCACACAGCCAAGTTTACTGTGAGCGATATCTGCTCTACTGATGTGATGATGAGGCCAAATAAGGGTTAAGTTGAGAATAGAAGAAATCATCGCTCACAGGGAAGTGTTCTGGCATTAGGCCAAAAAGGGAGTGAACACTGGACATTCGCCCTTGAATTTACA
>ONZH01002555.1:0-26606 GCA_900303285.1 Rhinella marina
CCTCCTCCTCCGTCAATTGTCTCTTCTCAACTATACTGGCCTGGGTGCTATCAAGTGCTGCCGCCTCCTCCTCTGTCAATTGTCTCTTCTCAACTATACTGGCCTGGGTGCTATCAAGTGCTGTCGCCTCCTCCTTCTCCATTAATTGTCTCTTCTCAACTATACTGGCCTGGGGTGCTATCAAGTGCTGCCGCCTCCTCCTCCGTCAATTGTCTCTTCTCAACTATACTGGCCTGGGTGCTATCAAGTGCTGCCGCCTCCTCCTCCGTCAATTGTCTCTTCTCAACTATACTGGCCTGGGTGCAATCAAGTGCTGCGCCTCCTCCTTCGTCAATTGTCTGTCTCAACCATACTGGCCTGGATGCAATCAAGTGCTGCCGCCTCCTCCTCCGTCAATTGTCTGTTCTCAACCATACTGGGTCCAATACAGTACTATTACTGCTACTGATTCCACTGTCAAATGTCTGTTTTCCCCCCTACTGGGTCCAAGGCAATGCTGCCGGTGTTGCCAACTTGCACTTTGTGTCCTATGTTTCGTGTAATCACTTACACCTTGGCTAATGTGGCTTTTCTGGGGTGCACAAGGTCTAATTAAATGGTATGCCTGTCTGTCTTCAGACCTGTGATGTCACTGAGACCTATATATATATATATATATATATATATATATATATATATATATTTAAGTTATATTTAAGTATTTTCATTTTCTTAATTCACAGAGAACCTCTGTAACGTTCTAAATAATTATGATCATTGTTACGTATGGAAAGCTGTATTCCAGCATTCTGTCACCACAATTTCTCTCTATGCTAGTTTAAAAAGAACTATTCCTGATTGAAAGCAATGGAGACCTGTGATAAGAGTTCTGACCATGTGAACAGGTTAAATTAGAACATACATTTCTAAGAGGAAAAATGCTCACTGTTCAAACTACATTTTATGGGCTGTCTGCAGAATACACTTGGTCATGAAAAATGTCTGTGTGTATCTAAACTTGTCTTCTGACATACTCAAAGACATCTACCACACTATTCAATACCTATCTTGTTTTGATGCCCAGGACAGGAAATAGGAACACCTATAAAGAGCTTTAAAAGGGGGGCACCCCCTACCACCTCAGTTCCTGTTTTATGTCCTGCTGGATAGGAGAATCTATGGAGAGCTTTTCTTCTGCTGCAGAGCCTCAATCCAAAGTTATGGTTAGAGGTTACCTGGTACAACATATCTCCACTAAGACTTGCCTTATAAGTCTGGGTAGTGTTTCTGGCTCTTTCCTGGCCCCGAAGGATATCTAGTGGATGTAGCACGTTGTCCCCCGGTGTTTTACTTTGCAATAGATATCCGATCCCCCTTTGTTTTATATCCTGCTTCTGGGGTAGGGAACACATATCTCTGTAGGGGTTACAGCTGGAAGTGAGGATCCACTTGGAGGAAGTGGGGCATCGTAGCATTATACAGTGCAATCAATACAATGTGCACAGCCAGCTTTTTTTACCACATCTTCGTTATCCATAAGGCAATGTATAGCTTCAGAACTTGATTTGTTGATATTGTTGATATTGTAGTCCAGGGTTCAGTCTGGCTTAGAGGTAGTGGTAGTGGTACCTCGTACAGGTGCGGGGGAGATGCTGTTTCTATGAACTGTGGTCAGTACAAGGACCTTTCATGGTTTTATCTTTGAGTAACTAAATACCTTTACTGGCAGGGCACTGATGCTGGCACCCGGTCCGGTTTTTGAAAATAGCGCTCCTGCGCCCCGCTGTGCCCCCTGTATTTCTCCCGCTCAGTATGCTAATACTGAGCATCGGAACAGGGAGGAGGAGACGCCCGGGTTTCTCAATGGGTGTCTCCTTCTCCCTGGCTGTGCCGCGATCCAATCACATCGGAGAGCGTCACAGCCAAGGCAGGTATTGCTGGAACTTTACCCTTTCTTTAAAATGTATAAGAAACTCATTTATACTGATGATTTTTTAGGGGGGGGGTTGCACCTCAGCAAAATTGGTGACACAGTGGTCAAGGACTGGCCTAATTTTAAATCTCAGGTAATTCTGGAGTGGGCATTGTTCATGCCCAAATTTCAGAATTGCTTTGAATTGTTTCTGGGTCAGGGCCATAATGTAAATTGGACTGTGGTAAAAAAAAACATCTGTGTTGAGCAGGTGTAATTACAGAAATAAAGATTAGTAATGACTAGTCCCTCAAAGTCATTAACCTCTTCAGAACCAAGTCACTTTTCACCTTAAATTCCAGACCGATTTTTGCAAATCTCACATGTTTCACTTTATGTGGTAATAACTTTGGAACGCTTTTACTTATCCTAGCCATTCTGAGATTTTTTTTTCTAGTCACATTATACTTCATGACAGTGGTAAATTTGAGTTGATATATTTCCCCTTTATTTATAAAATAATGCAAAATGTACCAAAAATTTTGAAAAATTCACCATTTTCTAAATTTGAATTTCTCTACTTCTAAGATCGAGAGTAATACCTCACAAAATAGTTATCCTTCAACATTGTCCATATGCCTGCTTTATTTTGGCATAATTTTTTTTATGTCATTTTATTTTTTTAGGATGTCATAAAGTTTAGAATTTTAGAAGCAATTTTGTATTTGAAGAAACCCTGACGTACCCTTACAGTGTAAACCCTCAAAAAGTGATCGCATTTTGGAAACTACACCCCTCAAAGAATATATTAAGGGGTGTACTGAGCACTTTGACCCCCAAAGCACTTTACATAATTTGAAAACAATTGGCTGTTAAAATGAAAAGTGTCATTTCTTCCAATAAAATGTTGCTTTAGCCACAAATTTTTCCGAGGGTAACAGGAGAAAAAGCACCCCATAATTTGTTACCCATTTTCTCCTGAATGCGGCAACACCCCATATGTAGCGGTAAACTGCTGTGGGGGCACATGGCAGGATACACGGTGGGGGTTTCATTTTTTGCCAGATGAGGTGACGTTTTCATTGGTACCATTTTGGGATATATATGACTTTTTGATCACTCACTATTAAGCATTTTGTAAGGCTAGGTGGCAAAAAAAATGACATAGTTTTGCATATTTTTAGGCATAGTTTGGCATAGTTTTTATTAATTTTATTTTAACAGCGTTCACCTGACAGAAATTATCATGTGATATTTTTATATAGCAGGTTGTTATGGACGCAGTGATACTTAATATGCCTATTATTTTTATTTTTGTTAAGTTTTGCACAGTGAAAGCATTTCTGAATAGCATGAAATCTTGTTTTTCTGTTACCATGTTCTGAGAGCCATATATATATATATTTTTTCAGACAATTGTCTTAAATAGGGGCTCATTTTTTTGCGGGATGAGATGATGGTTTACATAGTAACATAGTAACATAATTTATAAGGCCGAAAAAAGACATCTTTCCATCCAGTTCGGCCTGTTATCCTACAAGTTGATCCAGAGGAAGGCAAAAAACCCCTGTGAGGTAGAAGCCAATTTTCCCCACTTTAGGGGAAGAAAAATTCCTTCCCGACTCCAATCAGGCAATCAGAATTACTCCCTGGATCAACGCCCCCTCTCTAGTAACTATAACCTGTAATATTATTACCCTCCAGAAATACATCCAGGCCCCTCTTGAACTCTTTTAGTGAACTTACCATCACCACCTCCTCAGGCAGAGAGTTCCATAGTCTCACTGCTCTTACCGTAAAGAATTCTCTTCTATGTTTGTGTACAAACTTTCTTTCCTCCAGATGCAGGGGATGTCTCCTCGTCACAGTCACAGTCCTGGGGATAAATAGTTCATGGGAGAGATCTCTGTACTGACCCCTGATATATTTATACATGGTTATTAGATCTTGCCTCAGTTGTCTTTTTTCTAAAGTAAATAACCCTAATTTTGATAATCTTTCTGGGTACTGTAGTCCACCCATTCCAGTTATTACTTTAGTTCCCTTCCTCTGAACCCTCTCCAGCTCTGCTATGTCTGCCTTGTTCACAGGAGCCCAGAACTGTACATAGTATTCCATGTGTGGTCCGACTAGTGATTTGTAAAGTGGCAGGACTATGTTCTCATCACATCTATGCCTCTTTTGATGCAATCCATTATCTTATTGGCCTTGGCAGCAGCTGTCTGACACTGGTTTCTGCAGCTTAGTTTCCTGTTTACTAAAATTCCTAGGTCCTTTTCCATGTCAGCGTTACCCAATGTTTTACCATTTAGTATGTACTGGTGACTTGCATTATTCCTGCCCATATGCATAACCTTACATTTGTCAGTGTTAAACCTCTTCTGCCACTTCTCTGCCCAAGCCTCCAGTCTATCCAGATACATCTGTAGCAGTGTACTGTCCTCTTCTGTGTTAATTACTTTACACAGTTTAGTGTCATCTGCAAAAATTGATATTTTAATGTGCAAGCCTTCTACATGATCTTTGATAAATATATTGAAGAGAATAGGGCCCAATACTGACCCCTGTGGTACCCCACTAATGACAGTGACCCAATCTGACTATGTGCCGTTAATAACTACCCTCTGTTTTCTATCACTGAGCCAGTTACTTACCCACATACAGACATTTTCTCCCAGGCCAAGCATTCTCATTTTATACACTAACCTTTCATGCAGTACAGTGTCAAATGCTTTGGAGAAGTCCAGATATACGACATCCATTGATTCGCCAAGGTCAAGTCTAGAACTTACCTCCTCATAGAAACTGATTAAATTAGTTTGACATAACCGATCCCTCATGAAGCCATACTGATATAGAGTTATTTGCTTATTTTCATTGAGGTACTCTAAACTTACCGGCCTATAGTTCCCGGGCTCTGTTTTTGGACTCTTTTTGAATATTGGCACCACATTTGCTATGCGCCAATCCTGTGGAACACTCCTGTCAGTATAGAGTCCTTAAATATCAGAAATAAGGGTCTGGCTATGACATGACTTAATTCTCTTAGGATACGGGGGTGTATGCCATCCGGTCCTGGTGATTTGTCTATTTTAATCATTTTAAGACGTCGCTGTACTTCTTCCTGGGTCAGACAGGGCACTTTTAATGGGGAATTTACTTTTGTATTCTGCATTTCATCTGACAGTTTATTTTCCTCAGTGAATACAGTGGAAAAAAAAATATTTAGTAGCTTTGCTTTCTCCTCATCGCTCTCTGCAACTCCCCCCTCATTACTCTGTAAGGGGCCGACACCTTCAGGTTTATACTTTTTACCATTTATATAATTAAAGAACATTTTAGGGTTAGTTTTACTCTCTTTGGCGATTAATCTCTCGGTCTCTAGTTTGGCTGTTTTTATTTGTCTTTTACATATTCTATTTTTTTTGAAACTTTAAATTTTTTATTTTCCAAAACTTGTTTTTACTTTTTTTTTATTTTATTTTTTGTCCCACTATGGGAATGCAACTTTTGGGGGTCTGATCCCCTCTACAATGCATGACAACTTTAAATTGTAATGCATTGGCTGTAAGTGTATTACACGGTGTAATACACTTACAGCCTGCTTGCCAGAGCAATCCAGGGGGCTGGATCTCACAGGCTTACATGGAAGGGAGTATGAAGCCTATGGAAGGCAGCACGATGCCTACACAGTTATCTGGTTCCCGTAACCGCAGCACGGGCACCTGATGAGCACGGGGACACTGTAGGTGCCATGGTCAGCGCTGACCACAGCACAGCTAGGGTTAATGCACCGGCATCTGTGTTTTCACCGATGCTGGCGCATACAGCAGGGGCCCAGCTATCAGTGACTGCCGGACCCCTACTACTGATTAGGCAGGCGCAGATCCTGCGCCCTCCCAATCAGCGCGCCATAGCTGTATGGTGCTGGGATTTAAGGCACGGTTCCCAGTGCCATACAGCTACGGCGCTAGTGTGTTATTCTCTGATCAGTTAGAAAGGTATATGATGCAATCTGTAGTGAATGTAATCTTCTTACCAGTGTCTGTATTTGTGAGCTATCCACTCCCTTCTGATTTTAGGCTGTGTCAGTGATGGGAAGGTTGGCACTATATCCTTAGGGGCACTCTCTGTGATACAGAGGCTCCTGCCAGATGGTAATTGAGGTGCCCTTGGTCGTCTGTGTTTTCAGGTGCCGTGTAGGCAGGGTCCTTGTTAGTTGTGACGCCAGCACCGTTAGGTGCGTTTGGAAGATGGCGGAGAATGAAGAGAGAGTCACTAGATTGCTGAACCAAACCACAACTTTACTGGTAATGTTGCCTTGAGGTAGATATTCAAAATACAGTAAGTGCTGCAAATTCTCCAACAGGCTTGACAAGGAGTGAATATTTCCTGGCTTCCGGAGTCTGGAACCTAATCACAATGTGGCAACCAACAGGGCGATCTCCCCAACGATAGGCCTTAATCCTTTGCGTCCGTTATTTGTACAGGTTGAGTCGTCGCCTTGGCTTTGGTCTCCTACTTGTTACTTACCTGGAAAATGCCCCTGGGGGCACACATCAGCATCTACATGCTCCACTTCTCTCCTACACTCCTCTAATCTAACTCCCTGATTCTGAGCCTGTTCTACCTCTATATCTTATATTATAAAAATGAGTTTCTGTCTGTCTGTCTGTTCTTTATGCGCGACCAAACAACTGGACCGATCTTTTTCAAATTTGGCACACAGGTACATCAGGTGTCCGGGAAGGTTCTAGAGCAGGTCTCAGCTCTCTAGGACTTACTGTTCCTGAGATATTCACAAAAAATGACCTGCATTAGCCAATATTAGCCTGGAAATCTTTCTCTTCAAATCCCAACTGCCATACACACGGTCACAAGTCCCTTATCAGCCAATAGAAGCTCGCAGGCCTTTAGTCTCCACATACCTACAGTTTTACTGTAGGTTTCCATAACAACCCAGGGATTTTTCTTCCTAGCTGTAAATCTACTTTAAAGGGGAAGGGTAGAAGAAACTGGAACAAGAAAGATTTCGGAAATAGGTTTTTGCTCTGTGTAGTAACCAGGCTGGTAATGAGAGGTTATTAGCAGTCAGCTGAGGAGCTCATGTAAATAACTCCCCAAAACACAATTAAGTGCTTACCTCCCACAGGCCTTGGGGTAGCCTGCTTCTTACACACGTCACATGCACACATATTTACTCCAGGTTTCCATAACAACCCAGCCATTTTTCTTCACTGCCGTAGGTCAGCTTTAGGCTAGGGTTGCACGACACATAAGGCATAACTACACTGCTACATGTGTCGCGCAACATTGATGTTGCACCAGTGTTGCGCTACAATTTTTATAATTGTAGCCTATGGTGTTGCACTGCGACATGTGACATGTTGCGACTACGACGTGACAGTAGCAAAAAAATCCATTGTGTCGTGTCACAGCATGTTGCAGTGCAACACCATAGCCTATCATTATAAAAATTGTTGCCTGACATTGGTGTGACAAAATGTCGCATGACACATGTTGTTGTGTAGCCCTAGCCTTAAAGGGACAGGGCGCTGTGGAGGTCACTGTTAACGGGCCAGGGGCTACTATTAATTGGGCAGCTGCTGTGGAGGTCACTGTTAAAGGGGCAGACTGCTGTGGAGGTCACTGTTAAGGTGGCAGGGGTCACTATTAAAGGGGCAGCTGCTGTGGAGGTCACTGTTAAGCCAGCAGGGTACTGTTAGGTCACTGTTAATGGAACAGGATACTGTAGCAGTCATTGTTAAAGGGACGGGTGCTGTTGAGGTCTCTGTTAAGGGGGCAAGGAACAGTAGAGGTCACAGATAAAGGGACGGTCCCCTAAGTAGGTCAGTGTTAATGGCCAGGGTGCTGTAGAGGTCACTGTTAAGGAGGCGGGCCCCTGAGGAGGTCGCTGTCAAGGGAGTGGGGTGCTGTGAAAGTCACTTTTAAGGGGGCAGGCTGCTGTGAATGTCAAAGTTAACAGGATGTATTGCTGTGGAGGTCCCATTTTAAGGAGGTGAGGCACTGTAGGGGGTCAATGTTAAGCGGTGGGGAGGGCTGTGGAGTTCACTATTAAAGGGGTGGGGTGTTGTAGAGGTCACTGTTATGGGGCATACTGTTGATATGTTTTAACGACACACACACAAACATTAAATTAAATAGATGAAATATACCCGTGTGAAGTATGACACTTGAAATTTAGCTCTGGGGGCCTGCCATTTCGCTTGATCATATTTGAGATCTTTCTACACCTTGACTGGAGTTCACCTCTGGTAAATTCAGTTGATTGGACATGGTTTGGAAAGACAGCCCTGTTTATATAAGCCCTCACAGCTGACAATGCATATCAGAGCAAAAACCAAGCCATGAGGAGGTAAGAACTACCTGTAGAGATCAAAGACAGGATTGTGCAGAGGCACAGATCTGGAGAAGGGTACAAAAATACCTACTCCATTGAAAGTTTCCAAGAGCACACTGGCCTCCATAATTCTTAAATTAAAAAAAAAGTTTGGAACAACCAGGTCTCTTCCTAGACCCGGACACCTCATCAAACCAAGTAATCAGGAAAGACATAGGTAGGAGAAGTAACCAATGATCACTCTGACTGAGCTCCAAAGATGAGAGAATCTTCCAACCATCTTCCTCAACCGTCACTGCAGCATTCCACCAAGACAATGACCCTAAGCTAACAACACAGGAGTGTCTTAGAGACAACTCTGTGAATGTCCTTGAGTGACCCAGCCAGAACCCTGACCCTTAACCGAATTGAATATCTCTAGAGAGACCTCTAAATGGCTGTCTACCTATGGTTCCCAAATCCCAATCCCACTTGAGCTTTAAAGGAACTGCAGAGAAAAATGGCAGAAAATTCCCAAATACAGATGTGCAATCATACCCAAGAAGACTAAAGGATGTAATTGCAGCTAAAAGTGCTTCAACTTAGTACAGAGTAAATGGTCTGAATATTTATGTCAATGCAATATTTTAATTTTTCTTTTTCAATAAATTAGCACAGATTTCAATTTAATTTCATTTCTAGCATTCTATTTTGAGTTTGTCATTAAAAAAAATATTGAATGCAGATTGATGGTGAAATTTTTGAACTTTTTCATGTTACCACATGGCCATAACATAAAATGTTAAAAGGTGAAATGGTCTAAAGACTTTCTGAATGCCCTGTACAGTGCCGTGAACTGGTGAATGAAAACCTACATTGAAATGTCTTTTAAAATAATAGTTTAAGTCATTTTGATGGATAAGGACCTGAATTATTTGCAGAACAATTTATAAAATCTCTGTGTCTACTAATTTATGAATGTCAATATGCATGTATGTTACATGAATGGAAAGCACCTCTTTGAATCAAATCTATGACTGGCACTGTTAGCAATAATTGGGTAATCTGATATAATTGGGAATTCCTAGACATGGCTGCATAGGTTTCATGAATAGGCAATAAAAAAACTAAATCTAAAGTAAGGTTTTATGGGATTTTTTTAAAGTTGATACAAGATCAAATACAATATATTTTTATTGAAGTTTAAAAATATCATGCAGATCTAAAGTACTGATAATGTTATACCTCAGAACAGATTGCAATGAATACTACTAGCCAAAACAAGGACCAGATACAAACAAGCGAGATTAGTGCATACATAATTGAATGACTTCTTTCCAAATATCTTCATTTTGTTACTTAAGATTTCTTTAAATAACTGGCCCCAAAAAAAGTTATGGCTTTAAAAGCCACGTGTACAAAAAAATTAAAACAGAAAAAATGAAAATGTGTTTGGTCATGAAGGGGGAGGGTAGGGCAATGGCCAGTCTTACAAAGTTGAGTACATAGGTTGAATAAAGACACAGTTTTATCAATTGCTCCCTTTCTTGATCCGATTAGAAAGGCCCCACAGAACCCATAGGGGCATTCCTCATGTGTGTATGCCCTACATTATCAATTTATTTAGTGACACAAACCTAACTTTGAATACATTATTACTCACTAGAATGTTGACAAAGGAGACCAAGAAAAAAAAGGTTGAAACGCAAAGGGGTATTCCCATCGCTAGGATATGCTATTAATGTCAGACAGGGGCAGGTCCGATCTCTAGAACCCATTCCTATCTCCAGAACAGGGCTCCTAAATTGAAGGAGTGCACACCATGCATGCATGGCTTACACTTCAGTCTATGGGACTGCCAGAAAGAGCTGAGCCAGTTATTTTCTTTCTCCTTTCACTTTGGGGACTATATAGAGTTTCAATTTCCAAGATACGTATGAGGTCTTATGGTGTTTTATGGAAAAGTCTTCTTGGTGTATACTAAAACCTGTCTATTATGACCAATCTTTAAAGGGGTTTTGTGGTCCTTTTATTTGATGGCCTATCACTCTGCACCCCTGTCGATCAGCTGTTCTGCAGTATCTCCAGTGCCAGAAGTCAACGCCAGAACTATAGCTTTGTCCTCTGAGCAGGGTACCACAGCGCTGCTCCCATTGAAGTAAATGGGAGCAGTTCTGCAGTAACAAGCTCTGTTCATAAACACAATGGACAGAGCTGTAATACCAGCATCAGAGCTACTGCAGAATACCTGATTGGTGGGGTTATGATGTATTGGACCAATCAGATACTGAGGAAAGGCTACCACTATGACTGGACCAGAAAATCTCTTTAATGCACAATCTACCATATCCCTAAATTTATCATTTCTATGCATGTTATTATGACTAAAGAGTCTTTATCAGCAAGAAATTGTTACAATAAATGCTGTGAAACAAAATCTGTATGTTCTCAATACCTTGACTTGTATAATAATTTTGATTTTCTTGCCTCCAGAATTTACAATCAAAAGTTTCTGCACGCATGTGGACATCACCTCCTTTTCCCAGCTGCAAATTTTACGTTTGGATGGTAATGAGATCCAAAGTAATAATATTCCACCAGACACCCCCTTATGTCTGCGAAATGCTGATATTATCAATATGTAGTCAGAAAATAGAACATATGCCTTATATGCTTTATTCATTTCTATATTCATCTGCTCACAAGTCTCTCATTACTGGAAGTGACACATGAAATATTACAGTATATCATTGTGCACAGAACAAGCTGATATAATAGTGCAATAATTACAATGTCATGTACATGTTCTAAAGGGGTTGTCTCACCTTGAACATTGGTGGCATATTGCTAGGCAATGGGGGTCATTTATTAACCTGAAATATGGCTATATTAGGCGTATTTCAGGTGCAAATTGTGGCCCAATGGTTAGTTGCACCGCAATCTGCAACTTTTCCCCGCTTACACCAGGTCTAAAAAAGTGGGCGGGGAAGGGGACAGGCTGGCAGGCCCGTCTCATTTATCATTTTCTACACCTGGTTTAGGCATAGAAAATGGACTATATTTAAGACAACTCAGAAGCTGTCTTACATTTAGAACTGGTGCCTCCACATAACTTCAGCAATCCACCACCAAAGCAGGGGCTTTATTAATAAATGACCCCCAATGTCTTTAGAATGGAGCACCCAAAATTTGGGATAGCTGCACTCCATTGATTTATATGGGAGCTCCCAAAATAACCGAGAGGTGTATTCAGCTATTTTCAGAAGTTCCATAAAAATGAATGGAAAATTCTCCATGCAAGTGTGGACCCCACTCCATTGCCTTCTATGAAACTGCTGGAAATTGCTGAGCCAGTGCGCGACTATTTTCGGCACAACCATAGAAATGAATGGAGGGCGGTCACGTATGCACGGTGTGCTCTGGTTCTCTTTGGCAGCTTTGTTTTAGAGACAGGTGCGGGTCCTAGCAATATGCCACCAATGTTCAAAGTAAGACAACCCTTTTAATATAACCCAACATTTAAAGGCTATTCCCATTACAGAATGTTACTAAAGGGTCCAATTGCCGACCTCTCTCCTCCACAACAGCATTTTCGCTCACTCACTTTGAAGTTACCTGCAACATAGTCCAACTCAAGTGACTAAAGTGGTGTGAAGAAAATTTCCTGTGGAGTAACACTATAAAGAAGCCTCAGGGCCTGCCTAATGCTAATGCTGCAATAAGTGCTTTCTTAGTAGTCAGATCACCTCAGATCTGTACAGTATGTCCCATTGTAGTCATATTCCATCACTTACTGTAGTGGGAAAGCCTCTTTAATTAGAACCTGTCACCCACGAAATACAGTGAATTTGTAGCATGTTATCGAGCAGCTATAGAGAAGCTGAACAGATTGAGATATAGTTTTGTTGGAAAAGAGTCAGTAAAACTCATTATTTATACATTTAAAGGGGTATTCTGAGACTTTTTCATTTCATGTTCAAATCCTTGTTGAGATTAAAATCATTTGCAATGATACCTATAAAAAGCTATACTTCTGGTCAAATGATATGCTCATGGAGCTTCCTTGACCACATCCCATACATATGCATGTGATCCTAGCTTAGTTACAACCCACAATGAGCGTGTCTGTCATCAGTGATGACATGTTCATGGCCTCCCCATAACCACAGTGCATGTGAGAGAATTAATCTAGCGCTGTAGATACAATTCTATCTCATCCCCTAACTAGTCTAAACAAGGGGAGAACATGAAATTAAAAAAAAAAATGTAATACCCCCTTAAGTCTCTGCTTTCTGTAAGTTCAGTTGTACATTGGAGAAGTGTTATTAGTGCCTGACCGCTATCTCTGTATACTCACTTAGACAATTGTGCCATCCTGAGCTCAAAGAGCAGAAATTTAAATAAATAAAATTACAAATGTTATACAATCTTTTCCCACAAAACTCTATATCAATCTTCTCTATAGCATGCTGCCTGCACATTCCACTGCATTTCATGTTGACAGGTTCTCTTTAACCAGTGGGCTGCATATAATAAAAGGTATGAATGATGGTCAGTGGTTTCTAGAATGTATTCACACAAAACAGAACTACATAAAGCTATTACAGCTCAATAAGGGCATTAAGCCCCCCAAAAAGATTGAGCCTTTTGATAACAGGCCCTCTAAAACTTAAAGGCATTGTCCCATCTTAACGTTTATTCTTAGGATATGCCACAAATGTCAGATAGGAGTGGGTCCCAGAGATGGGACCTGTACCTATCTCCAGAATAGGGACCCTAAAGCAAAGGCAGAGTAGCTGTGCAAAAGTGGCCACCCTCCATTCACCACTTTGGGAGCTCCATAAATAGCCAATACAGACACGACCATGCACGGTGTACTCTCCTTTTCTTTGGAGGTTTGGTTCTGGGGATAGGAGTGGGACCTGCACCTATCTCACATTTATGGCATATCATATCAATATGCCATAAATGTTAAGACAGGGCAAACCATTTAATCTTTACTGGTTATGTTAAAATTATAACAGTGATATATGGGTCCATAGAATAGTGCGTAAAAATATGCAAAATGTCAACAATGTCATATATATAAATCTGTTGGAGACTGGATGTGCAAATCCCCATCTCTACACTTGCATTGTAACCTTAAGACACAATGCTGCTAAAATTGATATGGATACACGAGCCAGGTATCCCTCCAAAATGTTTCTCCAGAGCTGCAGCATCTTCAGGGTGCTGTACTACCAATGCATTTAATTATTATTATTACATAAGCCTATGTTCACACTGTGTTTACAGTGCATGTTCAATGTATATGTCAAATATGTCTTTACTAGTCTTCCAAACTCAAAGTATAAGATAACAGTGTCATTTTGGCATTGATATCTTTTTCACTGTACTGAATTGTGGGGTCATACATTCACAAAAAACAGATCCTGCACAAATATTCTATGCAGTTGTCAGTACAGATGCATATGTCAGTGCTATACCGTATGATTGACAGGTTCTCTTACTGTATGAGCCACACTTAGGCTGCAAAAACAGTGTGAACAGAGACTAAGTTGATCATTTATTAAGACCGGCATTTTAGACACCGGTCTTAATATTACCTATAGCTGGCGGTGGATCGGAGTTATTTAGATGCGCCGGCCTAAATAACCTTGACGGATCCACCGCCGCTTCTAAATGTAAGATAGACTAAATGTAAGATGTCTTACATTTCGACGATTTTCTATGCCTAAACCAGACATAGAAAATAGTAAATGAAACGAGCCAGCCAGCCCGTCCCCTTCCCTGCCCATGCCACACCAACTTTTTTAGACCAGGCATGAGCGGGGAAAAGTCACAGATTGAAATCCTGCACCAGAAATACGCCAAATAGAGGTGTATTTCTGGTTAGTAAATGACCCACTAAATCTTTTAGGTGTTTCTCTACAATGGTATGTCAGGTTTTGGTTTTGTGATGTTCCAAAAAGATACCATTTCCTTTTGTAGGGGACAAGTGCTTAACCTGTTTGCCATAAATGTCTTAAAAGTTCAAAACATACTGAACCTAACACCTATTTACTGCCTGCTTTTTCACTATACCAAGCTTTGTATATCTTTCCAGGGCTTATGTACATATAACAATTTCAATAAAAATGCTTTTATTCATTCATACATCGTCTTCTTGCTACCTGCTTGCACATTTTACACAGATCATTGAATCATGCAATTGTAAAAGTATATAAGAAGATTTCAAATAGTGTCAGTAACTTTTAATGCCCTGTTATTTCCAAAATGATGAAATCAAGCACCATGAATGAACTAAATTTGACTAGGTCATAGACTAGACCATCAATGTGTGATCAGTGCCCCCTCAACCAGAAGAAAAAAAGGCAGCAATGATCACTGGAGAGGCGCAGTCTCTTCACCACAATACTTGACACAAAATGTCTGGTACTACTGCCCAGCCCATGCAGGTGAATACAAATATGTCACTTTGTCATGCAAAGCATCAAAGGATTTGCTACCAAATGTTAAAAAAAACTAATGATGATGTAAATGATTACAATATTAGAGCGAAAGGACTGAATTATTGGGGAAAACTGTAAAAGGAGGCTCTAGTACACTGTTGGGCTGCAAGTAACCTGAATAGAAGGTAAGATATGGCATGGAGTCATGTGGCAGTGTGGCATGGAGTCATACAGGTCCCATATGGTATCGTGTGGCACATTTGCCCACAGATATTGAAGCTGGTTCTGTTGATCATGCACACTAATAGATTGCGAAAGCTGATTGGTGATTAATCTGTTGACAGGACAGGCCAAGGAAATGTTGCAATCTAGTGGAGACATTCCTGAGAAACAAATGTGTGTGTGGGCGAGCATTATCCTGATAAATAATGGCAGTTGTTATGAGAGGTAACCCATGTGGCTGCATGATGTTCTGCTCCTATTGCTGAGCTATTAGTATCCTTCGTATCACTACTAGGGTTAACCAACTGTTGCAACGATGGTTCCCCAAATCAACACACCAGCAGTTCGTATAGTTGGTCACTACAGCAAAGGCAGGATTGAAGATCTCACCACAAGGACTCTATACTCAAACCCAAACATTGTGGGATCCCAAGCAGAACCTGGATTCATCCCTAAAGACCAGTTCAAGTCTGTAGCAGTCCATGTTTCTCATTCATAACACCACTGCTAAGGTAATGGAGGCTGACTGTCAATAGCAGGACACGTAATAGGTGCTACGACATAAATTTTCCTTCTGCTAAGCATCTGGAAATAGTCCGGGCAGAGACAGGAGTGTGTAGTAAAGGTGCTCCACGCACCTGTTTGGTGGATTACAAAACTATGGGTGTTGCTCATGCTTATCGGCGGATCAAATGATCTTCTGTACCAGTGGTCTGTTGGTGCTTGCTCACCGAGCATCACATAATCGCTGCTGCCAACACCTCTAAACAGCTAGGTCAGAATGACCTAGATGGCGGGCAGTTCATTGAAATAACCATATTGCTTCTCTCAGTCCAATGATGTGGATCCTCTCAAATAAATGCATTCATCATGGCCAAGTATGGTATTTATTGTCTAAATAATTTGATTAACTTGTGTAAGAAGGTGAGTTATTTATTAAACCTTAGTAAGTTACATTGGTATATCCCATTTGATGACCTAAATAGTGATGAGACATGGCACTTTAAACAGAGACTTCAATAGGATACCCATAAAAAAGTTAAACTAGCTGGTGAGATGTCACCACAGTTTAGTTATTTGTTAGGGGCTTGTAAATACAGCGGCTGTTAGTCAATGGTGAGGGAGGCTGGAGAAGGTGAGGAGATGGCACTCTGCTCTTGAATACAGCCAACTCATATCCATAAGTCGACTGTTATTCAGTTATAAGTGTTATCAAACAGCACATACTGTATATTTTAATTATATGAGGCTCTAAATTATGGTGACAGATCTGCTTTAATTGTGAAAAATGTACTTTTCAGCTACAATCTAGGCATAGTATACAACCCACAAATTCTTTAAAGGGGTTTTCTGCGACTTTATAACTGATGACCTATCCTCTGAATAGATCATCAGTATCTGATTGGTGGGGGTCCAACACCTGGGACCCCCGCCAATCAGCTGTTTAAGAAGGTGCTGGCACTCCTGTGAGCACAGAAGCCTTCTCTTGGCTTTTCCTAGGCCTGTGACAACAGATTCATCATTCATGTGGCCCAGGCGCAGCTCAGACCCCATAGAAGCGAATGGGCCTGACCTGCAATACCAAGCACAGTCACTGTACAATGTATGGTGCTGTGCTTGGTAAGCATGGAGAAGGCCACTGCGCTCAGATGAGTGCCGGTGCCTTCTCAAACAGCTGATCGGCTGGGATTGGAACCCAATGGATCAAATTCTGATGACTTATCCAGAGGATAGGTCATCAGGTATAAAACGGAAGTTCCTTTTAAAACTAAATAGTCTTATTAGCTACTGAGAATGTATTAGTTTCGGGAGAGGAACTCACAACCAATTTACTGAGCACTATTCTTTTGATACTTTTTGCAGATGGCTTAGTTAAAACCTTGTATTTGCACATGAAAATTGGAAGGTTAGGCAAAGAAATTAAATTTAGCATCACAACATGTTACATACAGTAAGTGCTAAAACTCACACAAGATGTATTTTAGTGAAACTGAGTTGAAAAACACTACATTCAGAAAACATGGGAACTGCTGCCAAGGTAGGTAGCATAACGACCTATAAGAAAATCATAATAAATGCTAAGAAAATATTATATATAAAATGGTTTAGATTAACGCACATCTGTATTATTGCATAGACTTGAGTCCAAGGGGAGGAACTTTTCCAGGGGTGCACCTAGCCTTTCTGCTGCCTGATGTGAATATTGAAACAGCACCCCCCAAACCTAACCCCTTCCCTCTAGTCCTACTGTTAAAAGGATACTTGCAAAACATTACCTCCAGTGATCTCCTCTGATATTCTCTTTCCTCGTCTTCTCCATTCGGATCAAATAGCAATGATGATTTCTTTCAGCCATCTCTTGTCTCTGCAGAGTTTGACACAATGACATCTCCAAAGCATTTGACACGGTACCACATAAAAGGTTAGTATATAAAATGAGAATGCTTGGACTGGGAGAAAATGTCTGTATGTGGGTAAGTAACTGGCTCAGTGATAGAAACAGAGGGTGGTTATTAATGGTACATACTCAGATTGGGTCACTGTCACTGTCACTAGTGGGGTACCACAGGGGTCAGTATTGGGCCCTATTCTCTTCAATATATTTATTAATGATCTTGTAGAAGGCTTGCACGGTAAAATATCAATTTTTGCAAATGACACTAAACTGTGTAAAGTAATTAACACAAAAGAGGACAGTACAGTGCTACAGATGTATCTGGATAGACTGGAGGCTTGGGAAGAGAAATGGCAGATGAGGTTTAACACTGACAAATGTAAGGTTATGCATATGGGAAGAAATATGGAACACTGACATGGAAAAGGACCTAGGAATTTTAGTTTACAGCAAACTAAGCTGCAAACCAGTGTCAGACAGCTGCTGCCAAGGCCAATAAGATAATGGGTTGCATCAAAAGGGTCATAGATGCCCGTGATGAGAACATAGTCCTGCCACTTTACAAATCACTAGTCAGACCACACATGGAGTACTGTGTACAGTTCTGGGCTCCTGTGAACAAGGCAGACATAGCAGAGCTGGAGAGGGTTCAGAGGAGGGCAACTAAAGTAATAACTGGAATGGGCGGACTACAGTACCCAGAAAGATTATCAAAATTAGAGTTATTCACTTTAGAAAAAAGACGACTGAGGGGAGATCTAATAACTACTGTATGTATAAATATATCAGGGGTCAGTACAGAGATCTCTCCCATCATCTATTTATCCCGAGGACTGTGACTGTGACGAGGGGACATCCTCTGCATCTGGAGGAAAAAAGGTTTGTACACAAACATAGAAGAGGATTCTTTATGGTAAGAGCAGTGAGACTATGGAACTCTCTGCCTGAGGAGGTGGTGATGGTAAGTTCACTAAAAGAGTTGAAGAGGAGCCTGGATGTATTTCTGGAGGGTAATAATATTACAGGTTATAGTTACTAGAGATGGGTCATTGATCCAGGGAGTTATTCTGATTGCCTGATTGGAGTCGGGAAGGATTTTTTTCCCCTAAAGTGAAGAAAATTGGCTTCTGCCTCACAGGTGTTTTTTGCCTTCATCTGGATCAACTTGTAGGAAACCAGGTGAACTGGATGGACAGATGTCTTTTTTCGGCCTTATAAACTATGTTACTATGTTACTATGTTACATCTTAGTTTCCTACTTTTCCATCATCTTCCTAACTCCTGACCACCCTTTCCAGCCACCCAAAACTGTGCTTCCCAATATTCTACTGCAGAAACAGATAATCCTGCGGAAAAATACTAGTAACACACAGATAGTGGTCCCTTCAGTAATTATGTCCACGCAGTCCGTAAAATATAACTGCACCAAGCAAATAGTACCCCTGACAGTAATAGTGCCGTAAACACAGTGTCCCCCAAAAATATTTGTGCTAAGCTGATACTGTGTCAGGATTTCCCCAAAGTAATAGTGCTTCCACCAATTGTAATAATTCTCTGCCAGAGTGCTTAGTGTTAACAGTGCCCCTACAGTGCCCCCAATAGTAATATTGTCCCCTATTGTGTCCCAGAAGTAAAAATGGCCCCATAGTGCCTATACTAGTAATCATGTTCCCCATAGTCTCTCAGTAGTAATAAAGCCCACCATAATGTTCTCCAGTAGAAATAATTCCCCTTATAATGTGTCAGTGGAAAAAAATGCCGCTTTGGTATCTGTAGAAAAAATGCACCATTATAATGTGTGCCAGTACAAAAATACTCCCTTATAATGTGTGCCAGTACAACAGTACCCTTTATAAATATGTTCCAGTAGAAAAATGTCCTTCATAACGTGTGTCAGGACAAAAAATGCCCCCTTACAATGTGTGCCAGTACAAAAAATTCCCCTTGATAATGTGCCAGTGGAAAAAATGACCCCTTGTGTTACTATAAAAAAAACTTCCTTATAATGTGTGCCAGTACAAAAAATAACTCCTTATAATGTGTGTCAGCACCAAAAAAATGCACCCTTGCAATGTGTGTCAGTAAAAAATACCCCTTATAACACGTGGCAGTAGGAAAAAATGTCCTATTAAAATGTGTGCCAGTACAGAAAAAATGCCCACTTCTGTCTGCCAGTACAAACATGCCTGATATAATGTGTGCCAGTACAAAAAGTTATCTCCTTCCTGTAAATTCAAATATCAAACTCATGGGGCAGCGAGGAAGTACATCAAATATTGCAATTAGGCACCATGTTTGGTCAGTAAAAAAATTATTAATTTATAGATTGTTAGTTTAATTTGGCTAATGCTAGTATATATAGATTATGATTTCCATTCTGTTTGTTTTATAATCACTCACTGCCCTGGTTGTCCTCTTTTTTTTGTGCTTATGAAATTGCCACCCTACTGCCAGTGCACCCATACTGTAATAATGACTACTGTGTTCCCAAGTGAGGCCCAGGCCATAATTGATGTCTGTAATCCATTTCAGCCCATACTTCACTCCCCCGGCCGTGCTCTCTCCAGCAGGCGCAATGCAGTGACATTGCCTGCTAGACTGAGTAGAAATGTGCACGGGCCAAGGATCAACCCCCTCTGGCCTGTGCACTTTTAATCATCACAGCAGGTGCGATAACATTGATGCATCATGCATGCTGGGGAGAGCAGAATGTGCTCTACTCAACGGGAGACCTGCCCTAGGTCAGTATTGCTGATTTTTAATTTACACCATTGGGGGCCTTCAATTATATTAGGAAGAGTACTACTGTGTGGGAGCACTATTGTGAGGATGGACTAAGTAGGCATAACTACTATGTGGGGGCACTAAGAATGCACATCCATTAGGGCCTGATCTCGCCTGCCAATGCACACACAGAGTAAATATTATCATTATTAAACCCATACCTCCAAACCATCCCGGATCGAGCGGGACAGTCCCAGATTGCAGTGGCTGTCCCGCTGTCCCGGTATGGGGGAGGTATGTCCCGGTTTATGGCAGCTGTCCCTGCGCCGGCATCGGCTCACTGCTTTATCCATAATCCCTCCCGTCCCCCCCTGCAGGCTCTACGTACCTCCCTGCCACTCTCCACACCTTCGGTCTGGGCGGGGGGCAGGGCCGGGCATCAGTCAGCCTTGGCTCCGCCCCCTCCAGACTACAGAAGAAGATGTCCTGCTGGTGATGCTGCTAGGAAGAAGGTAAGTATATGGTTTTTATTTTTTTCAATTTTCTGTGAGTGGCACAGTATGGGCACATTACTGGGGGGCATAGCAATACTGGGGAGCACAGTATGGGCATATTACTGGGGGCACAGCATTACTGGGGAGCACAATATGGGCATATTACTGGGGGCACAGCATTACTGGGGAGCACAGTATGGGCATATTACTGGGGGCACAGCATTACTGGGGAGCACAATGTGGGCATATTACTGGGGGCACAGCATTACTGGGGAGCACGATATGGGCATATTACTGGGGGCCCAACATAAACTGGGGAGAACAATGTGGGCACATTACTGGGGGCACAACATAAACTGGGGAGCACAATGTGGGCACATTACTGGGGCACAACATTACTGGGGAGCACAATGTGGGTATATTACTGGGGGCACAATGTGGGCATATTACTGGGGGCACAATGTGGGTATATTACTGGGGGGCACAATGTGGGCATATTACTGGGGAGCACAATGTGGGGCACAATGTGGGTATATTACTGGGGGGCACAATGTGGGCATATTATAGGGGGGACACAACTGGTCATATTACTGGGGGGCACATAGCTGGGCATATTACTGGGGACACAGCTGGGCATATTACTGGGGGCACATAACTGGGCATATTAGTGGGGCACATAACTGGGCATATTACTGGGGGCACATAACTGGGCATATTACTGGGGGCACATAACTGGGCATTTTAATGGGGGCACATAACTGGGGAATAATTACTATGTGGGACAGTAAGGGGACTGGGTGGGATTAGGTGTATAGTTATGTTTTGGGCGGAGTAAGAGGCGTGGCCTAGTGCCGAAAAAAAAATTTGTAGCGGCACACAATTTGTCCCTCTTTCTCCTTTTCCAAAGTTGGGAGATATGTTAAACCCCCTGCCAATGTGGGCCCTGTAAGTAGCCACTACATTTTCTATGGTGGTACTTCTGCTCCAGATCTCAAGTCACACTTATGACACTACAAACTTTAGACCAGTACTTACTCACAGGCTCCCACACTATGGGGAAGATTTATCAAACTGGTGTTAAGTAGAACTGGCTTAGTTTTCCATAGCAACCAATCAGATTCCACCTTTCATTTTCCAAAGGAGCTGTGACAAATGAAAGGTGGAATCTGATTGGTTGCTATGGGCAAATAAGCCAGTTCTACTTTACACCAGTTTGATAAATCTCCCCCTATATTTTAAATAATCAGCACATGCCACTTCATGTTACGTTCCTGTTACACAGGCCAATGCTTGGCCAATATTGATGATTTACAAGGCAATCAGTGTTCGTTTAAAGGGGCATTCAAATGCCATTATTTAAAATGGGAGCATTATTAATACGGGGGAATTATTATAAAGGACAATATTGATGGCATTACTAATAAAGGGGTTGCTTTTGGGGGTGCTGTAGGGGGGACTATCTTGGCAGTATAATTTCTATAGTATTAGGGGCACAGAGTCCAATGTTTGTTGGGGAACAAGAAGGGGACGGATGATAGAAAAGTGAGGAGGAACCTAAGATAATATATATATACATATATATATATATATATATATATATATATATATATACACAGTGCCTTGCAAAAGTATTCGGCCCCCTGGAACTTTTCAACCTTTTGCCACATTTCAGGCTTCAAACAAAAAGATAGAACATTTTAAATTTTTGGTGAAGAATCAACAAGTGGGTCACAATTGTGAAGTGGAACGAAATTTATTGGATCATTTAAACTTTTTTGGTAATAATAAAACTGAAAAGTGGGGCGTGCAAAATTATTTGGCACCCTTGCATTAATACTTTGTTGTGCCACCTTTTGCTGCGATTACAGCTACAAGTCGCTTGGGGTATGTCTCTATCAGTTTTGCACATCTAGAGACTGAAATTCTTGCCCATTCTTCCTTGTAAAACAGCTCGAGTTCTTTGAGGTTGGATGGAGAGCGTTTGTGAAAAGCAGTTTTCAGCTCTTTCCACATATTCTCAATTGGATTCAGGTCTGGACTTTGAATTGGCCATTCTAAGACCTGGATACGTTTATTTTTGAACCATTCCATTGTAGATTTTGCTTTATGTTTGGGATCATTGTCTTGTTGATTACCAACAAATAAATGAAAAGGGTCCATATAGCCAAATAGTAACTCCCACTGACCCACACTAGAGATATATACCCGAAATCAGAGATTGGGAAAGTATTCACTCAATAAATCTTTATTGTTACAATAAATAACAAATACAAATACATAAAACAATGATGGAGGATAATAATAGGTACATGATTAAAGGGGACAAAGAGGGGCCAACATGAGAAGGTAAATACTAGTAATATATGCAAAATTCAATAGGTAATTCCACAGAGTTGGTAGTGTACATATGCAGACAAGATATAAGATCTTGGAATCATCTCATCCAAACTACTGGGAATATACGTTAATCCTAGAAGCATAAGTAACACACCTTAGATCATGGTCCCAAAACAGTAAATTAGAAATAAATAAAGTGCTAGTGCCATAAATCACATAAAACTCCAGTATATAGTACTCATGATATTAGAGATTATGAACTCATATTACCAACCGCCAAGTCCCACACCCCGACGCGCGTTTCGCATCAAGCTTCTTCAGGGGGTAAGGTCTTGGCCTTGGGACTTGGCGGTTGGTAATATGAGTTCATAATCTCTAATATCATGAGTACTATATACTGGAGTTTTATGTGATTTATGGCACTAGCACTTTATTTATTTCTAATTTACTGTTTTGGGACCATGATCTAAGGTGTGTTACTTATGCTTCTAGGATTAACGTATATTCCCAGTAGTTTGGATGAGATGATTCCAAGATCTTATATCTTGTCTGCATATGTACACTACCAACTCTGTGGAATTACCTATTGAATTTTGCATATATTACTAGTATTTACCTTCTCATGTTGGCCCCTCTTTGTCCCCTTTAATCATGTACCTATTATTATCCTCCATCATTGTTTTATGTATTTGTATTTGTTATTTATTGTTTGGAAGATAAATTCTCCGTCCTAGTCTCAGGTCTTTTGCAGACTCCAACAGGTTTTCATCCAGAATGGTCCTGTATTTGGCTCCATCCATCTTCCCATCAATTTTAACCATCTTCCCTGTCCCTGCTGATGAAAAGCAGGCCCAAACCATGATGCTGCCACCACCATGTTTGACAGTGGGGATGGTGTGTTCAGGGTGATGAGCTGTGTTGCTTTTATGCCAAACATATCGTTTTGCATTGTTTCCAAAAAGTTTGATTTTGGTTTCATCTGACCAGAGCACCTTCTTCCACATGTTTGGTGTGTCTCCCAGGTGGCTTGTGGCAAACTGTAAACGAGACTTTTTATGGATATCTTTGAGAAATGGCTTTCTTCTTGCTACTCTTCCATAAAGGCCAGATTTGTGGAGTGTTCGACTGTTGTCCTATGGACAGACTCTCCCACCTCAGCTGAGGATCTCTACAGTTCATCCAGAGTGATCATGGGCCTTCTCCTTGTTTGAGATGAAAGTTTAGAGGGACGGACGGGTCTTGGTAGATTTGCAGTGGTCTGATACTCCTACCATTTCAATATGATCTCTTGCACGGTGCTCCTTGGGATGTTTAAAGCTTGGGAAATATTTTGGTATCCAAATCCGGCTTTAAACTTCTCCACAACAGTATCATGGACCTGCCTGGTGTGTTCCTTGGTCTTCATGATGCAGAACCCTGAGACTATCACAGAGCAGGTGCATTTATACGGAGACTTGATTACACACAGGTGGATTCTATTTATCTTCATCAGTCATTTAGGACAACATTGGATCATTCAGAGATCCTCAATGAACTTCTGGAGTGAGTTTTCTGAACTGAAAGTAAATGGGCCGAATAATTTTGCACGCCCAACTTTTCAGTTTTATTACAAAAAAAGTTTAAATGATCCAATAAATTTCGTTCCACTTCACAATTGTGAACCACTTGTTGTTGATTCTTCACCAAAAATTTAAAATGTTATATCTTTTTGTTTGAAGCCTGAAATGTGACAAAAAGTTGAAAAGTTCCAGGGGGCCGAATACTTTCGCAAGGCACTGCATATATATAAATATATATATATATATATATATATATATATATATGCAGTGTCCCACATATAGTGTGAAAGGGACACAGCAAACTGTTTATAACTGTGTATTTATAATAGCCATGTCACTGTATTTATTATCTTGTCATTATATGCTGCAAGGAAAACCTATCTAGGCTGAGTACACCATTACACCATTCCAACACTAGGTGGTGCTGTTTCCTTATATAACTGGTTAAGTCTAGAGGAGTGTAGTCCAGTCCAGTCAGAGAGTAAGGAGGAGAAACTGGAGTTGTTGTCCAACCTAAGGCTGCCAATTTATCTGACCCTGGCCAAGTCAGGTTGCCTTTGGCACTCACCATACCAAGCCACTAGGAACCCAGCTATAAATGGATAGAAGGAAGACCAGCTTAGGTAATAGCTGAATTTACGCTTTATGGACTTTAGCTGGCAACTGTGTGTTGGAGATTTAGCTTCCAGCATCAGCACACGATTGAATGACTGTAAGCGCAAACAGTTGTATTGGTGCCCACTTTGTGCCCTCCGGGAAGGGTGGACTGGTATCTGCATATTTAAGGCACCCAGGAAACACAGGTTCAGAAGTATTAATGCCTGCCCTGTGGGGTTGCTTATATGAAGGATTGAAATCATATTGAACTATTCTAAATTAGGCCTAGATCAGGCAAAACCTACAAAAAAGACTATGTGGTGCCCTAATAATAATACCACCAATCTATAGCAAATTACAAAAACTTTATTGATATAAAATACATAAAAGATGGAGGAATCCACAGTAGGGGGAGGTAGCAGGTAAAAACATACAACCCCAGGTGTGGGGAACATGCACATGCACTAACAATGATACAGTAATGAAGGGCATACATAAATACCAGGGTATATATAAATATAGAATAACCTAACCACAACTACCAATAGTGAATACCACAAGTGACTAAACAGTCTACCATAAACAATGGTACAGGGCAGGAAATAAACAGTACATCAAACACCCAAGGTATACCAACATCAAAAAATTCATCATCACCAGTCCTTCAACTGCATGGCAGCCCCACACTCACCCGCCTAGGCCTAGATCATCATAAAAGGATTATAATACGTGAATTACTCTCATCCTAAGATCAATATTATCTCTCTACCAACATCAACTAGTAACCAGCCTAAGGAGGATTTTTCCTGCAGCATTCTCATCCTCTATCAAGTGGATTATTTATAACCTGTATGAGACCCTTTACAAGACAAAGAGTAAAAAGTTATTATTTTCAGCTGCTTCCTCCTCATTTTCTACATTGTGTCCGACGGACGCTGGCGTCACGACCGACCAGGACCCAGCCGACTGACACTGTAAAAGTTAACATCAAGGGCACCTCGCCTCACCATCCGGCGGGAGTCCTGAGTACAGAGTATGCCCCGAGGGAAGTAGTGTCCCCCCTCCATCCACTGCACGCAGGCCCAGGGATTGACCGTAACCGTGAGTAACCATTGGCAACACCACATCTGTGACACAATAATCATTATATCCCACGAGCCCTGCGGCTGGGCCGTATATATATATATATATATATATATAGTGAGAAGGGCATGGTTTGGGAAAACGGATATCTGCCATTGAAATGGTTAAACTGTGTGTGGTAAGCCTTGGGTGTGTCTCTGGGAACCGATAGGTTAACTCGGACACAGCATAAGCAGGGTTGATAGCCTGTTTTGTCTGTTAGCCATAGCTAACATAGATTTGTAAAATCTGTACTGGGACCTGCTTATACTGGAGTGAGTGAGGTTGGCAGTGGGACGCTCACTGCACCCAGGGCTTCGGTCCTTGGCTTCCATAGCCCAAAGCTGAAAGTCACATGGGTTGTTAGGGCCTAGTTTAAAGCTCAGTGTTGAGCTGAGCAGGGTGGCCATACCTGGAGAAGCTGACTACTAAACGACTGAAGGTATTTTATGTGCCACCCAATGCTTGTTATT
>ONZH01002556.1:0-145000 GCA_900303285.1 Rhinella marina
CTCAAAGAACCGAAAGACCATTGTGGAGAGAGCGGCACAGCTCGCCATCAAAGTGACGAACCCCAACGCCAGACTGCGCAGCGAAGGGAACGAATAAATATCTCTGTGGTTATTTGTGCTAAATAAAAGTTAAATAAACACAAAAAAAAAATTGATCTGTTCATGTGCCTGATCCACCCAAGTTGAATCTGTCCCATCATGAGAAAGTCCCCCCAAGGAGTCCCCACTGTAACTTGCTTCCCATACAACTACAGTACCTCACCCCCCGACACCTGTGTCTCGCCATTGTCCACCACCTCCTCAGACAACACTGGTAAATCCCCACTGTCAGCACACGGAGACTGCAAAAGGTCTTGCGAATTGGGGCAGAGAATGTTCTGGGGTAGCACATCAGAGAAGGGGTGACTACGGGGTTCCAGGGAGTACGTGACCACATGCAATCTCCATCCAAAAAGTCATACTGAGGCTCACCACCATGCTTTACACTGCAATCTTATTACTGAGGCTCACCACCATGCTTGAGGACTTGATAAACCCTCCCGGGACACCAATTGTCTCTGGGAGGGGATCTATACTCAGTCCTATATCGATTTTATTGGACAAAATATTGAGACACTATGCCACTGGATCGAGATCATATATTCAGGATTCTATGGATTTTCTTAGGCGTTTGAACCTGGTTGATATACCTCCAGGAGCGATCCTTGCTACTCTTGATATTGCAAGTTTATATACCTCTATAAGACATGAGTTTGGGACTATGGTTGTACAGAAAGCCCTACTAGACTCACATCATTCACCTGAATGTCAGAAGTATATTTTGGACTTGCTACATATAGTTCTCAATTATAATTATTTTCTCTTTGGTGACTTTTTTTACATGCAGATGCGGGGGACGGCCATGGGGTCGAACGTGGCGCCGACCTACGCAAACATGGCCGTCTCCCATCTGGAGGAGACGTCGATCTACGTGTCCCACCATTTCAGACATGTTCTGAGATGGTGGCGATACATAGACGACGTCTTCCTCATTTGGGTTGGTACTGAGTGTGAATTGTTGTCGTTCTACACATATTTGAATACAATTTGAATACAATTTTTTTGACTTAACATTAAGTCAATTTTTGAGGGCCAAAAGGATTACGAGTGACAATGAAGATCTATTAAAAACCCTAGATAGGATGAATGACTCCTTTGAGAGAAGAGGGTTCCCCAAAAAAGTTTTAGATAAACATCTAGATACGGTTAAAAAACTTGATAGATCCGCTTTAATTTCATCTACTCCGAACACGAAACGTAGAGACACACAAAAAAGAATTCCTCTAGTGACTGCATTCTGTGAGGATAGTTATGAAATACAAAAGATAGTGAAAAAACATTGGGGAACTATTAAAAATAATTTTCCCAACATTGACACATTGCAGAATTTTCCTTTGATGTCGTACCGGAGACCCCCCAATCTCCGTGACAGATTAGTACGGACTGATGTAGGCCCACAGAAAAGGATGGGCCAAACCTATCTTTCGATACAAAAGATGGGTTGTTTCCCCTGTCTAAACTGTGTGAACTGCCGTTATGTACAGAAGGGAATATATTTTGAACACCCTGTCTTAAAGAATAGATTCAAGTTGAATTTTTTCATGACATGTGACTCTAGTTTTGTCATCTATGTCCTCTGGTGTCCTTGGCCACTATTATATGTGGGTGAGACATCATTGGATTTTAAGACTCGTATGAACCAGCATAGATATTCTATACAAAAAAAACGCATGGACCTACCGGTCTCGAAACATTTTTCTGACCTAGGACACAAAGAATGTGATTTAAAGTGTATGATAATTGACCATATCCCGATGTCTAGAAGAGGCGGTAATCGCACATTGAATTTAAAAAAACGTGAAATACTATGGATCAAACGACTAAATACGTTAAAACCGGATGGACTTAATGTGGACTACAGACCGTGGATCCACACATAATGTTGAGAACCCTCTGTAATCATACATAGTGTGTACTAATAGAAGAAGTGCATCAGTGTCATAATAATTACAATATTTTATTTTTTCTCATTTGCAGATTTTGGTTCACAAGCCCGGGTGGACTGTGAAAAATCCAGCATGATTAGTGATCAAGTCTGAATTCGGTTGGGCGTGTGTGTCTATTTTTATTTTATTATTTTCAATTTATTCATTTGATATATATGCAATATTTTACTTTTTATATATTTTTCATAATCTTTTTTATATATATTTTTTCTATATATACTTTTTTTAAAATGTCTTTAATATCCTATGCATTCAAGTCACCATGGGGCGTTATAGCAGTATATACTAGTGATACACTGTTATCTCTGACACGGGAAGGTTGGAGTATATAACAATACTTCAGCAGGGATGTCGAGATACGTTGTGAAGCGATGTTCACACAGGGGGTTGTGATCCCAGTAGTGGTATTTCATGTCCGACACTTGGATATGATGCGGCTACAGGATCGGGTCACCGTGCACTGTGGATGGGAACACCCACGCTGCATGGTTTGACCCCCCATACACATATATATAGTTCTACTAAGGTACGAAATTGTTCTAACTGCTAAAACTTAGATCACCCCAGTGACTGGAGTTATCAGACATAGGCAATACGGATCCATTAGTTATTCTAATTTTATTTTTATTTTTATATTTGGTTTTCTACAATGATTTTTTTGTTGTGAAGATTCGGCATATGAACACTCCGATCATGTGACGAACATCTAGGTCACGTGAGCGTTCCAAGATGGAACGCAACTTCCACTTACACGCAATCGTAACATTTTTCTTCATACACGTGGTACATTGATGCGCTCCACAGTGGAACGCATCCTCTTTCAGCACAGTCTCAGTTGAGTGCCTACAACGCCGAACACCGGCGGACTTGACACACATGCTGGTGGGTTTCTCTTTTGATTTTAGACTATATATTATGAAATAATGGATAACACATGAATTGCACAGATGGTTTTATGATGATGTGTTGATGATGGATTACACAATTATGGATGAAATCTTGTTTATTTTGCACTGTTTATGTTATGAATTCACTTTGTATATTGGATCAATGAAGGAATACTATTTACTTAATGTATTATTTTTGATATTATCACTGAATGTTAAATTATTATTGTTTATACACTAATTATGAAATTTATTGAATTATTGTACACATTGAATTATGGCTCTATATATATTCTTGTAACACTGGTGTATATCCATTGCTGCTTGAGAAAGGTTCCATTGAGAGGACCGAAACGTCGCTGCTCTGGTAAAATAAAACACTTCTTGGATTAGCACTATCCTGGTAGTGCTGCGGTTTTTTCTTATATATATATATATATAAAAAATTATTTTTGTTTTGCACACTGTGGAACAAAGGATAAATGTCTAAAATTATAATACACATAAATAGAAATCATCATAGGGCTCGAAGTACTCTTTAGGAAACAAGTGAATTTTTCTTTTCTCAAAATTTCTTCCAAATTCACATTCACCAGTAGAACCATATGATGATCAAAGTTTGATTCACTTGAACTGCGGGAGGTCCAGATATTGCTCCCTTATGAGGTCTTCCTTTAGATTGACGGCCTATTCTTAAGATAAGTCATCAATATCAGATTAAAAATATTTCCCCCCCAATCTGCTCGGTGGTAGCTCCAGCACCAGAAGTAGAATGCGGAACTACACAGCTCCATCCATTGTGTAGTGGACGACGATAGTTACTGTAGAACTTGTCTTGAACATCTGATTATCGGTGGCGCAGGAAGTCAGATGTCTTTCATTCTGATGCTGATGGGCTATAGACTATCAATATAAAAATCCCTATAATATAGATTCTATGGCTGTGTTTATTTTTAATATTGTGCAAGGACATGAATGTTAAAAATACCCTATTAGAAAGAAGTATCTTTTTACTAGTAAACACATTGTAAAGAGTCTCCTTCACAACACTGTAACTGAGATTTGCTATGGAGAGTCTGTCTTCAGCATTCTGCAGGACGCTGAAGTTGACTATGTGGAACAAAGAGCCCACTACTCCAACCCCTGCCTCCCTATACCTGCCCTCCCTGCTTACTGGACTTGCTGACAGCAGTAACCACTGGCAGTTCTGGTTATAGGGACAGACTCATAAGAGGCCAACTTGACATGATGAGTGAGCCTATGCATTTTGATAGAAATGTATACCAAGAGCCTATAAATTGTGTTGAAAAGCAGTAGGTAAATGCATGAGATGTGGATCTGAGATCAGTGTCTTTTTTCTACAGATTGGTATGTTTACATACTGTCCCCTCAGTTTTTTGTTTTTCCTTGTATCAGCACTCCTATCTTTCAACTTAGTCTCAGTTCCTGTCTCTGAAACCACATGGAGAGGTGAGTTTTTCCACATGATTCAGTGCAGCATGGTGGCTGTGATACTGTACCTGTGGTCTGTAGGGGACCAGTACCATAGAGGCTTGGCCTGATATCAGGGGTGCTGTTGTGCTTCTGGGTCTTGCTGTGTGTTGGTGCTGCATTGCAGAGGTGGTGGCTACTATGTAGCGCTGTGCTAAATTAGAGTAGGGACCCACTATGCATTTTGATCAAAACTTAGTATATACTAAGAGCCTCAATGGAGATAAATTGTGCTGAGATGCAATAGATCAACGCATGGTATGTGGATGTGTGATCTATGCCATTTTTTTCTACAAACTGGCATTTATTTCTATTCAGTGCACTTTTCTACTAGTTACCGAGCACAGGAAAGATAGTGAAGAGCAGAACTGCCAGCGCCTAGTGCCAACAGTGTGTGTTATGTCCCTGTTGTATACATATTGTCAGCACTGGCAGCCCTGTTCTCTCATCACATTCATGTGCTCAGTAACTAACAGAAGAAAGAGGGCTGCCAGCACTTAGTGCTGACAGTAGGTATACAGGGACATAGTACATACTGTCAGCACTAAGCACTGGCAGTTCATCTATCTTTACCCTGCGCTCTGAAACTGAGAAACGCAGGGAATAAAGATAAACAAGCAGAATGGCCAGTGGTTACCTCTAGCAGCACGTCAGATAAGCAGAGAGGCAGGCAGAGAGGGCACATATAGGAGGGCAGGGGCTAGGGTAGTGAGATAAGAGGCAGGCTTTTCAGCTTGCCTCTGTATGTTCCACATAATCATCTTTACCACTCAGTAGAACGCTGAAGAAGGACTCTTTTTAACAAAGCTAAGGTTTGCTAAGGAGATCCTTAATATCCAGTATGGTACACTAGAAAATGTATTACCAATCTGTCCCTACATTATCCTAAAAGTAAACCAAGGTAACAGTTACACTTTAAAGGGGCTTTGCGAGACTTTTATACTGATGACTTGTCCTCCGAATAGGTCATCAGTATATGATTGCTTGGGGTCCAACACCTGGGACTCCCACTGATCAAGCTGTTTGAGAAGACACTAGCACCGCAGCCTTCTCACAGCTTAGACTAGGCCACGTGACATTACGTTCATCGGTCACATGGCCTAGGTGCGGCTCAACCCCATTGAAGTGAATAGGACTGAGATGCGGGACTGAGATACTATACTATGTACAATGTTGTGCTTGGTCAACTACAGTAAGAGAAGACCAGGCGTTACTGCAAGCACCTGTGTCTTCTCAAACAGCTGATTGTCAGGGGACCCCCACCGATCAGATACTGATCAGCTATCCAGAGGATAGGTCAGCAGTATAAACCCCTTTAACTTGTCTTCTCTACTATCTTGTTTTTGGTTTAAAAAAATCTCGTCAGTCTAGCCTAAGTCACTTGACTGCCTCGATAATGGTTTTTCTCGCGTTTTGCTCCCAGATAATAGTTTCCATTTAAAACAAATGTCAAAGTGTATATGTAATTGTGTACATTTTAACATTTAAAGCTTGTTTTTTTTCATAAATTCTTGACCATTTAATCCATGATATGCCTTTGCATTGCAAACCAGAAACACTCAGCTTCCAGTGTACATGGAGGACAGATTAGCCAATTTACCAAGTAATTGGAAGAATGCATGAAACGATCATATGGAAAATTGATACATTATTTATTCACTAGTGCTTGGGCCTCCTATAATGAAGTCATCTCGTTATTCCCTCTCCTTCACAGTTATGTGCCACATTGTATGTTTCAGCTTGACTGAGAACATGCTAATTGCCTGAAAAAATCAGATCAGTTCATTTCTATGATCACGGGGTTTCTTCATATCCCAGGGTGAAAATAATTGCAATGCAATTATTAAATGTTTTGAAGGAGTATCGAATTGATGCATCAGTTTGTAAAATGGCCTTAATCACACTTTCATTGCACTTCAGAGTGCAGTGAATTTATGCTTGTAACAATCAATACATTATATTCTATTTCACAGTCTTGTTTTTTTTCTTTTTGTATCAAACAACAAAGATGAATAAAGCGTCTAAATTTAACATGTTACTGTTATTTCAGGTACTTGTTCAAAATAAACTGCCATGTGTGAATAAATGAGGAATAACACTATCTATGGCCATTTTTTTTAGCCATTTTTCTGTAATTCAGTTTTTTCAGAACCAGTGGATGGAGAATAGCTGGAATTATGACTATCCATACACTACACATGGAGAAACAGGGTCCCTGCTTCCCAACCTTCTGTAGCACCCTCTCAGAAGCAGTACGTTAATGGTGGACATTAAACAGCAGAACTAAGAAGTTTGGATGTATATGCAGTGGAGGAGTTAGACAGTAAATCACTTACAAACAAGCAGCACTAGCAGTGTCAGTCTATTTGCCTGTGTCCTTCAGCCCATTTCATCTCTTTCATCATAGACTTCTATATGATTTGTACCTTCAGTGAGCAGGCAAAAAATTAAATGACAGTTACTATTTAACAAAGGAACTAAAATGAATCCTTTTTTTTTTAAATCAAGATAGTCCCGATTTATGTATCAAATCAGTATGCTGAAACCTTCTTCTATGTTTTTCCTACATATCTTCATTCCCATTCGAACTTGCCATTAACTGCATGCCACCCATTGTGGTCCCAGAGCATCACTCAGTTACTGGTAAAAGCACTGGCCCTCATTGAATGCTTCTAGCACTGTTGCGAAGGGATTGTTTATATCTTAATACACTACAACTAAGCCTGACCACAACAAGATAAGACAAGAGATACTTTGTCATTTCACTGTACAAGAAGCACAGGAAACGTGTAATTCATTTGAAGCTCCACTCATTGACAAAAAAAAAAGAAAAAATAACGCATGAAGGAGTTGTTGGAATCAAATGAAAATTTATATTTGTGAATGTAATGATGATACATTAGAGCAAAAACTGTACAATTGAAAGGAGGGAATAGTACCCTGTTGGGCTGGCTTTAGCTTGTATACAGGATGAGATATGGTTGGTCATGGAGTTGTCCAAGCTGGCGTCCTAGTTGGTCCCATAAAGGCTCATTTAGTCTCCTCATGTGGCACCCACAGGCACCAGGTCCCAAGTGTAATTGCTACTTCTCCCCTGTAGCTATACCTCTATTAAATCCCTTATTCTGACCAAAATATCATAAACTCCATATACTATACATAAACGTAATCTGTAGGCGAGCAAATATATTATATCCTGCAGCAGTATATTATTTCACTGATTAAACATTTGGCTTCATTTCTCAAGATGTACACATTGCCAACATAGACATTCCAAGGTTAAAGAGTGAAAATGATCATAAAGCAAATCAATGTTTCATTGTGAATAATAATTTGAGTTTAATTGTAATCACTTCTAACATCAAAATAACTGGTATTCCTCATTCTCCTTGCAGATTACAATTTTATGCCTAGTGAATTGTTTTTGAATGGATAGCCACATAGAAAATCCACTGGGGCATTCCAACATTTAACTGACATTATACAAAGTACATGAAATAAAAGCAATGATTTGGAAAATCCGTCCAGCATACAGATGGCACAACATTCCCTGTAAAAGCTTTGTCCTGTAAGGTCATTTTCCCAAGATGAATTTTAGTGTCTCACAAGTATTTGTGTCCTGTGGCAAACCCATCCTTCTGTTCTTCTTTTGGATTGAAGTTCAGCGATTACTATTTAACCCTGGGGTAAGGTGAGCAATAGATAGAATTAGCCTACTCAAAAGCATCATATAGTAGCATGACCCATAGCTGTAATAGACTCATTTTCTAGAGTGAACAATGTCGAGAAAGCAAAATCTCAAAGCAAAAAGATACCAAGTAATCATTTTCACTTGAAAAGCCCTTATCCACTTGACAGACCTGGTTGTCCTGTAGGTCAGAATATATTTTCAATAAGTAATGTGGTATACATGTATACAACAGATTGTAGCATCCAATGTGTATAACAAATATGTCCAATAATGAAACATTTAGCAACACATGTAAAATATAGTAGTTTTCTATAACTTGGTAGTCATGTGCAAAACTGAAGGAGTCAGTTCTATCTTTAATGGATATGGACACATTTGGAGACAACAATATTATTGATTTAAATGTATTGTGGGCTAAAACATGTTTTTGTAATGTTTTTTTTTATTAAACATTTTTATTCCTTTGGATTCTGCAGTGTCCATGTTTTCCAGTTCATAACACCTGCAGAACATTATTCTGTGATAAATCCATCAGGCTAGCTGTCTGATGTTGGTCAGCCCATCTTTCCTCTCTTGATCAATATTTCATTTAAATCATAAATCAGCATAAAATTTCATGCAGGATAGAAAACACTTTCTGGAGACTGAGCTGTCAGAAAACCAGTTAGGGGGTTACAGATACATGTGCTGAACAGGTTGCAGCCTAGATTTTGCCAGGTTATATGAGGAGCTGGAGTACCTCATGATGAGTCAGTTAGTGTGTGCTACTGAGCCACAATGCATCTGTACAGTACACAGTGAGGTGGATCTGTAGCTGGAACTGGGTTTACTGAGAGACGTAGAGACCAGGAGATCTGATGAATTGGTCAAGGACCTATATGTGAGTGCCAGCTTCAGTTTTTCAGCCTAGAGACCATAATGTTGTATGATGAGCATGAACATAGAAGAGTAGTACTCCAAGGTTGTGACCTTGCCAGCCAGCTATGCCATCAAGACTGCATGACCCCGACAAGAGTATGGAGAAAAGCTCGGTGGCTAGTGACAATCGTCTATGAATTATAAATAAGTCCGTTAAAATAGGTAACTTTTTTCCTGTGTCCGTGAAATAAATTGTCAGTGATTTTTTTTGAGGCTGATGATAGGTTATTTTAGTGGTAATTATCTTAATTTTACAGTTCACAGTAAATGCTGGTAATGGGTTCTTACTAGTGATGAGCGAATCGAAGCGGCAATATTCGTGATTCGCACGAATATTGCCCGCTTCGGCTCAGCTTGGCATCCCGAGGCAGCGAGGACTCGTGATTATTCGTGCGTCACTGCAAGTTTAAAATGCCCGTTTTTTTCAGCCAATCAGCATCAAAGGGAAGCCTGTGGGAACGCCTGCTGTGATGTAACAGCCCCTATACCTCCCCAGCAGTGATTGGCTGGCAGTGACATGTGACCTAAATTTACATAAGGTAGGGACCTGCACAGTGTCGGACTGGCTCACCAGAGGACCGGAGGATCCTCCGGTAGGCCCCAAGCCACCCAGCCACTTAAAAAAAGCATACTTACCTGTCCTGCCGTGCTGCCGCTGTCCTCGGCTCCCACGCTCCACTGTCTTCCCTTCCGGCGCGCACTATGACGTCAGGTCATAGTGCGCGCCGGCAGGGAAGACAGTGGAGCGCGGAACCTGATGGCAGTCGGCAGCACGGCAGGGCAGGTAAGTATGCTTTTTTTAAGTGGCTGGGTGGGCTGATCTGAGGTCTGAGGGGGGGGGGAGAGACCCTGATCTGAGGTCTGATGGGGCACGAGACGCTGACCTGAGGTCTGATGGGGGCACGAGACGCCGACCTGAGGTCTGATGGGGGCACGAGACGCCGACCTGAGGTCTGATGGGGGCACGAGACGCCGACCTGAGGTCTGATGGGAGCACGAGACGCCGATCCTTGTACTGTGACATCACTGTGTTTATTATCCCTGTACGGTGACATCACTGTGTTTATTATCTCTGTACTGTGACATCACTGTGTTTATTATCCCTGTACAGTGACATGACTGTGTTTATTATCTCCTGTTAACTGTGACATCACAGTGTTATTATCCCTGTAAAGTACTCACTGTTTATTATCTCTGTACTGTGACATCACAGTGTTTATTATCCCTGTAAAGTGACATCACTGTGTTTATTATCCCTGTACAGTGACATCGCTGTGTGTATTATCCCAGTGCAGGAAGAGGTAAGTGGTCTGTGTTTGTTTTCTATTTTTCAGGGTCGTGAATGCAGAGGACTACGTCGGATTCGGTGGACTACGTCGGACCAGCTTTTTTTTTTTTTTAATAAAATGCTCAAACAGGGGTCTGGGGGAGTGTTTTATTTCAATAAAATGTTTTAAAACTTGTGTGTGTGTTTTTTTTTACAATACTACAGTTTTAGTAATTATGGCTATCTACAGATGGCCTGATTACTAATACTGGGCTTAGTGCTTGCCGGTATGGCAGGCCAGCACTAACCCCAACATTTATTACCTCGGAACCCACCGCCACCAGGGGTGCCGGGAAGAGCTGGGTACCCGCAGGACCGGACCTTCTAAATTGAGGGTCTGGCTCTGGGGCGGCTGCAGGCTGGTACCATTAGGCTGGGAAGGGCCAATAACCGTGTCCCTTCCCACCCTGGTAGTGCCAGGCTGCCGCTGCTGGTTGTATCTGGCTGGCAAAGGAAAAAAAGGGGGGGACCCCACGCCATTTTTAAAAAAAAATTATTTAATTATTTTTATAAAAAAATGGCGTGGGGTTCCCCCCTTTTTTCCTTCACTGTACAGACACAGCGATGTCACTGTACAGACATAATAAACACAGTGATGTCACTGTACAGGGATAATAAACACAGTGATGTAACCGTACAGGGATAATAAACACAGTGATGTCACAGTACAGAGATAATAAACACAGTGATGTCACAGTACAGGGATAATAAACACAGTGATGTCAAAGTCCAGGGATAATACACACAGTGATGTCACTGTACAGGGATAATAAACCTCAGATTAACACATTGTGCCCCCATCAGACCTCAAATCAGCGTCTTGTTCCCCCATCAGACCTCAGGTCAGCGTCTTGTGCCCCCATCAGACCTCAGATCAGCGTCTTGTGCCCCCATCAGACCTCAGATCAACACAATGTGCCCCAATCAGAGCTCAGATCAGCGTCTTGTGCCTCCATCAGACCTCAGGTCAGCGTCTTGTGCCCCCATCAGACCTCAGGTCAGCGTCGTGCCCCCATCAGACCTCAGGTCAGCGTCTTGTGCCCCATCAGGCCTCAGGTCAGCGTCTTGTGCCGCCCATCATCAGACCTCAGGTCAGCGGTCTTGTGCCCCCATCAGCGACCTCAGATCAGCGTCAATGTGCCTCCATCAGACCTCAGGTCAGCGTCTTGTGTCAGCCTCAGCCCATCTCAGACCTCAGGTCAGACGTCTTGTGCCCCCATCAGACCTCAGGTCAGCGTCGTGGCCCATCAGACCTCAGGTCAGCGTCTCTGTGCCCCCATCAGACCTCAGGTCAGCGTCTTGTGGCCCCATCAGACCTCAGGTCAGCGTCTTGTGCCCCCATCAGACCTCAGATCAGCGTCTTGTGCCCCATAAGACTCAGATCAACAAATGTGTCCCCATCAAACCTCAGGTCAGCGTCTTGTGGCCCCCCTCAGATCAACACAATGTGCCCCCATCAGAACTCAGGTCAGCGTCTTGTGCCCCCCTCAGACCAGCGTCTCATGGCCCCCCTCAGACTCATAGCCCACCCAGCCACTTTAAAAAAAAAGCATACTTACCTGTTTCTGGCCGCCACTGTCCTCAGGCTCCCCGCTCCACTGTGTTCCCTGCCGGTGCGCACTATGACCTGACGCTGCGTCAGGTCATAGTGCGTGCCGGCAGGGAGCACAGTGGAGCACGGAACCTGAGGACAGCGGCGGCCAGAACAGGTAAGTATGCTTTTTTAAAGTGGCTGGGTGGGCTGATTGAGGTCTGAGGGGGGCGCGGGCCCCCCCATGAAATCATTGGAGCGGGGGCCTGGAGCAGTAGCTCAGGTGCTCCAATTATAATCCGGCCCTGGCAGCGCGGCAGATATTAGAACATGGCAACCGCATTAAAGTGATGCGCGCGCCATGTTCTATGTATCGGACGGCAAGAAAACTCGGTATCGAGCTTTGGTACTGCACTACGTACCGAAACCGTACCGAGTTTTCGATATATCGTGCAACACTACTTTCAACTACCTCACCCCCCGACACCTGTGTCTCGCCATTGTCCACCACCTCCTCAGACAACACTGGTAAATCCCCACTGTCAGCACACGGAGACTGCAAAAGATCTTGCGAATTGGGGCAGAGAATGTTCTGGGGTAGCACATCAGAGAAGGGGTTCCAGGGAGTACGTGACCACATGCAATCTCCATCCAAAAAGTCATACTGAGGCTCACCACCATGCTTTACACTGCAATCTTATTGAAAGACAGACAATCAGGGGTTCACCGCCAGGTTGTGAGGCAGCATTTTTAAGTGGGTCACCATTACCGTGTCCCTGAAAATTGCCTTGGGGTCATCACCAGACTATTGGCCAGATTTAGAAAAAATGGTGCAATTAGGGAGCCTCAGAGGCATCCCTACATGCTGCCCCTGGTGTTTCCTATCCATTTCCAAGGTGTTTCCATCTTTTTCTGAGGTTTTCACATGTTGGGGCAAACTTGACTGTGCAGAACCTTTGGCCCCTGCAAAAATATTCGGGTCTCCCATAGACTTTAATGGGATTCGTGATTCGGCTCGAACCCACGAAAAATTAGGGCCGAATTCCGAATCCCCGAATATTTTAGGATTCGATCAACTCTAGTTCTTACCAGTATATTGAGCTATAGACATGTTTTACTTATAAATCTTTATCATTCATTATGGCCTTCTAATTTGTCCATAAAAAATGTTGGCTGTCTGTGATTTTGTCCAGAAAAATGAAAAACTGTAGTTGCTAAACCTGCCTGTCACTAGTTTACATTGCCCTTAGTATGGAAAATAGGAACTGGATGTGTCACCATGTTTACTGAAATAAAATATTGCTTGAAGTGGATGAGTGCTGCAGGTATTTTTTCTTTTTTTCCTTAGTTAGGACATCACAAACCTCAAGCAGGCTGTTTATTGCTGGAACAGCTTGCCGGAACTCATAACGCTAGTGTAAAACTTGCCTTACACTGTACAATATATTTCTCCAGGATTATGTTGGGAAAAAAACAATACACCAGTTCTAGTTAATGTAGTTTACGGAAGACTTGGCACACATTCGTTGATTGGTACCACTTCATTCATGAAATGTCTACAGGGAATTTACCTAAGCTTATTAGTTGTTCTCAGAAGGAAGATAACATTTCCTTGATGTCAATTTTTGTCTACAAAAAGTAAAGGTTCTGCATAAAAACACTTTCCTCATATAATCCATGAGAAATGTGATGGACATCTCTAGCCAGCATGAATTTCAAACAGGCACTGTTAAGGATGAGACTCCTTTTTCTAATAGGGATACTAGCTGAGAAGGAAAGTCAGCCGACCTGCACAGTGGACGGGCACTTTGAGCTGACAGGTATAATTAGGAAGTGAGATGTGGATATGGGGGGAATATTTTCTGTAAATTATGTGGAATCTCATCCAGACTTCACCTTCAGAGATGACCCAGCAGAGATGCAAAACACTAGGGGAATATCATACTCTGATAACTATTTTGTGGTGTCTAGACAAGGCTTTGTGGGAGATTTATTATGAGTGTATTTTTTAAAATCAGTTTTACTTTAGTCTGTGTTGCTGTACATTGCTTGATAAATGTGCTACATCTGAATATGTCTAAAATGAAACTCCAGTTTTGATGCAATCTCCAACTGGAGGGAAATTGCAGAATTTTCTGAATTTTTTAAACATTTGCAGTTCTTAAATCTGGTGTAAACCTACTGACCTAACTAACCACACCCACTCTACAACCCAATGTTCAAAAGTGGTGAGAGCACCCCAAAATCACAAAATGTTGCGTATTTTTGCTAAAAAAAAAATGGTATGCACTGAAATGTTCAACTTTTTTAACATCAGGAAACTGGCATACATAGTTCCATAAATTCTCCCTTCCCCAAATATATTTTAAGAAAAGTGGACAGTGGACACTGTTGGACATAATGCGAAAGAAAAACAGATTAATCAGTATTCCATATATGAAAACCTGGCTATGTTGCCCAGTAAGGAACTGATAACTGAGTAGTTTTATTTTCTTTTTCACATTAAAATGCAACTGTCATTTCATTTTTTTGTCAGGAAAGTGAGTGCATGCATTTTTGTAATACGCCTTATTAGGAAAATATGTTAGTACATTACACAAAAATATAATGAGTCAAGTAAGAAGGTAGACATTGGTGCAGGGAGACCAGAGGCAACCTGAGAAGTCTGCCTATGCATTATTCAGTTATCTGGCAAATGAGAAACCTCATGCTCATCAGCATCTAAAACAAATACATTTAATTGAACCACAAGGGCAATTTTTCTAGGAAATCAGCGGCTGCATTTGAACTCATGCTAATGAATGCAAGATGGTCATGGCGAAATGAGTCATGGAAGTGTCACAGTTGGTATATAAAATGTAATATATATGTATACAAATATACTGCTGGATATATGTATATATATATATATACACTCACCGGCCACTTTATTAGGTACACCTGTCCAACTGCTCGTTAACACTTAATTTCTAATCAGCCAATCACATGGCGGCAACTCAGTGCATTTAGGCATGTAGACATGGTCAAGACAATCTCCTGCAGTTCAAACCGAGCATCAGTATGGGGAAGAAAGGTGATTTGAGTGCCTTTGAACGTGGCATGGTTGTTGGTGCCAGAAGGGCTGGTCTGAGTATTTCAGAAACTGCTGATCTACTGGGATTTTCACGCACAACCATCTCTAGGGTTTACAGAGAATGGTCCGAAAAAGAAAAAACATCCAGTGAGCGGCAGTTCTGTGGGCGGAAGTGCCTTGTTGATGACAGAGTCAGAGGAGAATGGGCAGACTGGTTCGAGCTGATAGAAAGGCAAACAGTGACTCAAATTGCCACCCGTTACAACCAAGGTAGGCAGAAGAGCATCTCTGAACGCACAGTACGTCGAACTTTTGAGGCAGATGGGCTACAGCAGCAGAAGACCACACCGGGTGCCACTCCTTTCAGCTAAGAACAGGAAACTGAGGCAACAATTTGCACAAGCTCATCGAAATTGGACAGTAGAAGATTGGAAAAACGTTGCCTGGTCTGATGAGTCTCGATTTCTGCTGCGACATTCGGATGGTAGGGTCAGAATTTGGCGTCAACAACATGAAAGCATGGATCCATCCTGCCTTGTATCAACGGTTCAAGCTGGTGGTGGTGGTGTCATGGTGTGGGGAATATTTTCTTGGCACTCTTTGGGCCCCTTGGTACCAATTGAGCATCGTTGCAACGCCACAGCCTACCTGAGTATTGTTGCTGACCATGTCCATCCCTTTATGACCACAATGTACCCAACATCTGATGGCTACTTTCAGCAGGATAATGCGCCATGTCATAAAGCTGGAATCATCTCAGACTGGTTTCTTGAACATGACAATGAGTTCACTGTACTCAAATGGCCTCCACAGTCACCAGATCTCAATCCAATAGAGCATCTTTGGGATGTGGTGGAACGGGAGATTCGCATCATGGATGTGCAGCCGACAAATCTGCGGCAACTGTGTGATGCCATCATGTCAATATGGACCAAAATCTCTGAGGAATGCTTCCAGCACCTTGTTGAATCTATGCCACGAAGAATTGAGGCAGTTCTGAAGGCAAAAGGGGGTCCAACCCGTTACTAGCATGGTGTACCTAATAAAGTGGCCGGTGAGTGTATATACACACAAACAAACACTGTATCTACACACTACAGAGCTCTATAAAAACCCTTTAAATATCACTACACCCACCCAATATACAATTATCTACACACACCAGCGGCCCTTCCCACACCTAGCACTAACTATCCCTACTGTAATAAGGGTAAAATGGGTTATCCAGCTAGCTTTTGTAGCAAGGGAAGGGTTAACTAGCTAGGCAAGGAAAGGGTTAATAATGTAACCTTAATGAGGCAGGGAATATGAAAGGGAAAGGGTTAATACTTTCAGGGAAAAGGTTAACCTTTATCACCCTTCAGTGAATGAGGCAGGGAAAGGGTTAATACTTAATGCTCATTGTCTAGGGGAAGGGTTAATTCTTAAATGCTCATTGTCTAGGGGTTAATGGATGCTACTTAACCGGTACAGGGGGTAATGTTCTTTTCCAGGAGATTTGCTTGTTGCCCATGGAATGCTCGTTGTCTCAGGGGTTGCTTGTTGCCCATGGGATGACTATCTCTCATGGGGCCACTCAGCTCAACTGTCGAGTTATTTAAATCATGAGCTGGTGCACTGATATAATGTCACTGAGCCTGCCCCGTTCGTGTCGGCAAACAGGTGCTGTCATATCTCCTGCACTGCAGTGTGCAGTCGCTGGAGGGGAGACGACATCCTGTGTGAGCTGGACCGCAGAGTGAAGGCAAAAGGGCCAACAAGTGCTAAGCATTTCTGCACTTGAACTCCTTCAAGACTGTTGGAATACCATTTCAGGTGACTACCTCTTGAAGCTCATCAAGAGAATGCCAAGAGTGTGCAAAGCAGTAATCAAAGCAAAAGGTGGTTACTTTGAAGAACCTAGAATATAAGACATATTTTCAGTTGTTTCACACTTTTTTGTTAAGTATATAATTCCACGTGTTAATTTATAGTTTTGATGCCTTCAGTGTGAATCTACAATTTTCATGGTCATGAAAATACAGAAAACTCTTTGAGAAGGTGTGTCCAAACTTTTGGTCTGTACTGTATATGATTACTGCAGCAATACAGAAGGTATAGCAGCAATCTGTGTTAAAGTAAAATTGAGCATCAAGCCTCAACCGTCTGTTTAAGTGTATTCAGTTTCCACACGGTTTAAATTTTTTTTGGGGGGTTCAATTTAATTCACCAGCATATACACGATTACTGCAGCAAAACACATGAGAGCAGCAATCTACCAGTGAGTGTTAGCGTAAAATTGAGCACCAAGCCTCAATCTTACATTTACATGAATTCCATTTCCACACGGTTGCAATTATTTTATTTTTTATTTTTTGGGAGGGGGAGGGCAATTTAATTAGCCATCATATATAAGTGATTACTGCAGCAAAACACATGGTATGGCAGCAATCTACCTGTGAGTGTTAATGGTAAATTGAGCGTCAAGCCTGAATCCGTGAATTCCATTTGCACACGATTGCCATGTAATTTTTTTTGTGGGGGGGGGGCGGTTCAAATTAATTAACCATCATATATAGGTGATTATTGCAGCAAAACACATGGTATAGCATCAATATACCTGTGAGTGTTATTGTGAAATCGAATGTCAAGCCTCAATAATCTGTTTACGTGAATTCTATTTGCACACGGTTGCACTTTTTTTTGGGTGGGAGTTAAGTTTAATTAACCATCATATATGTGATTACTGCAGCAAAACACTTGGTATAGCAGCAATCTACGTGTGAGTGTTAACATGAAATTAAGCGTCAAGCCTCAATTGTCTGATATTTATTCAGTTTCCACATGGCTGCAATGTAATTTTTTAGGACTTGTTCAATTTAATTAAACCAGAATATAGGTTATCAGTACACAGGCTATGGGAACAACTGAACTGGGAGTGTTAGCATGATATTAAGGGTCAGGCCCCAATCATCATATGCCTATAGCTCTGTGCGAGCAACTCCCATATGGTGCTTTTTCTCCACAAGGCAAGCACACAAAACTACAGCGATGTGCAAGATTTTCAGGATTAAAATAAGCCATGGCCATTCAAACACAATTATAGGAATTAATGCAGCACACAAGGCGGTATCACCACATCCTTTGGGATAATAGAACTGGCCAGCATTCCCAATCAGAACAAGTCTGTCCTTCTTCTCCTGGTCCTCTTTGTGGCAGTCAATCTGCATCCCCAAACAGTACAGAATCTTTGTCACCATCATCACCTTCTTCTCCTGCTAAGACGACTCCTTGTTCTCGGCTCCATCATGAGACATCTATAAAGGAATGTTTGGCCATGAAAAAGCTTTTATCCAATAGCAATTAGCTTGCCTACAAGCTGGACCCCCAGCTGCCGGTGTAGTTAGCAGTAGTACCATGGTAGTAGAGCCTTCTACATCTGGCAGAGAATGCAGGCCACATCTTGCTATTCTCGCTATGCATCAAGCCGCTGTTATGGGCTAGGACAGTACGTCTTTCATGGCCCACCGGGTCAATGTTTTTTGCGGCAGTGGAGAGGCAGCACCCCAGCAACATGGCCAGGTCCTTTTCACCCCCATCCACCCATATCATGGAGCTGGCTTCACAGACACGCTGGCCAGAATGGCAACCTGTATGCTCGCTTGCTTATGCAGTGACAGGTGTATTGTTGAAATCAAGCAGTATGACGATTACTGGAGAGCCATGCTTTTAGACCCTCACTACCAAGGCAAAATGGGGGAATATTTTACTCTTGCAGGAATGGAGGTCATATTACGTTATTACCAGTAAACACTTTGTATGCATCTTACAGCGAGTGGACACCTGCCATCAGCGTGTCTGAAAGGGAGGCCTCGCTCTGTCTCCCCCACCGAGTCACCACCCTCCCACTGCCACGAGCAGCAGAAGCTCCAACTTGCCACTGCTGTATGTAGCCTCTATCATGCCAATACTGCGACCAACCATCATGTTCTGTATGGCTGCTGCCACCGCCACCATCATACCATTATTGCAACTTGCCGACCATCATCTTCTGTAAAGCTGCTGTTGCTGCCTCCATCATGCTGCTGCCATTCTGCCAACATGTACCATATGACTGCTGCTGCAGCCGCAACTGCTGCTTCTAGCTGTTAATACCCTACTGCCACCACCATTAATGCAAAGCATCTGTTGCCACTATCATTATTACTACTACTACAACCCATAGACAACCTTGTATGTTCCATGCTTTAATGCTCCTGCTGCCACCACAATTGTGGCTGCACGCCACTATAGCGGTACAGTACCCTTTCCACATCCATATGGCACTGCTGCTGCTTCCAGTTAAAAGGAATCATTTTTTTAGGCTTTTCTTCAAGCCACTTTTTCTTCTGACAATCAACACTTGTGTATGTTGTTACCTGCAGGCATTCCGACCTTGTCAAGGCATAACTTTTGGACATTTGGTCCCGAAAGCCACACATTTTTATTTATTTTTTTTATATCAATAAAACCTGTGTGTTTAAACATCACCTGTACCCCATAAGGGACCATTTTTGGCTGCTTTGGAATATGAAAAAGTATAACACGTGCCACAGCATGGTGTGTTTTTAAATGCACTGTATGTTAACATTGTCAAACATGCGTTTACCCACAGCTATGTAAGTTAGAGCCACTCAAACATCATTTGCTATTGCAGTTACTGCATTCCAGAGATTGGGGAGGGGAAAAAAAAAAAGGTTTCCTAAAACAATATATGAGTCCTAGGAGGCTAGAGAGGGTTATATACCAACTTTCACGAATATACTAATATACTTGGTTTTGTAGCTGGTGCCAACATATTCCAATAATCTAATGGTTAAATTATGCTTCATTTTATATGTAAATTATGTTCATTGTTTATTCTGCACATCCATTCATACTTGTTCAACTCGATATACAATAGAAAATAGCTTGCCTTCGGATCTATCATGCATCACTGGTTTTAATATACTGTAGCTTGGAAAGAAGTACTGTGTACTACAGAGTCAAATTTCTTAATGAGGTTTTAGAAATGAGGTGACAGAGCTCTGACACAGTAAGAGCGCATCTTGTATTTAGCAGGCAGTAAAATGAAACAAATTAATATTTTCTTCCTTATCATCCCATTTACAATATCCTGTGTTGCACAGCTTGATTCCCATGTGTCATTGTTAACATGCTCATTTTGCTTTTATATTAAACCAAGAAAGCCACAATTGTATCTATTGTGAATATCCGATATGAAGTTTTATTATCTGTTTATTTGACCCTTATTTTTATCTCTGCTTCAAAAATTATTAATAAAGTAGAAGTAGCTCAAAGATAAGGCTGAAAATGTAATAAATTAAACATTCAAAGTAAACTGTAAAGAAGGAGGGGAAACACAGAACAAAAGTTAATGATCATGCTGATTCCCTTCTGTGAGGTTCTTTGATTAATTACTTGTCGCACACATCATGCCAGCTTATATAACATCAAAGGCCACTTATGTACATTGAAACTATCAAACCATGTACACTTATAAACCAGCTGTTCTTACCTACTCAAACGCTCCCCATTTCAAGGGTGTTGGTAAATCGACATCACTGTGTGGGCGTACTTGTTTCAGTCATCCCTCCCAGTTTTAGGAGCTTAGAAGCTAGTAGAATAGCTAAAATTTGCATCTACCGGCTTACCACACAATGGACATCATCTTTTAGCGATCTGTAGGCATTCCATACACATGCAAAATAACATGTCTTCTCAAATGCACATTTATGTGGGACACAGGAAACATAAAAAATGGCCAAACTGTGCTTCACTAAAAATTTTTTGAATGTTTAGCTTAATGTCTAAATTAGTGAGCACACCTTATAAACTCTGCAGGTGTGTGTCACCATGACTGAAAATACAAAAGTACAAGCAAACACAATGGAACAACACTCAAACATAGAATAAATGAATGAATGCCATAGTCACTATGTAAAATGCATATAAGATACTTAGCAAACATATTTTGATCAATATCATTTGGGCCCCTCCACCACAGCAAGGTGACCTCAATCTGGATGGCAACCTACTCTGTGATACCTCTGCTTGTGTCAACAGGCCTTAAATTAATTCAGGGAGAGCAAGCTCCACCTATATACTGAACCTGCTCTATATAATACCTTTCATTATGCCATCTAGCCTTAATTGAATTCAGGAAGAGCAAGCTCCAGTTATATACTAAAGTACTCTATATTAGGGATGTTCAACCTGTGGCCCTCCAGCTGTTGCATGACCTAATAACTGTAGGCTGTCCATGCATACTGGGAGTTTTAGTTTTAGAACAGCCGGAGGGCCACAGGTTGGGCATCCCTGCTCTATATGATACCTCTCCTTGTACCAACATGCCTCCAATGAATTCAGGGAGAGCTGGCTTCGCGTATGTACTGAACCTAGTCTGTATGATACCTCTCTTTGTGCCACTTGGCCTCAAAGGAATTCAGGGAGAGCAGGCTACACGTTAATACTGAACCTACTCTGTAAGAGCCTTTGAGTCTTTATAGGGCCAACTTTTTTCCTTATCAAATATGATCTGATCTGAAGTATGCTGTATGTAGAATATCAAGAAGTCATGTATTTATTAATTTATTTGGCAGATGAAAGGTTGTGATTACGTGGATGGTCTACTGCTTCTTGTGTGAAGATTCAATGGTGTCTTCTAGAGTAGTCCAATCTGAGAAGAGATGGCTGTGAACTGAAAGCAATGGAGTACATTCTCTTGAAGAAACATTAGGAGCAGTGTTGTTTGGAGGCATCCTTCTTGGAATATTTTTCACTCTGTTTATCGTTTTCATACATCATTGTGAGAGGAAACAATTCACATCTCAGCTTCCACACTTTGGCTGCCATCATATTATGCTTTCTGTCCTCAGTTGCATATCTGGGACAACCATTAGCTGTCTTGTGTCTTCTAGTTTTGGCATAACATTTACTTTCTGTATGTACCGTATTTGGCTAAAACTATTGAACCTTGATTGGCAAAATGACTACATCATCCAGGTAGAAAACCAGTTACCGATATGTTATTTAGCCAGACTAAACAAACTCTACTTATCTTTGTGCATTGCCTTCCAGATTGTTGTATGTGCAACATGGCGTAGTCTAGTGCCCCCTAAGCCAGTGGAAAAAACAAGCTATGACAGTTCAACAATTGATTTATGATGTGACTCTGGCTCCATAGCAGCGTATTCTTTTGTCCTGGGGTACAGTATATTTGTCTGCTAGTGTGTACATCCTTCTCTGGCTTTCTGTGTATAGAACCTGCCACTTCACTATAATGAAGATAAAATCATAGCATTTTGCATGGTGATTGGGGGGGGGGGGTCATTGCCCGGGGCGCAAACTTGCAAGGGGCGCCAGCCAGCAAGTACTTGAATGAGGGCCAAGGGAGCCTATGGCTCCCGTCCCCTCTGTTCTTCCTCATAGGCTTCAGGCTAGTGGCCTGAAGCCTATGAGGCAGTAGAGCAATCGTAGTGACTAGAATGTAGTTGCTCCTGGTAGGTATGAGGTCAGGGCGAGGGGCGGAGCCTCAAAATTTTCTGCACGTTCGACAGAGCAGGATGTTGGAGAGAGGAGCTGAAGCTGCAGGTCAGTATATGGAAAGAATGAATGTTATTTTTACTTTGGGGGCCTTTTTGCAGGGGCTGAAGGGAGAAGGAATAATGTTTGTACTGGAGACTGCATGTTAGAGGGGTCTGAAAGGGGGGGGTGATATTATTTAAATGGGACTGTATGCTGGAGGGGCTAAAGGCAGGTGAGGTGATATTATTTTACATGGGACTGTTTGCAAGAAGGGCTGAAGGCAGGGGGAGTGATGCATTTTACATGGGACTGTATGCTGGAGGGGCTGAAGGCAGGGGAAGTGATGCATTTTACATGGGACTGTATGCTAGAGGGGCTGAAGGCTGGGGAGTGATGTATTTTACATGGGACTGTATGCGGGAAGGGCTGAAGGCCGGGGAGTGATGTATTTTACATGGGACTGTATGCTGGAAGGGCTGAAGGCCGGGGAGTGATGTATCTTACACGGGACTGTATGTTGGAGGGGCTAAAGGGGGCCATAATTATTGCTATAATACAGAGGAAGCCATTATATATTATATACAGAGGGCCTTATACTTATGGGCAGGGGAGGGGAGGTCTGTTATCTGAGGATGATAGTAAAGTGAGAAATCTAAACATTTTCCTGTGAAACTCTGCAGAGACGAGACGCGGCTGAAAGAAGGTATCATGGCGGTCCTATCTCTGAATGAAGACGCTGAGGAAAGAGTCTACATCACAGGAGACGTCACTGGATGGAAGAGGTATGCGCTGCTGTATTCTGCATATAATAATATCCATCCACATATCTGATTTGGGAGTGGAGAGAGGTGGATATAGAATTTGGCCCACACTGCCGAAGCCTGGCCCCAGACTTCAGGTCACACTGTGTGTGTTCTGAATTCTGGGGCTTCACACCCATCTACTATATTATCTGTACTCAGAGAGTTATCACCGTGTTATCTGTGGTGTTACACAGGACTGCAGATAACATCTACTACATTATCTGTACTCAGAGTTATCACTGTGTTATCTGTGGTGTTGCATAGGACTGCAGATAACATCTACTACATTATTTGGACTCAAAGAGTTATTACTGTGTTATCTGTGATGTTACATAGGACTGCAGGTGACATCTACTACATTATCTGTACTCAGAGTTATTACTGTGTTATCTGTGGTGTTATGTAGGACTGCAGGTGATATATTATGCATTATTTGTAAAAAGGGGCGTGTAAAAAGGGGCATGGTCACAGGTTGGGGGGGGAGGCAATACTTGGCTTGCCCTGGGTGCTGGCAACCCACGCTATGCCACTGATTTGTTCCAATCTATCTGAGTTCTCCAGGGAAATATTAAGAAGCTGTTTCATACATTATTCTGATATTTATTTTTGTATCAAAGTGTTACATGATTTTATTGGAACCACAGAAGAGGATTAAAAGGTGCGGACAGAGAAAAGATTGAGGAATGCACTGGCTATTTCTACATGTAACACTTCTCTGGTATTGCTTAGATCAGTGATGGCAAACCTTTTGGAAACCAAGTGGCCAAAACTGCAACCCAAAATGTACTTATTTATCGCAAAAAGGGCCAACACGGCAATTTAACCTGAATACTACAGTCCAGTATAGTATATGTTCCATGTACTTTATCATTTACATATAATAGCCTGCCTGAATCCAGACCCCCCACCCCCACGGGCTCAGAACCCTTAGTCAGACCCAACATTATACATTTATCACACTTTATGCATTTCAAAAGTGTTGATAGACCGGGACCCAGCCCTGAGACCCATGCTGATCTCTACAACGAGTAGTCTGAAACCCTCAGTAGGGCGCTGCTTCTCCTCACTGCTTAGCGGGATGGTGAAGACATCCCATAGACCTTATATAGAGACTGCCTTCAATGAAGCACTCAGCAGTGAGAAGCACCGCTCTGCTGAGTTCTTCACACTGCTCGTTATTGAGATCAGCGGGGGTCTCAGAGCCCACTGCCCACCACTGCAACATCAGGGGCCCCACTGCCCAGCAAGGCCGCTTACCCTGCCAGGCACCTCAGGGTTAAGATCACGTGCCGCTGCAAGAGCCTCCCCCTCCACATCTTGAAAGCGGCGTGCAGTTACTACAGTTAATACTCTGGCAGCCTGCTCAAGTTTCTCCTTTCTGTAAGAAGCTTTGTTATTTGTTGTTTCAGGCAGCAGCATCGCTGCACTGACTGTGCTGTTCACAGCACTTACTGAGCTGATATAGCTGTATCAAGATGTCTGCCATTATCGCAAGACTTTCTCAGTCTCGTGGATGCGTCTTTAACTGGGTTTTTTTTGTTAATGTGCATGTGTTCTATCTGTTCATATGTATTATATGTATGAAGACATAATGGAGCACTCGAATCTCATGATTTTCTGAAGTCAGAAAAAGACAAGAGTCAGGCTCCAAGAGCTACGACCTCTTTTAAACTGCTGCAGGTTATGTTGGCACTATATAAAAGTTACTATTACAATTTTTAATCCAGCTATTCTTTTTTCTCACAGTTTTTTCTCATAAGTCAAATTTATGTCCTTTTCTGCGACCATCTGATAATCCAGAAACTGTCAGGTCTTAACACTAAAGGCACATCATTGAAGCATAAATAAAAATGCTGGATAAATAAAATAGTTAATTGAAGAGCCGTCTTCAATTTCAGTTACTTAACTGTTGATTACTTTAGCAACAGCCTTTCCTCCCGGAAAGAGGATGATCGGACATTCAGGTGCAGTGCTTGAAAAAGCAAATTATGTCTATCATTTACACAGTCTGCATACTACAAGTTGAACCTTGAGGGCTGAAAAGCTTCAGGGTGGCAACACATGCTCTATTAGCTGTGACGATCTACTGAGGCTGATGGTAATGCCTCTCATCCTGCCTTATTTGACATGCTCTGAAATCCAAGTTACTATATAGACTGATTGCATTCTTTGATCATAATCAGATCGCTCATGACATTGATAATGATTAGCGCTGGCATAGTCGTAATTTTTACTCACAGGGTAGATGATCATGACAAAAAATTATTTAAGTTGCAATCCAGAATGTACTATGCATCGGAAGGCTGAACGTCTGCTATCATGCTTCCTTCCTATTGCTTACTAGAATCCGTAGATGAAGGCATGCTAGGGGTCCCTGTCATCCTCACATCATTTCATGCACAATGAGCAGTGGTTTCCACTAACAAACCCATCCAGCGTTTGCTTATTCACAGACCTGGCAGGCGGGCCAAATGTAGTGGCATCAAGTCAGAAATATGATAGAATCTGATATTTTAAACCCAAGTGAAAAAATGGACTGTCAACTTAATTATCAATGGCAGCACAGTGACAAAGCAGTGCTGGCAGAAACCCCGGCTGCTAACGTAGCAACAGACTATTAGGGAACCAACAGGATGTATTCTTCCATGCTAATCAGACTAGAAATTCTAGACCTGGAGTTCCTCTGTACAGGGAATAACCTCATGCACTGTTAGGTAAGACATGACTGATAGAATGGTACACAGATACAACATCTGAAAGAATTGATTTCTGCAGAACCAGAACATGTCAAATTGATTGTGCATACCTTGATTTAGCTACTGCAATTATGAACGTTGACCACTGTGTCCTCCACGTGAAATGTTTCAGCAAAAAGGAACCCCAGTAATTTCTTGCAAATTGAGGTTCAAAGTATCTGAATATGGTGTTAAATACCAGCTACAGTAATTAAAATATTTTATTTTTTAATACGTTTTATCTTTTTTTTATATTACATTTCAATTGTAAATGAAATCTTTATAGATAAAAAGCAACCAAGTAACATACAAAACCAAATAAGTAAAGTGAATAGGAAACATGGACAACACAATTGCAGCAAATAAAATACAATACACCTGTTACAATGGTGGTTCAGGTGCTGGTTTCCTTTGTGTGAATTAGGGCTTGCATTCATTGTACCTCTGTCTTCAGCACTGCTAGGATTTATTGTCTTCTCTGTGAGCTGCTGCATGCTGTGTCCAATTGCTAATTAGCTGCTCTTATATATACCTGGCTGTTAACCAGAGTCTTTACCTATCTGGCTGATCTCTAAAGGTCTTGTTAGGTCTCTCTAGCTAGCTGGACCCTGTATAACATTTATTATGTGTCTGTTTCCCAACCTGTGCCTGTTCACCATACTGTAACTGTGCCACTTTCCCTGACCTTTGGATTGTTTCATGGATTTGCTCAAACTCTGCCAGCCCTGACTTTGGCCTATTTCCTGACTACGTGTATTGTCTCTTCCCTCAGTGCCACATACTGGTGTGTCTGGTTCCTGTGGGTCAGCAGCCAACCACAAAGGTAGCATCCTGGTGACTCACCTGCAACTAAGTCCAGATCCCTGTATAGAAGTTAAAGGATGAATACCAGGGGACTGCCAGGATAACACCCCCAGGACTAATCCAAATTCAAAATGGTTGTCACAGTGGATCCACATCCACTGTCCGTAACAACATTAATCATAAAAAGCTAGAGCCAATAAAAATGTATACACAAAGCTTCATGAAACATGAGAGATGAAACATAGCAGTATGAGAATACATGACAAGGGCTAACTGTAAAGTCACAAAAAATGATGAGACCTTACAATGCGTGGATGGAGACCAAAGATGCCAGCAATCTTGAAAATCAGAACTTGAGCCAATACAATATGTATATATACAATATTTTCATAAAGACCAATTGAAAAAAACATTTTTTAGCCTAAAATGCAATCATAAAAACAATTGATCCCAAAGGTGTTTATAGATTTTAAAGGATTAGCAATGAAAGAAACTGCCAATGGCTCCACACAAATGTATTAGGCAGCAGGAGCAGCCTTTGCGAGTCTCATTACTAATCTCAAAAGAATCCGATAAAAAACCTAGGTGCCATGACTCTAGCTGATGGGCACGGAGCCTGGGTTGTGAGTAGGCAAACCGCAACTGCTATTACAGTACCCCTCCCCCCTTTACACCCCCTCTTCTTGAGTCCAAGATGAGACAGGAAACTCTTTATCAGATTTGGGGCTTGGATGTTCTCCTCTGATTCCCTAGATCTCTCCTCAGGACCAAAACCTTTCCAATCCACCAGATAGTAGGTCTTCTTGCCACTCTTCTTGATATCCAGGATGTCTTTGATTTCAAATACATTGTCTGATTCTCCAGTCACCGGAGACGGAGTAGATGGAACAACAGAAAAGCGATTTAGGAATAATGGTTTTAGCAATGATACATGGAAGGAGTTGAGAATTTGTAGAGAGAGAGGCAGATGTAGTTTGTAGCTGTAGGTGACTTTGTTAATACTCTTCAAGAGGAGAGCCATATCTTCTATCCAGGGGAGAACTGAGGAGGTTTTCTTTTGTCTGAATTTACCTTCATGCAAGTCACAGCCTTATTAATGCAGTCTTTGGTCTGATGCCATATCTTAAAAAAATCTCTAAAAGAGGAATCCACAGAAGAAACCTCATAGGACGTAGAAACAGGAAGAGGAGTCCGAGGATGTTATCAGTAAACAACAAAAAACAGGGAGGACCCAGTAGACTTGCTAGAATAGTTATTATAGGAAAACTCTGCCCAAGGTAGAAATTGTAATCAGTTGTCATGTTCAGCGGAGACAAAGTGCCAGAGGTCATTTTCGAATATCTGATTGACTCCCTCAACCTGCCCATTGGTTTGGGGTGGTATCCAGATAGAAAGTCTAATTCAAACTCAAGCAGCAGGCACAAAGCCCTCCAGAGCTTAGAGGTAAACACCACGATCATGTGTAGAGGTAGTCCATGCAACAGAATATGTGCTCTACAAACAATTTAGCAAGTTTTGGAGCTAAAGTCACAAAGTGAGCCATCTAGGAGAACCAATCCACGGCCACCCAGATAGCTACACTAGGGTCCATAACAAAGTCCATGGCAATGTGTTGCTAGGGGGAATCGGGAATAGGAAGAGGTAACAACAGCACAGTTGGTTTGGTCCTGGAGAGACGGTGCAGGCAGAAATGTAATTATGCACATCTTTTGGAAGAGTGGGCCACCAGTAATGGTGTGATAAAAGTGCCAAAGTCTTGTAAAATCAAGGATGACCAGCCAGTTTGGAGTTGTGCCCCCAAGATAGAATACGTTTATTCTTAGCAGGTGGCACGAATGTCCTCCCGGGAGGAATGTCTTTGACCAGGACAGGAGCCAAAGTGATCAAGCAACCAGGATCAACAATGTACTGGGGTTCCTCCTGGTGATCGGAAGAATCAAATGACCGAGGCAGAGCATCCACCTTGATATTCTTCTTGCCCGGGCAAAAGTGAAGCTTGAAATTAAAACAGGAGAAGAAGGGTGCTCACCTGTCTTGGCATGAGTTCAGATGTTGGGCCATCTGAAGATATGTAAGGTTTTTGTGATCGGTGAAGATTATCACCAGATGTTCAGCCCCTTCGAATAGATAAAACTAGTCTTGGAGGAATGGAATTATAGCCAGAAGGTCTCTATCTCCTATATAGTAATACTTCTCGGCAGGGGAGAAGAGTTTGGAGAAAAATCCACAAGTTAAAAGGGTAAAAGCTTACCCTTGGAACCTTTCTGTAGTAAAACAGCACCGACTCCTACGGAGGAGGCATCCACTTCTAAAAAGAATTTGCTGGAGACATCTAAATGGTGCAGAACAGACAAAGGACTTCTTTAATTGGACGAAAGCGTCTTCAGCCTCAGGAGTCCAGACTCTGGCGTTCACCCCTTTCTTAGTGAGGGGCGGAAATCATGTATGTAAGAGACGAAAAGTTAGCAAAACCTAGGAAGCGCTGTATGGCGCGAAGACCCTGAGGGCAGGGCCAGTCTATTACTGCATTCAGCTTTCAGGGTCCAACTGCAACCCTGCATTACAGATGCTGTATTCCAGAAACAGCAAAGAAGACTTCACAAAGACGCATTTCTCGAGTTTGGCATAAAGCCAATTACACACGAAGTGTGCCTTGCCTCCACAATACAGACAGGTTCTCTAATTTGGTCAGACAATCAGAGGCGCCCTACTTGCATGGGCTCTTCAGATGGGGTGGACACTGGAAGAAGGGCTGCCCTTGGAAGGATGGATGGAGCCAGGCAAAGTGGTTCTCTGGAGTGTGCAACCAGCTTAGAATATTCCCTGAAACGCATATTAATTCTTGTGGCAAAGGTGATCAAGTCATACAGAGTGGACGAATGGTCGCGACCAGCTAACAGAAAAGTCTTCCCAGAACACCACCAGTTGGGCCTCATCGTTCCATGCAAGTTCTGCAGCCAGAGTACGGGACTTTGGCCCATCCAGTGCAGATTCTAAATTTAAGACAGCTTCCTTACATAAAGCAGGAGTAAAAAATGATGAATGAGATGGGTCTGCCGGCCCATCCCCTTTTACTTTTTTTTAGACCTGGCATGAGTGGGGAAGAAGTTGCAGATTCTGTTGCACCATGGGTCATAAATTACACCAAAAATATCTACATAGGTTTTACAGCGTTTATTGGTGATGCCATCTGGTCCAGGAGCTTTAAAATATGTTAAAGATTTGAATGCTGTCTTGGTCTCTATTAAACAGATAGGGAATAACAAATATTGAAGCTGGGAAAGAGAAATAGAAGGTTACTTCACAGGACAAAAACATGTGATTTTCTTGCTCTGTAGGCTGATAAGTAGCATGTTAAAGTGATTGTCCAGGTTCAGAGCTGAACCTGGACATACCCATAATTTCACCCAGGCAGTCTGCCTGACAAGAGCTTCGGAACATGTCATGCTCCGATGCTCTCCTTTGCCCTGTGCTAAATCACGCAGGGCAAAGGTATTTTGCCCAGTTCTGGTGACGAACCGGGCTCTGCCAGGCGGAGGCTTCCACCCAGCAGTGAGCCCTGTGAAGTCACCGACACTGATGGGCGGGCTTTAGCGCTGCCCTAGCCAGTAAAACGGCTAGGGCAGCGCTAAAGCCTGCCCATCGTAGCCGATGACGTCACCGAACTCACTTCCGGGCGGCAGTGTCATTCAAAAGAGTGTTTCTTCAGGGCGGCAGAAAAATACTAAACTTCAAAAAACCTAAATTTAGCCAACTAAGAGAGGCCATAGGCCTAACTAACAGGGACAAAGTCCTCAAAAATAAAAATACAGCCACAAAATGGGATATTTTAAAAGCATCCTAAAATCTAATTGTGAGAGGTACATACCTTATAAGAATAAAAGGGTAAGGAAGAAAAAACAATGTGGATAAATAGAATTGTAATGAAAGCAATAAAAGACAAAAAAGAAAGCATTTAAATCACTAAAACGAAAAAAATGGAATGTGTAAAAGACAAAGAATGTCAGATCTTCTATGCTAAGTGGCGGCAACAGAATTGCTAAGATGGCATCTGAACATGGTGTCTGCAAGCTCTGATCTTCCTGTCTCAAACGGCAAAAAAGAAGTCATAGATCCACCCTGATCAGCTAAGCCTCTGGACAGCACTGGTATCTCTTTCTGGGATGACAAGCCGTTGAAGAATAAGGAGATCACTGGAGCACCACATTCTTCCCACAAGCAGGACACAAAAAAATGCCCTGGAAGGGTTCCACAAGAATGAGGAGAACATATACAGGTAATCTGAACAGGTTCAGACAGCTGTGAGTCTAGTTGAGCTGCTTTAGTGCTGACAGTGAGACAGGCCTGAAAACGTAAGTGGCTAGATAGGTCCACTCAGTGATCACTAGAACATGGGATCCTATTGCACCCAGGCACCCGACCATAGCTTGGATGACTTTCAGTGCAGCAGTCGTGCATGCAGCCAAACGATCCATTCAAGGGCTATTTCACAGACAAAAACAGGCAGTAAAATGTACCTACTGTACATGGTAATTTAATTTGAATAGGTTACATATTCTTTAAACAGTTTGGAGTTCTGTTTTTGCCTAAGGGCTTAACTAGTTCCCATTAAACTGAATAATTATTATTATAAGGGGATGTATTGTTACCAGCACTGTGGCCCCTTTATTCTCAGGATTGGTGGGAATCCAACCTCTAGGACCTCCACTAATCCTGAGAATAAAGGGGCCATAGCGCTAATTGAATGCTGCTACAAAGATGATTTCAGCTACTGGCTAAACAGGGAACTGCAACACAGTTAGGTGAACATTAGGTGGTCAGGGTGCGATGTGGATGGAGAAACAGTGAAGGGGACACAACATGCTAAAATTCTTTCTTCTGCCTCTAGGAGTAGTGTTCAACATGTGATTGTTTATTGGTTCAATGGGTGCTTTATTAATCTTTATGCAAAACCAGAATGCCAAATGCTATAAAGAATGTATGACCTATTTACTGGAGATTAAATTATAGGCACACTTACAGCGTTTTAGATGCCGGCCTTAATAAAGCTCCATAGCTGGCGGTGGATCCGCCGAAGTTATTAAGAGGCGCAGGCCTCTCCATAACTTCGCCACATCCAGAGCCAGTTTTAAATGCAAGACAGCTTCCTTGCTGTTTTACATTTAAACTACTTTCTATGCCTAAAACACGCCACTTTTTTAGACCCGCCCATCATTGCGCTGCCATCTGCACCTGAAATAGGCCTCATTTAGGCATATTTCATCTTAGTAAATGACACCCTAACTTCATAAAGTGATGTCATATCCTAGTAATATTCCATCACTCTATAAGACGGGAATAACCCTTGCTCTCCATATTTTCTCTCCCCTAAAGGTCACATTTGATTTCTACCCTGATAGGAGCTCTGAAACATCTATGGAAAATCCAAATAGTTCTCTCCCTTTCAAACTAGTTTAAATGGGCTCTTAGAATGGAGGAACTGATGGCAAGCGCTGAAGAAGCCTGCTAGCAAGCACTCAAGAATGCTCGTCTAAATATTTGCTTGGTAGGACTGTGGCCCTTTTCCTGACTTTCCAGATTAATATAATCTATTCCTTACTGCATTTCTTGTCCAACTGAGCAAGTTTAGTCATTGGCACTTGACCTGTAATAGTAGATAATCAGAATACTCTACACTAAAGATAGAAATATGAAGTTCCTTCATGCACCACGACCAGGATGATTTCATTTGCTTTAAAAACCACTATATATTAAATCTGAGAAGCAAAAATAAGTGGGTTTAATAATTACAAACCTACTATATATTTATATATACTGCACTACTACGGTATCCAGGGGCGTTGCTAGGCTAAAACATACAGGGCCTGGGCCCCTGATGTTTCCTCCCAGGCCCCGAATGTCCTGCCTGTCAGCTAGATACAATTGTATTACCTTCCTCAGGACGGCAATACAATTGAATCTAAAGCACTGCAAGAGGTGAAGGACCTGTGGTGACATCACCGGTCATGTGATCGGTGCAGGAGTTGAGAAGGACCTGCGATGATGTCACTGGTCACATGTCATCATGTGACCAGTGCAGGAGAGGCTCCACAGTGAAGAGAACTCTAGGGGAAGAAGCTCTGCTGAGGTCTGCTGTAAGGAGAGGTAAGTGAAGGGAGAGGCAGAGTAATGCTGGGAGTTGAAGTTACTTAACTGGGACTGTATGTTAGGGCTTAAAGGGGTATTCCCATGTCACACATGTAGTTTGTATAGTTAGATTTAGCTATACAAATATTATTACTAATAGAATGTATTTATATAAAATGTACCGTTTAGAAGATTTTCCTATTTGTATAGGCATTGTCCCACGTACATCAGTCAGGCCGTTGCCCCTAGTTACGACCACCGCGGCCATGTATTAGTGGTGGCCGGCTTATTCTTATTCAAACCCGCTCTGAGGTAACTGCTGTATAGTGAACGCACATTGCATAAGCATGCGGAGACACATCTTAGGGTACTTTCACATCTGCGTTTTTGGACGCTACCAGTCCAAAACACAATGGTCAGGATTGGTCTAAAACGCAGACTTTATAAATGGATCCTGGTCCATAGAGATGAATTGATCTTGGAACAGGATCCGTTTCTTTGAGTTTTGGAAGCACAGACAAAAATGCTACAACCCTAAGATGTGTCTCCGCATGCTCATGCAATGTGCGTTCACAATACAGCAGTTACCTCAGAGCAGGTTTGAACAAGAGCAAGCCGGCCACCACTATTACCTGGCCGCGGTGGTGGTAACTAGGGGCAACGGCCTGACTGATGTATGTGGAACAATGCCTATACAAATAGGCAAATCTTCCAAATGGTACATTTTATATAAATACATTCTATTAGTAATAATATTGGTATGGCTATATCTAACTATACAAATTACATTTGTGAGATGGGAATACCCCTTTAAGAGAGGGATGTTATTTTCATGGGACTGTATATTGGAGGGGCTGAAGGGAGGGGAGTGATGTTATTTACATGGGACTCTACGGTGGAGGGAGGGAAAATAATTTTATTTACATGGGACTGTATGGTGGAGGGGCTGAGGAATCAGCATCAGTGCTGAGGGCACTAAAGGGAGGAATATAACTACAGGGAGAAATATAACAGTAGGGGTAGTATAAAAACTGGGGGCACTTCAGGGCGAGCATTATAACAGGAGGAGGGCGATATAAATACTGGGGGCACTGCAGGGGTATTATAAATCCAGGGGACATTATAGATGTTCTTATTACTACTGGGGGCTCTATAGGACGGTCTTATAGATCCGCCTTATTTCTACTAAGAGCACTATGGGGGGCCATATTACTACTGAGGGGTCTGTAGAGAGCTTTATTAGCACTGGGGGAACAATAGGGGGCCTTATTTCTTATGGGCGCTCTGTAAGGGCATTATTAATACTGGGGGCTCTTCTACTAATGGATGCACTCTTGTGGAGCATTATCACTGTTGGGGGCACTGTAGGGGGCAGTATTACTAATGGGGGCTCTAATATAGTAACATGGTTTATAAGGCCGAAAAAAGACATCTGTCCATTCAGTTTGGCCTGTTTTTCTACAAGTTGATCCAGAGGAAGGCAAAAAAAACCCCTGTGAGGTAGAAGCTAATTTTCCCCACTTTAGGGGAAAAAATTCCTTCCCGACTCCAATCAGACAATCAGAATTACTCCCTGGATCAACGACCCCTCTCTAGTAACTATAACCTGTAATATTATTACCCTCCAGAAATACATCCAGGCCTCTCTTGAACTCTTTTAGTGAACTTACCATCACCACTTCCTCAGGCAGAGAGTTCCATAGTCTCACTGCTCTTACCGTAAAGAATCCTCTTCTATGTTTGTGTACAAACTTTCTTTCCGGGACATACACAGAGGATGTCCCCTCGTCATAGTCCTGGGGATAAAAACATCATGGGAGAGATCTCTGTACTGACTTCTGATATATATATATATATACATAGTTATTAGATCTCCCCTCAGTCGTCTTTTTTCTAAAGTGAATAAGCCTAATTTTGATAATCTTTATGGGTACTTTAGTCCACTCATTCCAGTTATTACTTTAGTTGCCCTCCTCTATTGGTGGGACTATGAGGAGCACTATTACTATGGGGGGCACTCATATTTCTTCAGGATAGTATTTTGGGGTATTGGGGGGCACAGCGAGGAGCAGGATGATAACACTGTGGGGACTCCAGGTTGGGGGATGATGATAGAAATGTGAGGAAGCTAAGATGTCTGTGTGTCACACACTGCAGAGACGAGGCGGCTGAGAGAAGTTGTCCGGACCAAAATGGAGAAGATGATGACAGAGAAGATCTACATCAGAGGAGACGTCACCTGGAGGCCTTGGATATAAGAGGTAAGTACTAATAGGGCCATATGCATTGGGGCTTGGGCTCCAGATGTTTTGAGACCCTAGCAATAGTACCAACCCCAAATTTCGCAGTTTTCAAGATGTCTGTACAGCATGGTCCCTAGGGATGGAACTAGTTACAACAGTTACATTACGTAATGGAAGCTGCCAAGCAAATCAATAGCCAGAGTGTTGACAACAATGAATGGACCAGAATGCACTCCAGTACATGTTTCCACTGCCTTGGAACCCAACATCTGTATGATGCGGAAAGCAACGCAATTGTTTGCCACAACTATTGGGCTCTCAGGCACTGCCTAGACCACACCTGTATGGTGCACATGAATATTGCTATACAGGCATGAAACTGTTGCAATATGTTGACATTAGTTTCTTGAAAGAACATCTTCCTCCAAAATGTTCCTCTGCTGTGTCTTTAGCGCAATCTTTATGTTACATGATAAATATATTCTGCTCCTTGTGATTGCCTTCCAGTATGTTACACCGCAGCTGTATCCAATCATCTTAACAAAATGGATGCTGAAGAATATTCATGTTCAATACTCCCTTGTTTAACACTCTTTTAAGCAGCCAATTACTCAGTCATGTCCTCTGATATACTTTGCCGAATATGATTGGTCAGAGCCCTCACCCCAGCCCACTCATTGAGACATAAGCCAACCCTTCAGACTCATTCGCTTAACATTGAAAGCTACTGAAAAATGACAAACGGACACAAAAAAGTACAAGATATGATTTACTTGAATGTTCTCAAACTGATGCACCAAAAAATTAGTGACAGACTTAAAAGGGTTGTCTCATCTAAGATATTGGTGGCATATTGCTATGCCAGATACAGTGGGGAAAAAAGTATTTAGTCAGCCACCAATTGTGCAAGTTCTCCCCCTTAAAAAGATGAGACAGGGCTGCAATTGACATCATAGGTAGATGTCAACTATGAGAGACAAAATGAGAAAACAAAACCAGAAAATCACATTGTTTGATTTTTAAAGAATTTATTAGCAAATTATGGTGGAAAATATGTATTTGGTCACCTACAAACAAGCAAGATTTCTGGCTCTCACAGACCTGTAACTTCTTCTTTAAGAGACTCCTCTGTCCTCCACTCATTACCTGTAGTAATGGCACCTGTTTGAACTTGTTATCAGTATAAAAGACACCTGTCCACAACCTCAGTCACACTCCAAACTCCACTATGGTGAAGACCAAAGAGCGGTCGAAGGACACCAGAAACAAAATTGTAGACCTGCACCAGGCTGGGAAGACTGAATCTGCAATAGGCAAGCAGCTTGGTGTGAAGAAATCAACTGTGGGAGCATTAGAATTATAAAATGGAAGACGAACAAGATTAATCATAATCTCCCTCGATCAGGGGCTCCATGCACGATCTCACCCGTGGGGTCAAAATGATCACGAGAACTGTGAGCAAAAATCCCTGAACCACACGGGGGGACCTAGTGAATGACCTGCAGAAAGCTGGGACCAACGTAACGATGGCTACCGTCACTAACACACTATACCGCCAGGGACTCAGATCCTGCAGAGCCAGATGTGTCCCCCTGCTTAAGCCAATACGTATTCGGGCCCGTCTGAAGTTCGCTAGAGAGCATTTGGATGTTCCAGAAAAGTACTGGGAGAATGTCATATGGCCAGATGAAACCAAAGTAGAACTGTTTGTTAGAAACACAACTCGTCGTGTTTGGAGGAGAGTGAATGCTGAGTTGCATCCAAAGAACACCATACCTACTGTGAAGCAGGGGGTGGCAACATCATGCTTTGGGGCTGTTTCTCTGCAAAGGGACCAGGACGACGGATTAGTGTACATGAAAAATGAATGGGGCCATGTATCATGAGATTTTGAGTGCAAACCTCCTTCCATCAGCAAGGGCATTGAAGATGAAACGTAGCTGGGTCTTTCAGCATGACAATGATCCCAAGCTCACAGCCAGGGTAACGAAGGAGTGGCTTCGTAAGAAGCTTTTCAAGGTCCTGGAGTGGCCTAGCCAGTCTCCAGATCTCAACCCCATAGAAAACCTTTGGAGGGAGTTGAAAGGCCGTGTTGCCCAGCGACAGCCCCAAAACATCACTGCTCTAGAGGAGATGTGCATGGAGGAATGGGCCAACATACCAGCAACAGTGTGTGCCAACCTTGTGAAGACTTACAAAAAACTTTTGACCTCTGTCATTGCCAACAAAGGATATATAACAAAGTATTGAGATGAACTTTTGTTATTGACCAAATACTTATTTTTCACCATAATTTGCAAATAAATTCTTTAAAAATCAGACAATGTGATTTTCTGGATTTGTTTTCTCATTTTGTCTCTCATAGTTGAGGTCTACCTATGATGTCAATTAGAGGCCTCTCATCTTTTTAAGTGGGAGAACTTGTACAATTAGTGGCTGACTAAATACTTTTTTTCCCACTGTAGGTTCAGGTCCCAGAATGGGACCCTTGAAGCAAGCGGAGAGTGCTTGCGCAATCGCTCTCCATTAATGTCTATGGGACTGCCAAAAATAGCCAAGTGCTGGCTCGGCTATCTCTGGCAGTCCTATATACTGTAAGTGAATAGAATGCATACTGCGCCTCTGAAGCATGCTCTCTCTCACTTTAGGGATCCCATTCTGCATATAGGTGGGACCCATGCCTATCTAACACTGGTGGCATATCGTAGTGATATGACACCAATGTCTCAGATGAGACTTACACCTTTAATCTTGTACTCCACAACATGTGCTGTCTGACCTCAGTGATGTTGTTACATATGGACCAATAACAACATTTCTCCATATTCCTAACCATGATCTGGAACTCTCCTGTTTGTATCCACAATCTCAGTCAGTAAATCCCATCTTGCAAAATAATTTGCAACTGTTGACAATACTAATTATTTTCTCCACATTTTTCTAGCAAACTGTAATGAATTCCTTGGAAGGATAAAGATAAGTTTTACTAAGAAACTACATCTGACGTCGCTAACTACATACTGTCACACCTACGAGAAATCTATTCAGCCGTACTGTATCAGTCTTGACAGCTTGATGCCTGGCACTTTGCAGCAAAGGAGAATTTCATTTTAGCCGAGTTTTGTTTCATTTAACTTACTTATTTTTTGACAACTGTTTAAGCCTTTACTTGATTGTTTTGCCCATGAGACAGGAAATCCTGAAGGAAAAAAAAATCCATACTATACTTTTTATATAGTCAGATGAAAAACTGATTGTGGACATGATGGGTTTACTAGTTCTGTGCAGGTGCCATTATAAATGAACACCAGAGGTGTTGGCATTTGTTGTGAACCTTGGATATGAGGCATAAAGTGGGTTCCCCATCTTGGACATTTTTAGCATATCCACAAGATATGCCATAAATGTCTGATTGATGCAGGTCTCACCTCTAAGGTCCCTACCTATTTCCAGGACAAGAGTACCTTGAACGGCATCCTGTCTGGTGAGGTGGCCTCTTTAATTGTCTTCCTTAGAAGGTTTTGGGAGAGGTGGCTTCAGCATTGTATGCACCATACATTTTACATCAGCCATATACCTGTGTTCTGTCCAAGGAGAGAAAATAAAGACAATCGGGTAGCAAGAAGCACATCACTCAGCCAGAAGATAGTCATATGCCAGATGGGTCTGTTAGAGACTAGTTGCCATCTTCATACTGAAATAAACATCCACACTTGTCCAAGCCTCATGTGCATGCTTATGGTGGAGGTGGATGAAACAGCAGTAGGCGAACGTTTGTTTATGGACAGCTTACGCAGGTAGAGCTGCAGAAAAGAGAATCTGTGTGGGAGGTAAGGGTAGTTCTTATAATAATGGAGATTTGTATGACACACATGGTTCATGGAAAGCTGGTTTACATCCACCATCGGCACTGCAATAGATGTTATGGGTTATCTTTTGTGGAAGTCCAGCATCTGTTTAACCTTGATCATTCAAACATTGTTACATGAACTTTCTCTACAATTCCATGCATGGAAAGCTAGGATCATGATGTAGTAATTTTACTTCACTAGCATTTGTTCTTTAAAGGGGTTCTTCGGGAATTAAGAAAATACTTAAACATTAATTTATCATAAACATATTCTCAAATACTTTTCATTAGTTATAATGGCTTCTTATGTTTATGGAGCAATCATTAGGAGAAATAAAATGGCCGCCATCCTATTAGCACACCCAAAACCTGCCCTAATCACACAGGAGGAAAAGTTGATTTAGAACACTGAGCTAAAGAGATACCTCATCCTCCTCTCTGCTGTACTTATAATATAGTTGATAAGATCTTTAGCTGAATCTCTGAGGGAATGGAGTTCATGAGGAGATGAATTACAGAGAGGATGGAGAAGACAGACAGTGGTAATGTGAGGCTGTGGTAATGGAGACTTAATACAAGAGCTGCTCATTAGTTACACCCCCACCCTCTTCTCTATACTTTGTGAAATCCATTCCTACAGAGATTCAGCTGAAGATCATATTAAACTGTATTCAGAATAATAATCCCTGACAAGCAGAGCAGAGAGGAGGCTGAGGCAGCTTTTTAGCTCAGTGTTCTGAAGTAACTAGTCCTACTGTGCGATTAGGACAGGTTTTGTGTGCTAATAGGACCGCGGCCATTTTGTTTCTCCTAATTATTGCTCCCCAGCCAAAGCAAGCCATTATAACTAATGAAAGATATTTGGGAATAGATTTATAATAAAGCAATATTTAAGTATTTTCATTTACTTTATTCCAGGAGAACCCCTTTAACGATATTCTGAATTTTGCAATCATGGGCTTAGCTTTGTATACGGTTATGTGATATCAACATCATGTATATATCTATTATGTGTATTTTGGCATTGATTACCATCTATTTTGGATATTCTTGTAAATCATTTTGTTTTGTAATTTCTCATATCCATAGGCTCATATGGCTGAAGAAGGTCTATCACAGAAGCATTCTTAAATATATGAACATGATCTGATACTGCGGTTTTATTTGTACTGGACCCTATTAACGAATATATATGAATAACGTAATCAATTGAGCATCATAATGCCGTGGACTTTACCTATTACACAATGGTGAGTGTTCCTGTCAGGCTGCTCAGCCATGGTGGCATATTGTAGGCAGGATGCCATCATAACCATCTATTATAGTGCAGTGTGTTGTGTAGTGAGGCCCTGCCCCCTCACCATTCCAGGCTGCTCTAGGAATGCTTAGTTGGATCAGATTTATTAATGTGTCTGCACCAAAAATCTGTCTAGAAACTGGCTTAATTTGGGGCATCTAGGGTTTTTGCACTATTTCCCCACATGCCCAAAGGGGCAAGGCTTAGTGATAAAGGTAGAGCTGCGCTGTAAAAGGGTGGGGATTAGGATGCTCCATTTTGCACCACAATTGTGCCACAATTTTGTCATATAAAGCAGTCCCAAAGTAAACCAACAGTTGATGGAGACTGGTATAAGAAAAGTGTCTATCCCTGACCAGATTTATCATCCAGCCTGAGCCACTGTGATAAATGTGGTGCAGGTCTAGCCTTTATGGGCTTATACCAGCCTTATGATTAGTAAATCTAGGCTAATGAGCATACAGAGGGTGAATCCCTGTGTTACATGTTTTCCATTAGAAAGTCATCTACATACGTGTTTTAAGTATTATGCAAAATTGTACAACTTTTATGTGAATGAAAACAATTATCAGGTAGTAAATGTAACTGTTGGCAGCTTGTTAGGAAAATGAAGCACAGTGCCCTTTAGGAGATAAAATGATCTGACCGTCACTTAATTTGAGGCTATCTTCAGCCTCTTACAATACAAAGGCAAGACCTTTAGATGAATATGATGTTCCTGGGTTTTTGTTTACTCTGCATGGAGGATCACACCGGGGGAAGAGAGAGTTTTGTGATATCATAAAGAACAACCTCCATTACAAACCACCACATGCCCCTAACTGGGCTTCATTCAAGATAAAGGTCATTCTTTCTGTATCTTATTAACAAGTTGTCCTCGAAATAGACACAAGAACTTTTCAACTCAATTTGGAAATTAAACTCAATGGAGCTAGAAAAAAAACAAAAAAGGCAGAGGATGCCATATCACACATAGTAACATAGTTTATAAGGCCGAAAAAAATACATCTGTCCATCCAGTTAGGCCTGTTATCCTACAAGTTGATCCAGAGGAAGGCAAAAAAACCCTGTGAGGTAGAAGCTAATTTTCCCCACTTTAGGGAAAAAAATTCCTTCCCGACTCCAATCAGGCAATCTCAGTTACTCCCTGGATCAACAACCCATCTCTAGTAACTATAACCTGTAATATTATTACCCTCCAGAAATACATCCAGGCCTCTCTTGAACTCTTTTAGTGAACTTACCATCACCACCTCCTCAGGCAGAGAGTTCCAAAGTCTCACTGCTCTTACCGTAAAGAATCCTCTTCTATGTTTGTGTACAAACCTTCTTTCCTCCTGACAAAGAGGATGTCCCCTCGTCACAGTAACAGTCCTGGGGATAAATAGATCATTGGAGAGATCTCTGTACTGACCTCTGATATATTTATACATAGTTATTAGATCTCCCCTCAGTCGTCTTTTTTTCTAAAGTGAATAACCCTAATTTTGATAATCTTTCTGGGTACTGTAGTCCACCCATTCCAGTTATTACTTTAGTTGCCCTCCTCTGAACCCTCTCCAGCTCTGCTATGTCTGCATTGTTCACAGGAGCCCAGAACTGTACACAGTACTCCATGTGTGGTCTGACTAGTGATTTGTAAAGTGGCAGGACTATATTCTCATCATGGGCATCTATGCCTCTTTTTATGCAACCCATTATCTTATTGGCCTTGGCAGCAGCTGTCTGACACTGGTTTCTACAGCTTAGTTTGCTGTTCACTAAAATTCCTAGGTCCTTTTCCATGTCAGAGTTACCCAATATTTTACCATTTAGTATGTACTGGTGACTTGCATTATTCCTTCCCATATGCATAACCTTACATTTGTCAGTGTTAAACCTCATCTGCCACTTCTCTGCCCAAGCCTCCAGTCTATCCAGATCCATCTGTAGCAGTGTACTGTCCTCTTCTGTGTTAATTACTTTACACAGTTTAGTGTCATCTGCAAAAATTGTTATTTTACTGTGCAAGCCTTCTACAAGATCATTAACCCCTTCCCGACCGGCGCCGTACATGTACGGCCCTCGGGCGGTGCGGGGACATGACGACCGCTCGCGGGTGCGGCGGGCGTCATGGCCGGCAAGTCTCTGCTGTTTCTAACAGCAGAGACTTGCCGCTTCTCACCTTCATCGGTGGCGACTTCCAGGGCCTTACTGATGCCATGATCACGGCATCAGGATGCGTCTGAACCCGGAAGCCTACGCTTCCGGGTGGTGTACAGACGCCCCGATTGGCCAATCGGGGTGTCTGTACACCATATGAAAACTGTAATCCTCGCTGGTGAGGATTACAGTTTTCAAACTGCAATTCTTATTCTGGCCACTAGATGGCAGGCCAGGATAAGAAATGAGCAATTCATGGATTTAACTGCATCTAGTAAATCCATGATTGCTCATAAAGAAAAAAAACAAAACACAATAGATCAGATGATATTTGAGGTTTAAAATAATCACAGAAAAATTAAAAAATAAATGTTAAAAAATATATAAAAAATAAAAAAGATATAAAAGTTCAAATCACCCCCCTTTCCGTATAAGTAAAAAATAAATACCTAAATAACAATAAATATAGACATCATGGGTATCACCGTGACCGAAAACGCCCGTACTTTTAAAATATAAAAAAAAAATTTCAATACGGCGAATTGTGTGGCGGAAAAAAGCGTCCAAATGGCGATTCGCCGTTTTTTGTCGCTTTTTTTTCTAAAAAAAATTAAATAAAAAGTGATCAAAAAGTCATACACACCCCAGAATGGTATCAATAAAAACTTCAGACCGCCCCGCAAAAAAATGAGCCCCCATACAGCTCTGTACACATAAATACCAAAAAGTTATAGGGGTCAAGATATGACAAGGAAAAAAAAAACAAAAGGGCAACTTTCTAATTATTTTATCACCATCTAAACGCAGGAAAAACTATACATATTAGGTATTGCCGGATTCATACTGACCAGTAGAATGAAAGTAACCGGTCAGCTTTAATGCACATCGAACGCTGTAAATAAGAAACCCGTAGAACTGTAGCGGAATAGCGGTTTTCTTGCAATTTCACCCCATTTGGAATTTTTTTTCCCACTTCCCACTACACCATATGTAATATTAAATGGTGGCGTTGGAAAGTACAACTTGTCCCGCAAAAAATAAGCCCTCATACAGCTATGTGAACAGAAAAATAAAACAGCTATGGCTGTTTGAAGGCAGGGAGCGCAAAACGAAAATGCAGAACCGAAAAAACCTCCGGGGTAGAAAGGGTTAATAAATATATTGAAGAGAATAGGGCCCAATACTGACCCCTGTGGTACCCCACTAGTGACAGTGACCCAATCTGAATATGTGACGTTAATAACCACCCTTTGTTTTCTATCACTGAGCCAGTTACTTACCCACATACAGACATTTTTCTCCCAGGCCAAGCATTCTCATTTTATATACTAACCTTTTATGCGGTACCGTGTCAAATGCTTTGGAGAAGTCCAGATATACGATATCCATTGATTCGCCGTGGTCCAGATTAGAACTTACCTCCTCATAGAAACTGATTAAATTGGTTTGACATGACCGATCCCTCATTAAGCCATGCTGATATGAAGTTATTTGCTTATTTTCATTGAGGTACTCCAAGATTGTATCTCTTAGAAAACCCTCAAACAGTTTACCAACGACAGATGTTAAACTTACCGGCCTATAGTTCCCAGGCTCTGTTTTTGGACCCTTTTTGAATATTGGCACCACATTTGCTATGTGCCAATCCTGTGGAACACTCCTTGTCAGTATAGAGTCCTTAAATATCAGAAATAAGGGTCTGGCGATGACATTACTTAATTCTCTTAGGATATGGGGGTGTATGCCATCCGGTCCTGGCGATTTGTCTATTTTAATCTTTTTAAGACGCAGCTCTACTTCTTCCTGGGTCAGACAGGGCACTTTTAATGGGGAATTTACTCTATTTCATCTGACAGTTTATTTTCCTTAGTGAATACAGTGGAGAAAAAGATATTTAGTAGCTTTGCTTTCTCCTCATCGCTCTCTGCAACTCCCCCCTCATTACTCTGTAAGGGGCCGACACCTTCAGGTTTATACTTTTTACCATTTATATAATTAAAGAACATTTTAGGGTTAGTTTTACTCTTTTTGGCGATTAATCTCTTGGTCTCTAGTTTGGCTGTTTTTATTTGTCTTTTACATATTCTATTTTTTTTCCTTATAGTTTTTCAATGCTTCCTCGCTCCCCTCCTGTTTTAGTGATTTAAATGCTTTCTGTTTGTCATTTATTGCTTTCTTTACGGCTCTATTTATCCACATTGGTTTTTTCTTGTTCCTTAACCTTTTATTCCCATAAGGTATGATGTACCTCTCACAATTAGATATTAGGATGCTTTTAAAAATATCCCATTTTGTGGCTGTATTTTTATTTTTGAGGACTTTGTCCCAGTTAGTTAGGCCTATGGCCTCTCTTAGTTGACTAAATTTAGCTTTTTTGAAGTTTGCTATTTTTGCTACCTGAAGAAACGCTCTTTTGAATGACAGTTGGAAGGTTATTATATTATGGTCACTATTTCCCAGGTGTCCCCCGACCTGCACATCTGTTGTTCTGTCAGGTCTATTGGTTAATACTAAGTCCAGTATGGCCGTCCCTCTAGTCGGGTCCTGAACCAGTTGGGAAAGGGTATTGTCTTTGGTTATTTCCAAGAATATGTTTCCTTTATGAGATATACAGGTTTCAGTTTCCCAGTCTATATCTGGGTAGTTGAAATCCCCCATAATAACGACCTCATTATGTTTTGCCGCCTCGTCTATTTAATTTAGAAGTAGATTTTCTGTGGACTCTGGTATATTAGATGGTTTATAATAAAGTCCTATTAGTATTTTATTATTGTTTTTGGCTCCATTTATTTCTACCCACAGTGACTCCACATCTTCATGTCCCTCACTTATATCTTCCCGGAGTGTGGGCTTTAGACAGGACTTTACATAAAGGCAGACCCCTCCCCCTCTCCGGTTTTGGCGATCCTTTCTAAACAGACTCTAACCCTGTACGTTGACTGCCCAGTCATAGGTATCATCCAGCAATGTCTCAGTTATTCCCACTATGTCATAGTCCTCCTCACACATCACAAATTCCAGTTCACCAGTTTTATTAGTCAGGCTTCTGGCATTAGTGTACATACAGTTAAAAGGTTTATATATATTTTTTCCCCTACAACTTTCCTTCTGCACTGTTGTAGTTCCTCCTTCCATTCCTCCCCCAGTTCCATTACCTTGCCCCAGGTCTCTATCTGCACTATCTTCCCCATCTATAATGTAGTTACCCCCCCCAGTCCCTAGTTTAAACACTCATCCAGCCTTCTAGCCATCTTCTCCCCCAAAACAGCTGCCCCTTCCCCATTGAGGTGCAGCCCATCCCTACGGTAGAGCCTGTAGCCAACAGAGAAGTCGGCCCAGTTCTCCAAGAACCCAAATCCCTCCTTCCTACTCCAGTTCTTGAGCCACTTGTTTACCTCCGTAATCTCCCGCTGCCTTTCTTGTGTGGCTAGTGGTACAGGCAGTATTTCGGAAAACACTACCTTTGACGTCCTTGCCCTAAGCTTATGCCCTAGATCCCTAAAATCACTTTTAAGGACGCTCCACCTACCTCTAACTTTGTCATTGTTTCCGATATGGACCATGACTGCTGGATCTTCTCCAGCCCCTCCCAGTAATCTGTCAACCCGATCTGCGATGTGCCGAACTCGAGCGCCAGGAAGGCAACACACCATTCGACGATCCCGGTCTTTGTGACAGATTGCCCTTTCTGTACCCCTAATAATTGAATCTCCCACTACCAGCACCTGTCTGGCCTGCCCTGCTCTCCTGGTCCCCTGCTTACTGGAGCTGACATTCCCCTGACTGGCAGAGGAAGTGTCCCCTCATCTGCCAAACTTGTTGGGGTGTGTCAGATCAGGGCTAGCCTCCCTGGCACTTTTCCCTCTACCCCGCTTTCTGTTACCCAGCTAGCTACCTCACTTTCCTGAGCCTCCTCACTACCACCCTCCCCCACATCTACCCCATAGAGTGCTTGCTCAGTGAGCAGCACATGGGGAGCTTCCTTTCATATGGTTTCAAATGTGGATAAGATGGGTGTGAAAATTGGTCAGTCAGTAATTAGTGGGTTGAAATGAAAAAAAAAGTTTTAACTTTTTTTTTTTTTTTTTTTTTAAATACTGTATTTTGTGAACTGTAAGACAAACTTTTTAGAAAGAAAAAAAATCTCCTAAAAAGTGTCTGTGTCTTATAGTCCACAGTCAGGTGGTCCTGCAGCGCCAGACCCGTCCCCGTCCCCAGGCTGCTCCGATAATAATCCAAGAGAGAGCTCATACAGCAGTCTGCTGGATCAACAAGAGAAATGACTTTTCTCTCTGACCGCCCAACACCGAACTCTGCAACCAGTGCAGCTAAAGGACCTTTAATGCTATCAAAAGTGGGAGGGGCCAAAGCAACATACTGTGTAGGGGTGTGTGCCGCACAGCTGTGTGTATGCATGAATATGCAGCAGAGCTGTGTTGCAGCAAGGCTGTGTGTGTCTGTAGGTGGTAGTTCTGTGTGTGTATATATGTATGAAGTAGGGCTGGATGAGTGTAAACTGCATAATGCAGAGCTGTGTGTGTAATGTGCATGCTGTATTTGTATAATGTCATGATCATGGAGAGTAAAAAAAAAAAAAAAAAAAAAGACCTAAAAAAACAAGTAATCTAGCAGAACAAGCATAGTGGGACACTGCAGAGCAATATCTGGTGACACATTTACTTGAATACATTTAATGCAGTGACCACGTGGTTGTTACAATGGTCAGCAGATAAAACACTAAGGTTAATAGGAGCTGGCAAAAACTATTAACCCCCTCTAAATTAGACTCCAAAGTTAGTGACTTTGCCCCCTCCACTTCATTAAACCACCAGGGAAAGTTTAAGTAGAAAATATTTCTTTTCAATTTTCTGTTTTTGAATCGTAGGGTGCATTTTCTAGTCTGGAGGAGGAAAATGAGCAGAAAAATAATTTCCAGCAGACCCACAATCATATCCCCATTCTTCATCTGCCTTCAGATCAGACCCTTAACCTCCATGAGCCTCAGATCAGACCCCCATCATACCTCCTAGCCTCCATTAGCCTCAAATTTGTCCCCCAGACTCAGATGAGAACCAATCAGCCTCAGGTCAGTCCCCCTAGCCACAATCAGCCTCAGATCGGATCCCCCAGCCACCATCATCCTCAGATCGGACCCCCATCAGACTCCCAATCAGCCCCAGATGGGAACACAGTCAGAATTACTGTGAATTTCATTTGCATCCCTTTCTTTCTTGAATTCCAGGAGCATGCATGACCTATATGTCTCCCCAAGGAGAGATAGTACCCCCCAAATCCTGACTTAGGCCTCTCACCCATTTAAGCCAGTACTCTCTGTTCTGCACTGATGAGGGGCAATCACCCTGAAACAGCTGTCTACAGATGAGGTGACTTAATATTCAAGTCATGTCTCAAGGCCTATTTAAAGGGTTGAACATTGAGTTATAGGATAGCTGCCTTACATCTGGTGGCATTAGAGACAGAGCTTGCTAAAAGCTCATTTGCATCCCATTCTTCCGTGGAGTTATAGACAGGCAGCCACATTTACAGATAAGCCAGGTAGAAGACAGACATACTGTACATATTATCTAGAAATAAAAATAGGAAATTTACATGTAATCAAAAAATAAACATTCAGCTAAACAAGCGGGGATTACAGCATAGAGACAAGGACCGTTTTATCTAGCAGAGGTAGAAATAAAACACAGATACTCTGAAGCTTTCATGCCCTAAAACAAGTCACAGCATTTCCATAATCCACTGTAAAATAGGGCTAGAAGATACTGTGCAATACGTACGCTTTGATGTGACTACAAAACAGTAACTGGAGCACATTTAATGTGTGCAGAACCGCTGAAGCCTAATTTATTTCAGCTAATGTCTGAAATAATGACAACTTAGTTAAATAGTTCCATGTGAATAAATCATGGGTGCAATGCTGATGGCTCATAACACAAAGGAAGTCTTGTATACACCTGTCCTTGCCTGTATATCATTCTAAGTTATACTTAGTGTCCTTTCAGTTAAAGGTGCACTTCTTTCAGAAAAGGGTATTTTTTCCAACTCAATATTCATAGAAATAATTTTTTTATAATGTTCGCTGTTTTTCATTTTAATTTTGCCACTATACCACTGAAAATTAAACAAAATATTGTCTGTCTCTAGCAGTCAATGGAGAGAGATAGAACTCCTATATAGATAGGTAACCCACCGTCAGTTCACTGTGCTGTGAGGGGAAGGGATTATCTGTATGAGGCTCCAGGCACACAACCATATTCTTCATCCATGTGCTATCTACATTATTGTGAACAGCACACTGACTCAGTGACTTCATTTCTAAGGGGCCATGATTTGGGGGGTACTATCTCTCTTTGGGGAAAGAGCCCCTTAGTCAGTGTGAGGAGACTTATGGGCTATACATGCTCCTCTGGAATTCTGGAAGGAAAGGGATGCAAATGTCTAATGCCACCAGATGTAAGGCAGCTATCTTATAAGTCAATTTTCGACCCTATAATAGGCCTTGAGACATGACACTGACTCTTAAAGGGAGTCTTTCACCTATATAACTAACAGCACTGCGCCACAGAAGATTGCAGACACATCCCAGACATACCTGTGTGCACTGTGTGTCTGTATTCCATGTCACATGCCAGACATACCCGTGTGCACTGTGTGTCTGTATTACATGTCCAGAAAAAGCACTTTTATTCTGCAGGAAAACAGCTCCCATGTGCCCAGCTGAAAGTGAAACTAAAACAGCTTTCTCTCCCGACTCGATTTCTAACAGCTATATCTTCTGATATACTGGATATAATGCTGTGATTTTGGTATCATTTTAAAGCTTGGAATGCCAGCTTTCAAAGAAGGTCAGAGCCGGGCACTTGAGAGCTCTTTTTCCTGCAGAATAAAAGTGCTTTTCCTGGACATGTAATCCAGAACACAGTGCACACATGTATGTCTGGGATGTGTATGCAATCTTCTGTGGGGCAGTGCTGTTAGTTAATAGGTGAAAATGAGGTGACAGACTCCCTTTAAATAAGCCAGCATCTCATCTGCAGACAGCTGTTTTGGGGTGATTGCCCCTCATCAGTGCGGTGTAGAGAGTACTGGCTTAACTGGGTGAGAGGCCTAGGTCAGGATTTGGGGGGTACCATCTCTCCTTGCAGAGAGAGTGCCTTAATCGGCATGAGGAGACTTATAGGTGCCATGCATACATCTGTATCTAATTTGTTCCGCAAATTATAGAACATGTCCTATTCTTGTCTGTATTATGAAAAAGACTAGCCCTGTCTATTGATGGGAGTGTTAAAAATCCAGAATACACTCACAGAAGGTATACGTATTTTGAGGATCCCTTTTTATGGACCGAAACACAGACATGGCCATGTGCCTGACGCCTAAGAGTAGAATTGGGATAAGACCCGTATTACACCAACAGATTATCTGACAGGTTTTGGTCAGGTGGCCGTTTACACACAGATCTTTTGTTATACACACCAACTATTGGTCTGATTGGCCAGATATTGGCCAGATAATCTGCTGGTATAATACAGGCCTATGACAGCTCTATTATTCTCTTGATAGGCCGAGATAAAGAACATTGCACTTATCAGGGAAATGTGTTGTGTTCTAGTTGAGTCACTAAAAAGGGGGCCCTCTCTGGTCGAAGTGAATGGTCTGACTGAAAAAGTCAAGCAAGGCCAAACGAGGAAGTAAAGATCCAGGGAAGTATGGTATGTGGAATACATGGAGTGACTGAAAAATTAGCTTGGCCTAACTGAAGGAAACAAATAAATCCAATTTATTTTCATCTAGTCACAATGACAGAGAACAAAACAACCAATTAGATTCCAGCTCCCTTGCTTCTGAGGGCCCTTGGAAAATAAAAGCTGCATCCGGACGGCTTGCTATGGGCAGATGCTACACTTTTGCTTTGCATGAGTTTTCATAGACCTCTCTCTATGCAACCCCATCTGCTAGATGGGAACTCTGCTTGCTTACTAGTCACAAGTAATGATGGGTTGTCCTGCCCCTCTGATTACATCATTAGCTGTTTGCTTTCCCAGTTTGATATTAATATGCTGGCATATGTGCTTAGATGATTAGGCCTTGACGAGCACGTATAATACTGGCAATAAAGGGTCTGTTTTTTTTTACCTCAGAAACAGCACCAGTCTTGTCCAATGGCTGTGTCTGGTTTTGAAAGTCAGCCATATTTAACTGAATGAGACTGAACAACCCATGGACAAGAACATTGCAAAGGGGAAGAAAGGACTTCCTAAATTCTTATATAACATAGGTCCTGTTCTAATGAATGTGAACCTGTGCAACATACTCAATGACTCGGAAACCCGCCCTGGACCATCCAGCATGTAGAGCTCTCTGCAGCCAGTATCAGATTGGGCAGGTATGCATGGACAAATCTTAAGAAGTTGTACTATCTAGCCAACCTCTTTCCATATGTCTTATCAGGTTATATGGATGTCAAGACCACCTGCACCCTTACAGCAACTGAATAAGCCCCATATTATTTCTCTTAAATTTCCTTTGCATCTGATATTGCTGGAGTTTAGAGAATCCCAACCTATGGCGACCACTATCTACAGCTGCTATGTTCTAAGAACTGGTCATCCACAACCTTTTAAAGGGGTTCTGTGGTGCTTATATATTGATGACCCACCCTCAGGATAGGTCATCAAAATGAAATCAGTGGGGTTCCCAGGAGTCAGCTGTATGAAGAGGCTGTGGCTCTAGGCCTCTTCCTAGGTCATGCGATGTCACCTTCATCATCACGTGGCCTAGGCACAGCTCAGCCCTATTCAAGTGATTGGGGCTGAGCTGCCATACTAAGAACCACTGCTATAAACTATACAGTGCTGTGCTTGGTAAGCTGCAAAGAGGCCACGGTGCTCACAGGAGCATTGTGGCCTCCTCAAACAGCTGAACTCATATTGATGACCTATCCTTAGGACAGCAAAGAATGTTGTAGATGGCAGCATATCCTCCTCAAGTTACTTTATTCAAGTGGGATTCATATGATGTACATTAAGTGCAAGTAGGGCAACATTTCGACTAATGCATAGTCTTTCTCAAGCACGAACATAGAGTGAATATTGCAAGTATATATGGTACACAGAAGCGGTACCTGCCTTCACCTTAACCAATCACAAATAACTCCATGATTAATGATATAAAGCAGCAGTGTGCTCACCAATCGCACAATCAATACACATGATCCAATGGCCAATCCATCTTCATATACCAGCTAGGACCAGGTGGATGTGGGCAGATGGTTCTCCAGATCCCAGCACATGTGCACTCAGCATCCCATCCTTGTTACAGTGCATGTCCCACTCCATAGACACACCTTCATTTTCATTGGTTCAAACCATACATTATTAGCAGACCACACTCCCCTCTGACCAGACCACAAACGCACCAACCAACCAGAGCATGCCACGTCCCCATGGCAATAACTCTAGCGTCTGGGCGGGGCTTCCACATTAGCTCTCACTTACCAGTAAAGAAGCACGGGGGCACTGCAGTCCCATGGTCTTTGCAGGAGCAATTGTGGCACTATTCATTTATATGAGTGAAGATCAAAAAACTTTGCATTACTTGCACTTTATGTACATTATATGGATCCCACTTAAATAAAGGACCTTAACAAAGATATGCTGCCGCCTACAACATTCTTTGATACATAACCGAGGCAGTCGCTGTGGGTTGGCGAGTGCAGACAGGCTGGTGCATTCCTACTGCCAGTCTGGTGGAATACCGGTGCCGCTTTCATATCCATATTGCGTATCCTTAGGATAGCTCATCAATATATACTGTAAACCCCGAAGAACCTCTTTAGTAACACAGGTTGCATGTTTTGATTTGACCAGTTTGATCTCTTCTGTTCCCTTATACAAAAAAAAAATCTGAATCACATTCAGGCTCTGACCAGTGGTAACATAACATAAGGAAGCTCTCATTTGCTTCCTGTAAAAAACAAAATGAACACTATCGTTATGAGATCTCATAGTTCTCTATTACTGTCTTCATTTTAATGAGGCACCATTATTGAATCCCAATCCCCCATGGATGATCAGAAGTCGAAAAAACATAAGATAGAAATCAGCAGGCGCCATACCAAATACACAGGAACCAATAAATTAACTTGCATCCTGCCGCTTCTTATTCTCTGTGCTTCTATCTGCTTGGTGATAATGCTGCCTCTTTAGGGATTTGGCTTTGAATAATGATTATTCACTTAAAATGACAGGAATGCAGCCCATAACATTAAAATCTTAGCACTGCTGCATTGTAAATTTTATCTGCCATACTATGGATTCTATATTTTGTTACCCTGCTTCATATAATTCTCTCACAAGGTCAAACAACAAATTCCAACAATGATCAAAAATGATGTATTAAATTATTGCTTTACACTGTAAAATAAGTACAAAATCAGCACAAATAGGGAAATCCGGTTTTTATTGCAATAGCATTTGCTGATGTGTGCAGATTTACAGTACAGGATTGCTTCCAAAAAGGTAATGTACATGCAGGTTACATTGAACTGTGGTATGACTACATGCACATATTTCCCCGTTTATACCAAACAGAACTTTAAAATGAAAAATTATAATGAAAAAAAGTCCAAAAGAATATTTACAGACGATGGTAAGGGCAGCTTAGAAACTAATGGAAGACTAATCATGATAAACATGTCTATTTGGAAATTACATCCTAATAAAATGTTCCAATAAAATCAAACATCTTGTAAACAACATTGAATTAAGACCTATGTACAATTTACAATCTCAGTAGGAAATAGACTTCTGCTTCTTCAGTATTGCATGGCTCACTTGGATATGTCAAACGATCTATGCAAAACTGGTCATTATGTCTATAGGTTTGGGATGAACATGCACCCTCTGGTATACCCCTGCCTTCCAAGCTCTCTCTGTTGAAGTTACTACAGTATCCCGCTATGTAAGAACCTGTGGAATGTCTGTTTACAGGTGGACAAGCTGTGGGTGGCTTGTTCCTTAGGACTACACCATTTGGAAATGGACCGTTTTGTTTTAGTTTAATGGCCTCCTGTTTTTCCTTGGCACGGTTAGCAATGTTTCTCACTCTGCTTTGACTTCTAGAAGAGAGCTTTCGTGATAGAGGTCTAGGTTTGTCCAATTCATCCTCATCACAGAATGATGGTCTACGACAATCATCCTGATCATAAGATACCAGTCTCCGTAACTGCTCGGTTAATGCATCTTTAGACTGATGTTTAGAGTTAACAAAAGATGTTCTGTCCTCGGAATTGCCAGACAAAAGAAAGCCCCTATTTATCCGCTTGTACTTGCTATCAAAATTACAAGATATGTCTTCTGAAGTGAGGTCTCCAAGACTTTTAGACTTGCATGGACTAGGTTGTTTAGTTCCTGGAGATGGACCCATATTTGAACTAACCTGCTTTGGAATACAGGAGTTATGCAAGCTGCCTCTGTGGGCAATATATTTTGAGTCTCTAAGTGCATTACAGTTTTTAACCTGTTGTTCATGGTCTCTCCTTTGGTATACATGATGGATTCCTAGAGAATTATAGACCTCCTGTTGTTGAATGTTACTATGTAAAATAGAATTTTGATTTATTTTTTCGGAACCGATAAAGTTGTTGAAATTGTTTTGGTAGAGCAGATGTGATGACGCAGGTTTGAAGTCTTTTTCTTGATAGCTTTGAGAAACCTCTTTTGGGCCCTGAGATGCTTTCTGAAACTCAACTGGACCACTAGTAGGACATTTTTTAGAAGGCTCTGAAGGTATTATATTGGTCACATAGTTTGTATAATGAGTACTGGATGTACTCAAAAGATTTTCCATGCTTGCTGGATGGATATTTTTGGGTTTTGGCTTTATTTCGGGATAAATGATCTTTGTAGGTTTTGGCTTTATTTCAGGATATGGTTTCATGGTCAAAACATGGTGCATGGTACATGGTGACATTTTGGTGTCATCAACCAGTTTGTCACTTACTCTGAAAGTGTTGGCGTCCATCAGTGTGTTCCCACTCAGATCTTCTTCTTGTATGATTGTATATACTGAATATTCAGATGTTTCTGGGCTAGAGAAAACTGTTGTATCGTTTGCTGGATATAATAATCGCTCCACATGTTTTGGCACTGAAGAATGCTTTTTTGGTGTTGAGATGGCTGGTGTGAACATTTCAGAAAATCCAGAAATCTTTGTTTGACTATTTATGCCATTTAGACTTGAGACACAAGTCAAGCTAGTTTTCTCATCTGTGACGTCAAACTGCTTGATCAATGCTGATATTGAGCTTCCAAGTTCGCTATCATTCACAGATGGAACCTCATTAATCATGTGAGATATATCATTTTCAAAAATAACTGCTGTAGACTGCAAATTATTTGCGTCTGTGCAGACAGTAGTTGACAACTCTGTGATGGACATCAATTCATTAACATTAAATTTGTCTTCATAGGTTGCTGATTTCGGTTGGCAAAATGAATCTTGCGAACTATTTTGTGTAGGATCTTTATCAATTGAACTTTTCAGCTTTATTTCATCCTTTTCATCCCCTGATTCACTGGTAAATGTGTCATTAAACTCTTTGATATCTTCATCACTTCTTTTCCCATAGTCCAAGTGTAAACTCCGCCATTTTTTATGTACAACATGTCCATTGGCTGTGGCAATAGCCTGGCATGGATTTTTGGGAAGACATGCAGGATTCTGGGTATATTCAAGCATTAGTTTTTTTGTAATTGGCCTGCCCTTCTGATTTTCCTCATTTCCTGTGGAAAAAAGAAAACAGTACACCATTCATGTATAGAGAGTTGGCATTTATCACAGCAGACAGGTATATGGGTTGTGTAGGCATGGTAAAACGCTGTGATGACATACAGTCAGTATGGTTCTGTGCTTGGTGCAGACAACTTCTGGCATGAAATGAAAAAAATGATCACACCATTTTGTCATCATCTGACATCATCCATCGAATGGATTACATCCAGTTTGAAATGTAATCATTTCCAGAAGTGATGGTAATGAAATACCACACTAAATACCTTTACCTTTAGTAGTTTCCTAATAGATTTGTACTAGAAAACATAAAACAGTTCTGTTAAAATGTCATATAAGCTTAACATAGTAAAATGCAACTCATAAGAATAATGTAACAAACAACCAACTATGACATGTATAGTAAATCCTAGCAAGATGGCGGGCAACGTCATAGATTTGGCCAACCTAATAGACTGAACAAATTTCTTCACGATTCAAGTTTAGATGTTCTGCAGACGATGATGATGCATTGGTGAATTTATTCTCTAAGTTCAAGATTCACTTTAGAGAAATGTATTCTATATACCAGCAAATTACAGAATCAGCGAATCAATTTACGGTTTACTAATTCAAACAGTCAATAGCTAGCCGGGGGCAAAACTCAGCTTGCTGCCTTATACAGTTAGCTAAATTCTGTGGTCAAGGCAGAGAGGATATCTGGTGCCCTTTCTGGTTCTGAGCATCTGGGGTACTTGTCATTCCCCTTACATATGCCTCTGCAAGACACCAATTTATATTTGTTGGTGCCGAATAATCCGTTGTGGGAATCGTTTTTTCATTATCCAAGACACTAAGTGTAATAATTTAAAACAAGACCACTCTGACCAAGTCACAGAGTAGCTGCCATATTCATAATCATGTTAGCCATACAAATGCATCTAAGCAGGGGTCCCAATAAATGAAGCGGCACAATTCACTGAGGTTTAAGAAACTGAAAACACAATGAATGAGAGTCAGAGCTGGTTTTCAAAAGATGGCGATGCATCCTTCATTTTAGACCGACTAAGTTACAGAAACTGACAAGTACACACAAAAGAAAATACATTGCCCTCACATAGTTCATGCCGTCACCCACTGTTTCAAGATACGAAACGAGGGCTCATTTGTGTGCAACTTCTATTAATTTATCTTGATCAGAATACACATTTGCACAATAACTTCTTCATAAAAAAATCACAGCTGGAATACCATACTTGACATGAACTAGGCTTCCAGTAGTGACAATGATGGAATATCACAAGAGTCATCTATCAAGAAACATGTACATGTGTGTAACTTAAAGGGCATTTGTCAGCAGATTTGTACCTATAAAACCGGCTGACCTGTTGCATGTGCACTTGGCAGCTGAAGGCATCTGTGTGGTTCCTATGTTCATATATGTACGCATTGCTGAGAAAAATTATGTTTAAATATATGCAAATGAGTCGTTAAGATAAACAGTGCATTGCTGTTACATCGAGAATCTCCCCTTTCTCTGCAACTACTGCACCCTCTCCACTTTGATTGACAGGGCCAGGCAGTGAAAATGTCATCACACTTGGCCCTGACTTCTCCTAAAGTCAATCAAAGTGCAAAGGACACGGCAGATGCAGAGAGCAGAGCCTCTAGGTGTAATGGCAATGTCCCTGTTGCTCCTAGAGGCTTATTTGCATATATTCAAATATCATTTTTCTCAGAAATGCGGGCACATATGAACATGGGACCAACACAGATGCCTTCAGCTGCCAAGTACAGGTCAGCCAGTGTCATAGGTACAAAATTGCGGACAAATTACATTTTTTATAATCATATGACTTATTGATTCTATAATGTATCATCCAGTTTTCGCAGAAACTTTTTTTTTTTTTGCAGTAATATGATGGTGTTGTTTTGGATATTTATATTGCTGAAGTTAATAGCTAGTCTGGTATATAAGATAACCTCCAACATAAGCCATCCCATAAACATTGTTTCTTACTATATTTGCTATATTACAATAAAAACGCAATGTTTTAATCTTAGACTTCCATTTTTAGAAGATATGTATTTTTATTTATTTGTATAAGAAATGCAATGTTATAGATATATTACTATTAATAACAATAACAGCAATGATATTAACAGTTCCCACTTATTACCTGATATTGTGTCATTTTTTTTGGTATCTTTAGAAGACGCTGATGTAGAAGGTTCAAAGGCCCCAAGAAGGAACTTGTCCACTGGCATTGAAACAGGTCGGGCCTGTAGGCTTCTGGATGTTCTCCTCATTACAACATCCTTCTCTTTAGCACCAGCCACCTCACATGGAAGATCTCTACTCTCTGTTGACTCTTGAAACACCATCTTAGTCTTCTTTCTACCCTTGGCAGGTGCACTGGCGGTGCGTCTCAAAATTCGATCTCCGATGGATCGCTTTCGTATATGACCGTTACTCTCCACTGAACTATGCTTTGTACTTTTATTGAAAAGCCCTTTAAGCCCAATAAATTGTCTGTTCTGGAAATATAAAAAAGAAAGCTAATTTAAAATAGACTCCCCCTCTCACAAATGTCTTTAGACGGAAATAATATAGGAATAGGGATGACCAACACAGATGGAAGATATCGGCTAAATACAAAAGCCTGACAAACTCATGCATGTATGACCAGTATTACACCACGGCCTGTAAAACCATCTTTGCATATATTTTCCAAGTAGAAATCACACAGGTTTACAAAATGAATGACTTATATGCATACTATAAGTACTGTATGCATAATGTCGCCACAAACACACAATTCTTAGTTGGTCCATGCTTGAATGGGGACTAATGCTTAATGAGACATTACTTTGTCATGCGACAGGTATTTGGCACTCATTAAGTATCATGGGTCTACCTTTGTGGCTCCTAGAAAGTGCAATATAGTATAACTGGGATTGAGGATTAAAGGACTCCACTGAAACGGAAAGAAAAATACAGATTTGAGCTTCTGTAATAAATGGTATGTCAGCAGGCATATAATTTAAGCACCAATGAAAGGAAATCCATGGCTGAACGGATTTAAAATTTCTCTGCAAAAAAATTACATTATACCCCGGCTAGGTAGTTACATTCATTAGAAATTCATCACTGAAGGGCGGCTAATAACATAGAAAACACCAGTATTAAAATTCTAACCAGCAGTTAATGAACAAAATATCTGTGCAGTCTGCAGTACAGCGGGCCTCCATCTCAATATGAAAAGCCTTTCATTAGCCGGAGTGAAATGTGATTCCACTCCGTCTTGTTAAAGCGGCGCATCTACATGACTGTCCTGGAATACTTTATAATTGCATTCTATGAAGCCTGCTGAACTAAAGATTTCTATGCAGACCCGGCATTGCCTAGGAGATGATATTGGAAATAAAACTACTTACCTTCCCATATATCTCATTTATTGTGACATGGACAAATATGGAGGCTTCTGTCAGTCCTTCCAAGTAAACATGGCGGTATCCTGGCAGATGAGTAATAATAATAATGTCACACAGTGCTCAAAAACATCAATAACACTATAATAATTCACAAGATTTCAGCCAACCTCTTATGAATATCAGTACAGAGATATACCGTATGTCTTTTTCACAATTATTATAATCTGATTGGTTTGGTCACAGGTCTTTCCATTTGAGTACATACATATAATTCAATCCAATTCGGGCTCATTCACATGACCGTATGGATGGGTCTGCATCCGTTCTGCAAATTTGCGGAACAGGTGCGGACCCATTCATTTCAATGGGGCTGCAAAAGATGTGGACAGCACACAGTGTGCTGTCCACATCCGTTGCTCGGTTATGTGGCCCCACAAAAACATACAACATTCTTTCTATAATGGGCCATCTGTTCCTCAAATTGCGGAACGCACACGGGCGGCATCATTGTTTTGCAGACCTGCAATTTGTTGATGGCAAAACATGGTGCGGTCGTGTGAATGAGCCCTTATCTGAATATTAAACAATGTGGATTAAAGAAAATATTAACTATTAGAGAAACATAAACAAAAAACTTGAACTCCCATCTGTTGTCGAGGGGGAATCCTCAGCATCTTTACAACATTCAAGTCTATTAAACAGCATCTGAAGAAACTGAGGATCCTTTCAGACATTCAATATGGATAAGAACACAATATGCAAAGTATGTGCTAAATGTGGAGCTGTGATGTCTATCACTGTATATACTGTGCTTTGGTATACGTTGCCCATAAGTTTCCCTGTGAAAGAATTCTCAAATTCTCAATTGTAGTCGACTAAGCTTTTTTTTTTTCTCCAGTATATTTAAAAAAAAGTTAAGCCAACACATATTCCAAGAACACAGGTTGGTTAAAAGTGGCCTTACGGATCTAAAGATGCATTTGGTGCCTCCACTGAGATCTTCCCACTGTATTATTGTTTATTTTTGGACTTTTGCATTATCTGTACTCTCTTGGGTAATTTTCATTGGTCCTTTGTGTATGTTTTGTCCTGATTAATTGTGTACTGCATTGTATCCCCCTGTTCTATGTGGGTAGGGATTCATTTTCGGTTTTTACCAAGGAGTATTTTTATGAAATGTTGTTATAATAAAGATTAAGTTGTTTGATTATCTTGAGATATTGTGTGGTGTCGCTAGTTTTGGAGGTTTATGCAGGAGCCCTGTAGCTATCCTGACTTTAGAACAACAGATACATTTTTTTTAATTATTATTAATTTCCACATCAATAGATAACATATAAAATTCAGAGAATTACACATTCCTTATCCCACCCTTCCCACAAGTGATGCGCAACAGCACTGGGAGGGGTTCCCCCCAAAAACCTCCAACCAGTACGATTCCCAGCTTATACAACCTTGTCCTCCCAGAACAATATTTGGCCTATATAACTTTTCATAACTCCTAATAAAATCTATAAGTGATAAAACTTGACTAACATCACTGACCCTTGTTGGATAGCTATATATAGACTATCAAAAGTCGTGCAAGAAAAAGCACCTCTTGCATAAGGGATGTGTTTCTTCTAGTAAGACCCTTGAGTATACAACCAAATATGGCAGATTGAGGGTTCGGAGTTATACAAGTCAAAGACCCGTACCAATAACTATAAATAACCGGACAAGACCATATGACATGAAGAAATGATGCCATGGGGACAGAACATCTTGGACAGTTTGAATTCTGACATTTACCCATTTTTCTTAACATCAGAGGAGAATAATAAAGGCGATGAACTATATTGAATCGAATTAATCTATAATTAGCATTTCTCGATACCCGTGAAATGTCGCGCAATATACCATCCCACAAGGTCCTTTCAAGCCCGTTTATCTACTTAAACCACTTGTTCAGACTTGAAAATGCAGCTTATTGGAGTGCTTAGCAATAATAATTTCATAACATTTTGAAATAGCCTTTCTCTTGGTTTTCAATAAATTCAGTTTTGTCACCAGCTCAAAATCATTAGGCCAGAAACCATTGTTTGTCATTAGTGGCCATATAAGCATGATATACGTGGTAATGATAGAACTGAAAGAAAGCGGGCAGGTTATACTCTCACTGAGAGCATCAAAACTCTTAATTACTCCGTCTTCAAATAACTGTGAAATATTAACTATATCATATTTTCTCAATCTATTATGCTGGCTAATCTTCAGAAATTCTTCATATAGTTATTACCCCATAACAGTGAATATATTGAGGCTTTCATTACCCCAAAAAACATTTTAACCCAGTGCAACATCTTATCATACAGGTATCACAATGAAGACCCTCTATAGATGTACACAATTGCCCAGACTGGAAAATAGTTTCAAATCCTTTAAAGTGTAACTGTCATTTTTTTTTATTACTGTAATGTGTAGGGGCAGTGATACTGATCATTTTTGTAATATATTTTAATTACTAAAATCATACATTTCTATTAGAAAAATAGCTCTAAAGTGGCCCATTTTGAGCCTTAGCAACGCTGCTCTGTCTTCTGTTTACATAACACAATCAATGTTGAGCAAATCTCCAATGTTATATAAACAGAAGACAGAGGAGCGTTGCTCAGGCTTAAAATGGGACACTTTAGGGTTATGTTTCTAATAGAAATTTACAAGTTCAGTAATTAAAGAATATTACAAAAATGATCAGTATCACTGCCCCTATACAGTACAAAAAAATAAAAAAAAGAATGACAGTTACACTTTAAATAACACCCAATAATGAATAAACAAGGATTCATTCCAACTAACCAAAAACTGCAACTGGGAGGCGACAAAGAAGTATTTCATGTTGGGAATAGATGAGATACCCCAGTTTAAAACTCACCCTCTTTCTACCCCAAATTAGCTCATTTATTAATGCCCTCAAATATTTGGTCTTGAATCCAAACCAGAAACTGAAATAATGAATAAATTGGGGTAGAATATTTTAGGCGCTTGCTTCTCTATAATTCATAATGATTATATTGAAACAAAACTATACGAATAATCATTGATCATACCAGGCATTAGACTGCTAAAGGCCACTGTCCTCTGTCCAACAAAATCCCGTCCAATTGGATCATGGTCCCATACTAAAAACCTGACCAGAGCTATTTCAGGCATGTGGACAGTAAAGGTGAGGGTCTCCTCCCAGACAGGATTGAAACCTGAAATACACCACAGAAGTTATGCATCTTATATTGATAGATATTTAAAAAAAAAACAAAAAAACAAAAACAGGTGTATTATCAAAGACAATTCCCTGCCATATACTTGGGCTTGGGTTTACAGGTTGTTTCCTATCTAAGAAGGAAATACTCCCTAGCATGAAGCAGTACAGTAAAGTTGACCTGATGATCATTCCCCATGGATATCCTTCATTGCTGCAGTAAATAACATTAAAGAGGCTCTGTCACCCAGTTTAAACCTACCCTACCAGATATATAGTCTGGTAGGGCTGATGACGCTGATAAAAGCCATACCTTTTATTCTGAGGTCCCCTGTCCGCTTTTGCTGAAAAATAAACTTTTTAAAATATTCAAATGAGTCTTCGGAGCACTCGGAGGCGGGGTTATGCCGTCCGAGCACTGCTGTAGGTACGCCCCTTTTCTTGCATAATGCTGCCGGCTCCACTAAATAACGCCCCCTGGACACTTGACTGACAGCACTAGACCCACCATTCTAGCGCTGAGATCCAGCACCTGCGCACTTCGCTGCCTTGCCGGCGCGTGCGCACAGGATCTCTTCTTTGCTGTCCCGGCTTGTGAAAATGTCTTCTGCGCATGCGCTGCCACATCACTGAACCCAGAACTGGCAGCGTGCGCAGAAGACATTTTCACAAGCCGGGACAGCAAAGAAGAGATCCTGTGCGCACGCGCCGGCAAGGCAGCAAGTGCGCAGGTGCTGGATCTCAGCGCTAGACTGGTGGGTCTAGCGCTGTCAATCAAGTGGCAAGGGGGCGTTATTTAGTGGAGCCGGCAGCATTATGCAAGAAAGGGGCGTACCTACAGCAGTGCTCGGACGGCGTAACCCCGCCTCCGAATGCTCCGAAGACTCATTTGAATATTTTTAAAAGTTTATTTTTCAGCAAAAGCGGACAGGGGACCTCAGAATAAAAGGTATGGCTTTGATCAGCATCATCAGCCCTACCAGGCTATAGGCCTGGTAGGGTAGGTTTAAACTGGGTGACAGAGCCTCTTTAAATATATCAACAGATAGTTAAGCTGGATTTCCAGGATAATGGAAAAAGGCTGCAAAAAGCAGCATAATAACCTATTTACGTCGGCCTTAGCTTAATCTAAGGTATAAAGTTCCTTAAAGTAAATTTCTACTTCCAAATACCACCTCCTCAAACGTCAAGGAGGGATGTCAAAAGATGAGAATCCGTGAGGTGTAGGAAATAAAATCCCCACTGGATAGGGAATAAAAAGCACATTTATTAAGGCCGGTGTTTTAGACACCAGTCTTAATAAAGGCCCATAGCTGGCAGTGAAAGGACTTGTGTGTCTGACAGTTGATTCAAATGGGGAAACACGGGTCCATGTTCTAGTGAGCCTCAGTGATCAGAGCCCCACCGATCAAACACGTACACTTTATTCTGTGGACAGGGGATAAGATGGTGGTATACAGTTTGGGTTACATAATTACACAGATTGAAAAAAAAAAAAAAAGACACAGGTCCATCAACTTCAACCTTGTAAATGAAGGGAGAGAGGGCAGGGAAATGGTTAGCCTGCTTCCATCAAATCTATAGTTCTTCCTATAGGGCCTCCAGCGACCAGGAATAAACAGGGCACCTCTTGGCAATGCTATGTTTACAATGATATGGGCATGGCTTCTGCAACATGAGCTTCCTGCAATTTTAATAGCATTTGGAGTATAACAACGCAAATTGTTTCTTAATGGGATTTTAATGACACAAGAAAATTAACAGTCTAATGAATGGGTAAAGTAAGCTAGAACAGAAATTAGCAGAGGGGAGCTATCTCACTCTCACATCTGATATTTCTATCCTGATTTAGTACATTGCTTCACTCATCTGTGATAGGTCTTGATCTGATACAGATGAAGCTAAACCTTCAAGATACCATATATAAACAATAAAATGGATTTAGGTAGTAAGTAAACTCAGATGGCTACTACCCACGTGGCTGGGGTTACATTTTTTATTCATTGCACCTAGTACAAACACATAGAATGCATGAAATGTCTGACAACTGTAATTATAGTAAAAGCAGCATTTACTGACCATTGTCATCAACCACGCGAGTCTGTTCTTTGCAACAATCCACAGGTAGACCAATAATTTCCACTTCCACAAATGGGTCAATGATCTGCAGAAGCAATGCACAGGAGTTGTATTGATTCACAGTAGTTAATGTCAAGTTACACAATATATTGTTGTGTTAACCATTCATCATATAAGCTTATAATACACAAATCAGTGTGGAAAATATTCTGTCACTCAGATACCTCAGTCCATACATCCATAGTGTTGGGATATCTTACAACTATCACAATTTAAGATTAGCTAGTGACAGACTAAAACATTAAAAATTTACATAGATCTAAGATGAGTATATAAAAACCCTACTCTGTTTTGTTTCTTCAAGTTAAAGTCATGGATCTATAGCTCATATCTAATGATGATACAATAAACCACATATATCTGAAGATCATCCTCATATGGAGAATTAATGGTCAACCTACGATGGAAGTGGGTATACTGTGTCTAGACATACAATATTTTGCTTACCTCTCCTCTGTCACCGAGCATGGAATCTGGAGGTTTTGGTAGCTGTTGACCACTAATAACTTTTAGGATAAGCTGCTTTTTAGGGCTGGCTGGTAGAGGGTCACCAGAGAATGGATTAAATACACCTATAAAGTGAAAAAATACACAGAAGTTTTTATTAAATTAAAACATATCTCATAGCACCTAAAACATTTTGCATGCACGCATGTGGTGTGTATGAGGAAAGGAGACTAAGATGTTGCCAGACACCAACCATTAGATGGTGGCTGGTCCCACCAAAATTAGCAGGTTCGGCCAACAATTATTTAATGTGTATTTCCTACTTTAAAGGGTCACTGTGTTGTCAGAAAACTTTTGATATGTTATAGAGACATATCAAAAGTTTTGATCTGTGGGGGTCTGACCCCTGAGACCCCCGCTGACCTCTAGAATGTGAAGGCCCATAGAATTTCTACTGAGTGCTTTTCTCCCCTCATTCTAGAGATCGGTGGGGGTCCCAGCCCTCAGACCCCCACCGATCAAAACTTTTGTTATGTCCTTATCTTAAGTTTTCTGAAAGTATAGTGAGTATTCCTGCCACTTTTCATCTTCTTGCTAGAAGTTGATTAAACATCATGCCATCGACAATAGGTGATGGAGACAGCCCAGCTCCTCCTCCTCCCTGCTCAGTGACCTCTACACATGATAAACATACAGCATGCTCCAAATGCTCTCCAATAAAAAACAATAGGTCATTTTCTACTTTGTTTTCTTATGTCCAGCTGCCTACTGTAAAGTAACTTGGGCAAGATGGATGCACCCATAATAATGTGAAAAATAATATATGAATCTATAAATGTGCTATGATATACTCATTACTTTTATAATATTCATTTTTTAAAGACTGCAAAAAATTGGATTAACTCAGAGCAGTTAATAATTAGATAGCATAAGGAACAGTATAGGTTATGTTTTTAGGGTTCTGTCAGATGTGCTGAAGCCGTAATCTGGCTAGAAGCAGCAAATCCATGCAGCTTGCTAATGAATAAAGTGTTAACTCCCCGCTGCAAAGACTAAGCACTTCCTTTAGAAGCAAGCTGCGGTGGCGGCAGCTACATCTGTCAGGAAACTTTTATTTTTATGAGAACATGCATATCTATATCAGATCAAATTTTCTTTTTATTAGTTGAAAGCAGGTCTAAACACACAGCTAACTAATAAATGGCATGTAAAAAGCATCATAATTGATATTTGACATTCATGCTGTCAGTAAATTCAATTATCAGCCAGCTTTCATGGTGACACACTGACGTTACCCAGTAAATGTTGTCATGTGCCATGTCCCGGCACCATGTGAATCACAAATCAGCCCTATTAAATAGAACAGAAATAACAGGAACAGGTGCTCTGCATCCATTGGACTCCTGAATCTAGAAATTAAAGTGGTAGCATACCTTTACACATCTGCTGAGGTTTAAGGACATATCCACAATTGCCATTCACCTTGAATTTTGCACGATTTAATTCCATCATGCGTCCTTCTGTCTGGTAGTTGAGTGCCACTGTGAACGAAGAGAGGGATGAGGGACAGTAACAACACACTCAGGACGGCTACATCATGTAATTTTTATTTTACATTAGAAATGTCAGATTGGTTAAACAGACATTGGATACTAGTGCTTTGATACAAGCCATCCAACACACATAAAAGTTATCTTTTGTATTAACCCCTTCAACCCCGGGCCTGTTTTCACCTTCCTGACCAGGCCATTTTTTTGAAAATCTGACATGTGTCAATTTATGTGGTAATAACTTTGGAACGCTTTTACTTATCCAAGCCATTCTGAGATTGTTTTATCGTCACATATTGTGCTTCACGACAGTAGTAAATTTGTGGCAAAATATTTCATTTTTATTTATAAAAAAAATATCAAATTTACAAAAAATTTGGAAAAATTTGCAAATTTCAATTTCTCTACTTTCAAAATACATAGTAATACCTCCAAAAATAGTTATTATTTTACATTCCCCATATGTCTACTTTATGTTGGCATCATTTTGTAAATGTCATTTTACTTTTTTAGGACGTTAGAAGGCTTAGAAGTTTAGAAGCCATTTTTTTAATTTTCAACAAAATTTCCAAAACCAGTTTTTTAAGCACCAATTCAGATATAAAGTGATGTTGAGTGGCTTACGTAATGGAAACCACCCATAAATGACCCCATTTTAGAAACTTCAACCCTCAAATTATAAAAAAAAAACTGCTGTTACAAACTTTGTTAACCCTTGAGGTGTTCCACAAGAATTAAAGGAAAATGGAGGTGAAATTTAAAAATTTCACTTTTTTGGTAGATTATTCATGTTAATAATTTTTTTTCTTGCAACACAGCAAGGGTTAACAGCAAACTAAACCTCAATATACATTGCTCTGATTCTGCAGTTTACAGAAATACCCCATATGTGGTGGTAAACGTCTCCAGGTATGGGTTTGGGGCAGTGGTCAGAAGGAAAGGAGCGCCATGGATTTTGGAGGCAGATTTTGCTAGAATGGTTTTTAGACAGCATTTTGTAATTGAGAGACCCTGACGTACCCCTAGAGCGGAAACCCTCAAAAAGTGACCCCATTTTGGAAACTACACCCTTCAAAGAATATATTAAGTGGGGTACTGGCCACTTTGTCCCCTAAGTGTTTTACGGAATTTGGAAACACTTGGCTGCGAAAATGAAAAGTTTCATTTCTTCCAATAAAATGTTGCTTTAGCCCCAATTTTTTTTGGGGGGGCGATACCCAATATGTCTACCTTTTTCTTTGGAAAGTTTTACACATTAGATGCATTTTTGAACAGAATAAAATCTTTTTTTTGTGTTGCCATTTTCTGAGAGCCATATTTTTTATATTTTTATGGCGATTGTCTCAGGTAGGGTCTCATTTTTTGTGGGACGAGATGACGGTTTGATTGGTACCATTTTGGGTTAAATATGCCTTTTTGATCGCCTGCTATTAATTTTTGTGAGGCAAGAGGGAAAACAATGGCTGTTTTGGCAGTTTTTTAAAAAAAGATTTTTACAGCATTCACCTGGGGGGCCATCTCATGTAATATTTTTATAGAGCAGGTTGTTACGGACGCGGCGATACCCAATATGTCTAACTTTTTTTTTTTTTTTGAAAGTTTTACACATTAGATGCATTTTTGAACAAAATAAAATATTTTTTTGTGTTGCCATTTTCTGAGAGCCATATTTTCTTATTTTTTTGGCGATTGTCTCAGGTAGGGTCTCATTTTTTGCGGGACAAGATGATGGTTTGATTGGTACCATTTTGGGGTACATACGCTTTTTTTGATCGCCTGGCCTGCTATTACACTTTTTGTAAAGGAAGGTGACCAAAAAAAGGCTGTTTTGGCACTTTTTTTTTTACTGCGTTCACCTGGAGGGGTAGATCATGTGATATTTTTATACAGCTGGTCGATACGGACGCGGCGATACCTAATATGTCTATTTTTACTTTTTTTACTATTTTTTTTAAATATTATTTTGTGAAAAGGATGCTTTTTTTGGAACATGAAACTTTTTTAGTAAAACTTTATTTTTTTCACTTTCTTTTTTTTCACACTTTTTCAACTTTTGGGGTCTGATCCCCTTTACAATGCATTACAATACTTTTGTATTGTAATGCATTGGCTGTAAGTTTATTACTCAATGTAATACACTTACAGCCTTCCGCCTGTGAGATCCAGGGGGCTGGATCTCACAGGCTTCCGTAGATAGCAGCCGGATGCCTAAGGAAGGCATCCGGCTGCTATCTAAGCCATCGGGTCCCAGTCACAGCAGCGCGGGGACCCGATGGACACCCCTTCCCACCGCCCGCATCGCATGTGCCGCAGTCAGCGCTGACCGTGGCACATGAAGGGTTAATGCACCGGTATCGGTGTTTTCATTGATGCCGGTGCATACAGCAGGGGTCTGGCTACTGGGCACAGCCGGACCCCCGCCGCTGATCGGGCAGGCGTAGCCGGAAGGGGTTAAGCCAGTGTTCCTCACCTCCAGTCCTCAGGACCCACCTGCTGTCATGTTTTCAGGATTTCCCTAGTATTGAGCAGGTGATATAATTAGTGTCCATGCATCAGGACTTACCACAGGTATTCATTGTGAGGGATATTCTCAAATTATGGTCGAAAGGTGGGCCCTGAGGACTGGAGTTGAGGAACACTGTACTAAGCGGTTATGTCCTATTATGGTTGCAAATTGTATGCAGGAAAAATTGTCACTCCCTGCCAAAACATCACCAGTCTGCAATGTTACTACAGGGAGTAGGATACTTAAAATTCTGCTTGACTGTAAAATATGAGACAAAGACCTAGATAAAATAATAACATGGGCAAGTACAATGCAGGTGAATTTTAATGGTGATAAATGTAAAGTAATGCACCTAGGCCACAGTAATCCTATAAATGCATATGCATTAAACAGAATAAAGCAGAGGAAGACATAATAAGATAAGGACCTCCGGTAGACGATTCAAGCTCGTAGAAAACAGCCTGCCTGCATTCACCTGATCTGGCATTGCTGGATTCAACAGACCACCGGATCCTAATGGGATCAGGCAAAATTTGTGGTTTCAGACAGGCAAAAATTGTTGCATACAGCGGTTTTTGGTCTGGCCCACAGCTGGAGTTTGTGCCAAATCTGCTGGATGGAGATGTGAACAAGGCCTAAGCTAAGCAGCTGCTGCAAAAGCAAAAATGTTTTTAGGGTATAAAAAGAGAGATGAAAAGATGCAAACAGTGATCCCAATAAAATACTGCCCCCCGACTGTACAGACCACTTGTAAGGCCAGATCTTGAATACGGGATAAAGTTTTGGCCTCCACATGCTATACAGGAGATAGCAGAGCTAGAAAGAGTACAGAGGCAGTCAACCAGATAATTAAATTGGATGAAAGGTCACTCTTAGGCCTCACACACACAACTGCATTTTTGGTCCATGTCCATACATCAGTATTCGGATCACACACGGACCCACTGATTTCTATAGCTTCAGAAAAAACAAACTGACAGCACACAGATGTCATCCAAGGGCTGTCCACATCTGTGCCGAAAGTTATATGGTAACATAGTTTATAAGGCCAAAAAAAGACATCTGTCCATCCAGTTCCAGTATCCTACAAGTTGATCCAGAAGAAGGCAAAAAACCCAGTGAGGTAGAAGCCAGTTTTCCCCACTTTAGGGGAAAAAATTCCTTCCCGACTCCAATCAGGCAATCAGATTAACTACGTGGATCAACGACCCCTCTCTAGTAACTATAACCTGTAATATTATTACCCTCCAGAAATACATCCAGGCCTCTCTTGAACTCTTTTAGTGAACTTACCATCACCACCTCCTCAGGCAGAAAGTTCCATAGTCTCACTGCTCTTACCGTAACGAATACTCTTCTATGTTTGTGTACAAACCTTCTTTCCTCCTGACGCAGAGGATGTCCCCTCGTCACAGTCACAGTCCTGGGGATAAATAGATCATGGGAGAGATCTCTGTACTGACCCCTGATATATTTATACATAGTTATTAGATCTCCCCTCAGTCGTCTTTTTTCTAAAGTAAATAACCCTAATTTTGATAATCTTTCTGGGTACTGTAGTCGACCCTTTCCAGTTACTTTAGTTGCTCTCCTCTGAACCCTCTCCAGCTCTGCTATGTCTGCCTTGTTCACAGGAGCCCAGAACTGTACACAGTACTCCATGTGTGGTCTGACTAGTGATTTGTAAAGTGGCAGGACTATCTTCTCATCACGGGCATCTATGCCTCTTTTGGTGCAACCCATTATCTTATTGGCCTTGGCAGCAGCTATCTGACACTGGTTTCTGCAGCTTAGTTTGCTAGATTCTTCCTAGGTCCTTTTCCATGTCAGAGTTACCCAATATTTTACCATTTAGTATGTACTGGTGACTTGCATTATTCCTTCCCATATGCATAACCTTACATTTGTCAGTGTTAAACCTCATCTGCCACTTCTCTGCCCAAGCCTCCAGTCTATCCAGATCCATCTGTAGCAGTGTACTGTCCTCTTCTGTGTTAATTACTTTACACAGTTTAGTGTCATCTGCAAAAATTGATATTTTACTGCGCAAGCCTTCTACAAGATCATTGATAAATATACTGAAGAGAATAGCACCCAATACTGACCCCTGTGGTACGCCATTAGTGACCCATCTGAGTGTGTACCGTTAATAACCACCCTTTGTTTTCTATCACTGAGCCAGTTACTTACCCACATACAGACATTTTCTCCCAGTTCAAGCATTCTCATTTTATATACTAACCTTTTATGTGGTACCGTGTCAAATGCTTTGAAGAAGTCCAGATATACGACATCCATTGATTCGCCGCGGTCAAGTCTAGAACTTACCTCCTCATAAAAACTGATTAAATTGGTTTGACATGACAGATCCCTCATGAAGCCATGCTGATATGGAGTTATTTGCTTATTTTCATTGAGGTACTCCAAGATAGCATCTCTTAGAAAACCTTCAAACAGTTTACCCAAGACAGATGTTAAACTTACCGGCCTTTAGTTCCCAGGCTACGTTTTTGGACTCTTTTTGAATATGGGCACCACATTTGTTATGCGCCAATCCTGTGGAACACTCCCTGTCAGTATAGAATCCTTAAATATCAGAAATATAGCGTGTCCTATTCTTGTCCATTTTGCTTTTCTACAGTGGGTCCCATGAAAATTGCGGGATGCACCTAGACCACATCCATATTTTGTGGATCTTTTTGTCGTGTCGTGTGCAGGAGGCTTACAATGAGAGGCTTGAAAAATCAGGCTTGCTCAGCTTGAAAAAAATGATGCCTTAAAGGTGATCTTATTTACATGTATAAATGAGGCGAAACGGCGTTGGGAGGGGGCTGCGGTGGGAACTGTCTGTGACCTTGGAGGTATTTACTTTTGCCAATGATTGTTTCCATACTTGCCACCACTATTATAGACAATCTACTTTTTGAGGCTTTGTTGCCCCTGTGATATATTATATATTGGTGACGTTAGTATGGTACATATTTCAGAGCCTATCACTTACTTGGTCCAGGGTGTCTCCCACCGCGATCCCCTTATCATCATCGCATCACGACATATCTCTTGCTGCTATATGTCTTTTATACTTTTATGATTATTCTTATATCTTATGATACACTAATAAAGATATTTTTGATTATCATTAGAGATGAGCGAACGTGCTCGAAACGAGCACTGTACCGCTCGGCTCCCCTGCGCTCGCATGGGCGCCGAGCGGTACAGTGCTCGTTTCGAGCACGTTCGCTCATCTCTAATTATCATCCTAGTTGTGGAAGCCGATTTTTTGGTTTGGTGGTTATTATGTATAAATGAAGGAAAGGTATTTAGACAGCAGTACAGGAAAGGATTCTTTACAGTAAGTAGTAGTCACACTATGGAATGCCCTACCCCAAAAGGAAGTAATTGTCTATACTATGTCAACATTTAAAAAGAGCTAGATGCGTATCTAATCAAACAAGTAGGGCTGTATAAGTGAGAGATAGTCTGAGAAAGGATGAACTTGATGGTGCTGTCTCTTATGTACTATGTATCTATCGCAGGAACTCTGCACTCCACACTAATAACATGACTATATATGAAAATGCATCATAAGTGATAATATTCTTAGTCATATGGAAATCATTGATCAATCAATGGCTCGTTCACATTATCCTTCCCATCAGGTGAACGCCGTAAAAATAAATAAAAAACGGTGCTAAAACAGCCATTTTTTGGTTATCTTGCTAAAATGTGTAATACCAAGTGATCAAAAAGTCATATGTACTTCAAAATGGTACCAATCAATCTGTCATCTTATCAATACCAAGCGATCAAAAAGTCATATGTACCCCAAAATGGTACCAAACAAACTGTCATCTCATCCTGCAAAAAAATGAGCCCCTAAGACAATCAACCGAAAAATTAAAAAAAATATGGCTCTCAGAAATGGCAACACAAAAACAAGATTTCTTCTTTTCAAAAATTATTTTATTGTGCAAAACTTAACAAAACAAAAAAAGACATATTAGGTATTGCTGCATCCATAACAAGATGCTCTATAAAAAAAAAAAAATCACATGAACTACCTCCTCAGGAATGCTGTAAAAAAATTTAAATAAAAAAACTGTGCCAAAACAGAATGACAGAATTCTTTATGCTGCTTCCCAAAAAGCAATCCAAAAGTTGTATGTGCCCTAATATAGAACGAATGATGATAGCAACTTATCCCACAAAAGAAATAAGTTCTTAGAGAAAAACGTATAGTTGTCAGAAAATAGCTATACTAATACCCCAGAGACTGTGCAATACTAACATGATGACCATAAAACAATCCATCAAAATCTGCTCTGCAAAAGCCATATGGCGTTCCTTCCATTTTGAGTCCTGTGGTGTGCCCTTACAGCAGTTTACAACCACATATGGAGTGTGAAAATGAAAAATTTGGGGCTAAAGCAACATTTTATTGGAAGAAATGACATTTTTCATTTTCACGGCCAAATGTTTCTAAATTCCGTAAAATACCTGTAGGCTCAAAGTGCTCAGTACACCCTTTACTAAATTCCTTGAGGGGTGTAGTTTCCAAAATGGGGTCACTTTTTGGGGGTATCCACTGTAGGGGATCAAAAAAATACAACTTGGCGCCCAAAAAATAAATTCGAACAAAAATCTATCCTCCAAAAACCATATTTTGCTCCTTCCCTTCCGACCAGTCATGTTTACAGCAGTTTACAACCACATATGGGGTGTTTCTGTAAATGTCTGAATCAGAGTAAAAAAAAATGAAAATCTGAAATTTCACCTCCATTTTCCTTTCATTCTTGTGGACCACAAGGGTTAACAAAGTCTGTAAAATCAGTTTTGAATAATTTGAGGGGTGTAGTAATTTATAAGTGGTTTCTACTATGTAAGCCCCTCAAAATCACTTTATAACTGACTTGGTGCTTAAAAAATGTTTCTCGTAATTTTATTGAGAATTTAAAAGTTGCTTCTAAAATTCTAAGCCTTCTAACGTCCTAAAAACTAAAATTACATTTACAAAATGATGCCAACATAAAGTAGAATGTTGATTGATAACTATTTTATGAGGCATCACTATCGGTCTTAAAAGTAGAGAAATTGTGAACTTTGTAAATTTTGAATTTTTTTTAAATAAAGGAAAAAAAAATATTGACCAAAATTTGCCGCCATCATGAAGTACAATGTGTCACCAGAAAAAAAAACCTCAAAATAGGTTAGATAAGCAAAACCATTCCAGAGTTATTGGCACATAAAGCGACACGTCAGATTTGTAAAAAGGCCTGGACAGGAGAGTGAAAACTTGCATGGGGTAGAAGGGGTTAAAAAGGATCTGTTACAGAGATACAAGCTTCGGGAATAATCAGGTTTACACAGTATATCTCTCACTCGAGAGCTTTTGTGCAGAAAGTACGAGCACCGGCTATGTGAAAATATCCCGATCCAAGTTCTCTTTAAATAATGCAAAAAATTAACATTAATGAGCATAAGTAAGTGTGAAGAAATTGTGATTTCCCTTTATAATTGGTGACTTGTGTTCGTCAATAACTAATCGGGTTTATATACTTACGTAAATGGCCACTAGTTTTCACACAACTTTGCATAAAGTGACCATAAGAAAATCTGTAACACATCCTATAAGAGAAAAACGTCTTGTTCTACAGTTATAAGTTTCTTCCCCTCCCACCTGCCTTTTCTAAAATTACTGTGTCTTGACAATCATGAGAAATCTTTAAAAATCATGAAAAATCCATCTTGGACAGCTGCTGCTCACCGATGCATCAGATTACATCATCCCATACAAGTCTATGGAGAGGGGAGGAGTGAGTAAGAACTAAGGAACACACTAGACACAAATACGGCAAGCGAAACTGCACAGTTAAAACACACTGTTTCTGTCCCAGTCCAAGTGCTTTATTCACTTCCATACAAGATAGTACTTCTCTGTAAAGTCCTCCGTGATCCTGGAGCTACTTCTGAGTGAGTAAGAGAAAGTTAGAAAGCAGATTATGCTCTACTTTCTGTGTGCAATGGATGGCAGCTACTCTCCACCAGATCTGGGAGAACTGTAAACTAGAAATTCAACATACACAGGGAAAAACTGCTAAAAAATGCCAGATACAAGTCATATAATGGCCAGATATAGTGTTATTCCTCATATAGATACAGTACTATTGATTAATGCAAAGTTTGTTGAAAGGTTGGAAACGCTTCAAAGGGAACCGGACATCAACTTTATGTTGACCGCATTGTGGGCAGCATAAATTAGTGACAGAAATGCTGATTTCAGCAGTGTGTCACTCATGAGCTAAAAGTAAGTGGTTGCTGAGAACTAGCATCTTAATCGTTGAAGTCCAGGCCTTGAAAAGAGTCAAATCTACCTGAGAAGAGTCATGGTTATTCATAATCTCCCGGCCTATCTGCTGATGATTGGCAGGTCTCTCCTAGAGAGAAAGGGAGAAAACTAGGTAGAAGACTGTCAGTCATCAGCAGGTGGGCAGGGAGAGCAGGAATTCATCAATAACCAGGACTCTTCCTAGGTGGCCGTGACTCTTTTCCAGGCCCAGTCTGCAATGATTGTGATGTTGGTTCTCGGCAACCACTTACTTTTAAATGACAGACCGCTGAAATCAACTCACCTGTCTCTACTTTATTCTGCCATTAGTTCGGGCAGCATAACGTTTATGACAGGTTCCCTTTAAAGAGATCTTGCCGCCACAAAAGTTAGTGCAATCTACAAGCAGCATGTTATACAGCAGATTGATATACAGTTTTGTGGGAAATGGTTCAGTAAAAGTTTTAATTTATACATTTAAATCTCTGCTTTTTATTAGTTCAGTTGTGCACAGGGGCCATCTTCTTCTTGTATAAGTGTATACACAGGTAGCTGTCAGTCACTGAATTACACGGGGTGGTCTTACACAACACACTAACAAGTTTTATCTACGGTAGTTTGTGTTAATCCTTTAGAGAAAGTAAATAAAAGGGAAATATTAGGCTGTTCAAATGGCAGTGGCAGCTTTTTTTTCTTTAAAAACTTGAAAATTTAATATATAATGTATCTCAAAATATGTTTGAGATTTCACTTTGCTTAGAATTACTGAACTAATAGTGGTATAAACATCGTTTCTGAGACATCTGTGTTGCATGTAGTCAACAGACTTCTGGGCCCTCTGAACAGGTATCCCAGTCTAGAACAATTGAACTACATTCCACAGTTCTTCATTTTTGGGTTTTGTCTCACAAGCCACATTTTTATCCCACCAGTTCTCTATGGAATTCACATCAGGGGATTGGCCTATCCATTACCCCAATACTGTTTATCTGTAACCAAGCGAAGATTGTTTGAGGATAGTATTAATCAGTATTAAAATCTCAGAAAACCCCTTTAATGATGTTGGACTTTGCAAGAGTTCTGGAGCAATCATCTGGATGTTTATCAAGCCCTCCATTTGGGTACATGTCCTGAGAAGATCCTTTCCATAGAGGTGAGTGGAATGTTTTGTGTGCATGTTTTCACGTTACTATATGTCAGTGGTGGCGAACCTATGGCACAGGTGCCAGAGGCAGCACTCAGAGCCCTCTCTGTGGGCACCCACACCCTGGAAAAAGTCTAAAGTGTGCCAATATGCCTTTTCCTGCCATTCATCAGCACAGGGCACACTATGAACAGCACAGCCAGCGCACTGAATGTAGGCAGCTTATCATAGCTAAATGATAAAATACATGGAGGATATACTATATTTGGCTGTAATATTCAGGGTAAATTGCTGTGTTGGCACTTTGCGATAAATAACTGGGTTTTAGGTTGCAGTTTGGGCACTCGGTCTCTAAAAGGGTTACCGCTACTGCTCTATGTCATTGCTACGAGTTACTAATGAATTTGAAACTGGGTGTTACCAGTGGGGATGTGTCCCTGCATAGTGTGACTCTGTGCAATCAGGCATGTCATTGTGAGACTGTGCATAGAGAAAGCCCCAACTGGCATTTGTGTATACTACGAAAAACTGATGGCAAGCACCAGATCCTGATGGCCTCCCAGCCTCTTACTTTAAGAGATACCTCTCTCTTTTGAAGGGCCCACTCATTAAAGCATTGAACAAAGTTACAACGGGGTGCCCACTCCCTAGAGATATGACTCACACCCACATCACAGTTATTCACGAAGAGGGAAAGGATCCAGCTGCCTGCATGAGTTATCGGCCTATCTCATTGTTAAATGTAGACATCAAGCTCTTTGCTAAGATGTTAGCTACACGCCTGGTTCCCTTTCTATTAGATATTATCCATACAGACCAAGTGGGTTTCATCCCATCTAGAGAGGCTCGCGATAATAAGATTAAGGTACTGAACCTGATTCATCAGGCAAAATTGCAGCGCTTGCCTTTCTGCCTTTTGTCAACTGATGCCAAAAAGGCCTTTAACAGAGTGAACTGGCACTGGCTCTTTGCAGTCTTGAAACATGTAGGCTTGGGCGACTCTAGGATGGCATGGTTCCGTCCCCTCTACATTCCCTTACAGCTTCCACCAAAGTCAACAGGGTTTTGTCCCCAGCATTCAGCATACGAAATGGGACCCGCCAGGGATGCCCTCTTTCCCCCCTGATCTTTGTCCTTACTCTAGAACCCCTTCTCTGTACAATTCGTAAAAATTTCAATATCGCGGGTATATCAGTAGGCCCTAAAGAAACTAAGATTGCGGCATACGCAGATGACTTAATGTTCACTATCACTAAGCCCCTAACTTCATTCCCGAATTTGATTGCATAATTTAACAAGTTCAGTACCTTTTCAAATCTGAAAATTAACTTTCAAAAATCAGAGGAGCTGAACATTTCCTTAACAAGCTCTTTAGAATCCACCTTATCTACCTCATTACCATTTCGTTGGTCTATTGGAGCTGTTAAATACCTAGGAACCTGGATTCTGAGGGAGGTTTTCAACAGAAACTATGTCCCTCTTTTAGGCCGAATAAGGGAGGTGCTATTAAAATGGTCTAAAGGCCTATATACATGGTTTGGCCGTTGTGCCATCTATAAAATGAACGTTTTGTCTCGCCTGTTTTACTTCTTTCAGGCTCTCCCCATAAAAATACCCTCTGGTTTTTTTATCACTGCTCACCATGACTTATTTAGATTTATTTGGGCAGGCAAAAGGCCACAACTGCCTGGCCCTTTGCTTCACATTCCAAAGGAGCAGGGAGGACTGGGAATACAGGATCTTCAAAAATACTCTGCTGCCACCATGTTTCAACGAATCTTGGACTGGTGTCGCCATACTCCTTTTAAACAGTGGATAACTATTGAATAGCTGGGTTCTCAGTCCCCCCTAGCCTTATTACCGTTGGCAGGATCTCGTATTCCCCCCACTCTCTCCTCTCATCCGACCATTGGTCCTACAATCTCCCAATTCCAAAAATATGCTAATCTAGAATCAATCTCACCTTCTCCTTCTCCACCGGTTCCTATCCTAGGACACCCAGACTTTCCGGCTAGCTATTCCCCTGGCCCTTTCATGACATGGTGTCTGGGGGGTAAATGTAGAGCTCCATATTTCCGAAAGACAGGTCGTTGGCTCACTTACTCGGAGCTGCTGGACCTCACAGGTCCATGTGCGTTGGGACCATGGAGGGTTAGGCAACTATCTTGCTTTCTCTCTATGATTCCTTCGACTCCTGGTTATGATAGGTCTCTTACGCCTTTTGAAAAGGTGTGTATTGGTTCAGGGTTATACCGACACTCTCCGTCTGAATTCTATAAGGCATTGGTTACTCCCCATTAAGGTTTCCGTCCTCCATTTGTCGACAAATGGATCTCTGACCTTGGGGTTGACATCCCCTCCGACCAGTGGCCCCGACTATACCGCTTTGCTCATAAATATTTCATAGCCAGTAAATTCCAGGAGGCAAGCTACAAAATCTTGTCCAGATGGTATTATGTCCCGACCCGTCTCCACAAAATGTTTCCCTCCACTTCCCCGCTGTGTTGGCAGTGTGAATCTGCACAAGGCTCCCTGATCCATATCTTTTGGCATTGCTCTAAGCTTAAACATTTCTGGGACTCGTAAGACTCATATACTGTGATTGATACATAGGAGCAAAGCACATGCATTTATCTTGTTTAGACACTGGTAAATGTGACCATATATATAATTGAATACGGTACAAACCGTTTATCATACGCGGCGCCATTATTATGTCATATTTGGTCACATGGCACTGTAGCCAATTAAGAGACAGCCCTTAGTACTCACCAGTATGTTACCTATAGATGTACTATACCAGTATATTGTTAAATGTGGATAAGGGATGGTGTCTTTCTTGCACTGTCATTTCCCCCTGTAACTGTTATTTATATTTATTTATATTAATAAAGATTGTCATATTTTTATAGTACGTCAAAGGCTCCATTTTTTGTCTTTGTATAGACATATGCTTTGTTGTTTGCTTCTGGGAGCTGGTACTGTCATTTATTATCAAATAAACCAATGTGATGCAGGTGGCGTGGTAGTTATTTTGATGAATGATTAGGATGTATATGCATTCACTGTATATGTGTATATTGGGTGCATAACAGATATACAGTTTATGCCACGTCATTTTGATGCAACTCTGCACGCGGTTGAAATTTCTTTTATTCTTATGTATGTCTCTCTGATCGAGAGGCAGAATCAGAGCATTTATTTTGTATTTGACAAAATAAATAAAGAATTTAAAAAAAAGAAAAACTGACAGCAGATCATGCAGTTTTTTATCATCAATAAAAAATAAATGGATTACGACAATCTCTAGTGTGAACATAATCCATTTATGTAAAAGAAACCAATAAAATATGCCTGATGTGAGAGAATGGGTACAAAGAACTAAATAAGGTATTAAAAAAAAAAAGAAAGCAAAAGATATACTGCTATAAAATAGTCAACGCTGCACAGCAAAGCCAACAATTTAGTCTTCTAGGAATACATACCCAACTGGATCCCAGCATTCCAGTATGGTACAGGGTTAAAGTTACTGGAGTCTATCCTGTACGCTGATGGATATATCCTGGTAAGCTGTTTCTGGTTGTACAGCATGAACTGTTCTGACTTCTGTTGAACTACTTGATGAGCTCTTGTTTCACTGAAAGACAGAACATTTCCTGACGACCCTGAAATAAAAAATAAAAAAAAGTGATTTCTGCCTTGGAGATAAGGAAAAAGAAAAATGGTTTTCTTCAAGGAACATTCATTTTTATTCAACAGTAAGAGATAAACAGTCAGGCTATATTCACATGACAGTGATGAAAAAACAGACGCTAAAAACGGAAATATGGTCCTTTCTTCAAGGATGCCTTTCTGAAAAGTGGCCATTTAAAACTCCCCCCTTGAGTTGTATGGTTGTATTAATGGATTTTTTGTATTAATTGTATAATTGGAATAATTAACAGGGCTATCCTGGAAAAAGAAAAGATGACTTATCCTCAGGATGGGTCATTATTATCACTGGCACCCCCACCGATCAACTGTTTCAATGAGCTGTGTTGCAGGCTCCCTGCAACTTTCCAAGCACATAGCTGTACATAATATAGCGGCTTCGCTTGGTATCGCAACTCAGCCTCATTGACTTGAATGGGGATGAATTGCAACTAGGCCAGGTGACTGATGTATGTCCTAGGAAGAGGCCTCTTCTAACAGCAGATCGGCAGAGATCCCAGGTGTTAGACCCCCGCTGATCTGATATTGATGACCTACCATGAGGATAGGTCATCAATATCTTTTCCCAGATAACCCTCTAACAGATTTTATCCAGGCATCAGTGGTGGGGTATGTTAGCAAATTTCAAATGAATAGGTAGTTTTCTTTAAATGGAGCCACTGCAAAGATAATGATCCTCTACCTACATTTCTATATTGGTAATCCATTGTGAAGTGCACCGTGTATTTGTGGGCTGTATTGTTGATCTATATTTAATATATTCATAACCAAATACATCACCAGCACGAATAACATAATGTTACTATACTACCTCATTCTCGGCTCTCATCACAATAGTATCAAGTATTATTGCTCCATCCTCTTGTTCAAAACACATTTGTTTTTAAATCAAGCAAAGGGAAGCAGAAAAGGCTCAAGAGGGCTGTATGTACATGTAAAATTACAGCTTGAGTCGGCAAAGAAATTGACTTAAAGGGTTATTCCCATCTCGGACAATGGGGGCATCGCTAGGATATGCCCCCATTGTCCTATAGGTGCGGGTCCCACCGCTGGGACCCGCACCCATATCGAGAAAGGGGCCCCGAAAGTCAAGGAGGGTGCACCGCGCATGCGCGGCCGCCCTCCATTCATTTGTATGGGGCCGGCAAAAATTTCTGTCGGCTCTATACAAATGAATGGGAGCTGGGCCGCGCATGCGCGGTGCGCTCCCATTCATTTCTATGGAGCCAACGGAGATAGCCGAGCCGGTGCTCGGCTATTTTCGGCGGCCCCATACAAATGAATGGAGGGTGGCCGCGCATGCGCGGTGCGCCCTCCTTGACTTTCGGGGCCCCGTTCTCGATATAGGTGCGGGTCCCAGCAGTGGGAACCGCACCTATAGGACAATGGGGGCATATCCTAGCGATATGCCCCCATTGTCCGAGATGGGAATAACCCTTGTTGCACTGAAGAAAAAGCAGGAGCTTCTGACAGTGCTATGTTGAAGAACGTTCCTATGGAGAATTAGAAACACAGAATATTGGCAGTAAAAGACCAACTAATCCATCTAGTCGGCCCTTATATTATTTCTATTATTATTTCTATGTTATCTTAGGATCGGCATGTGTTTATCCCAGGCATGTTTAAATTCACTTACTAGATTTCCCAACTACAGCCGCTGGAAGTTTGTTCCAAGCTCTAACCACTCTTTCAGTAAATTAATATTTCCTGACGTTGCTCCTGATTTCACCCCCAGCCAATATCTTAACACCAGCTAAGGCTACCTTCACACTAGCGTTTTTGCTGGATCTGGCAGGGCTCAGCAAAAACGCTTCCATTACTGATGATACAACCATCCGAACAAATCCGGTTGTATTATCTTTAACATAGCCAGGACAGATCCGTCATGAACACCACTGAAAGTCAATGGGGAACGGATCAATTTTCTACTGTGGCAGACAAAACGGATCCGTCCCCCTACTTGCTCCGCATCCCATGACGGAAAGCAAACCACAACATGCTGCAGTTTGCTCTCCAGTATGAGAATGGAACGGAATGCATTCTGGAGCATTACGTTCTGTTCAGTTACGTTTTGTCCCCATTGACAATGAATGGCGACTAAACGGAAGCGTTTTTTTCCAGTATTGAGACCCTATGATGGATCTCAATACTGGTAAATATTAACGCTAGTGTGAAAGTAGCCTAATAAAAGAAGGCTTTATTATTGAAGATCAATGCATTTTGGGATCGTACTGATCCCTTCATCAGGTAAAACACAAAAAATGGACATACACAGACTGCCTATATTTTCTAGCTTGTATAATGCTCGATAACATGTGAATGCGTGACATACACCACATTCCAAATTATTATGCAAATTGGATTTCAGAGTTGTCAACGTGTAATTTTTTTTTCAATTAAATTCATGGACGGTATTGTGTCTCAGGGCTCTTTGGATCACTGAAATCTATCTCCAAACACCTGTGATAATTAGTTTGCCCAATTAAAAGAAAACTACTTAAGAAGGATGTTCCACATTATTAAGCAGGCCACAGGTTTCAAGCAATATGGAAAAGAAAATTGCTCTCTCTGCTGCCGAAAAGCATCAAATAGTGCAATGCCTTGGACAAACTATAAAAACATTGGATATTTCATGAAAACTTAAGCGTGATCACCGTACTGTTAAGAGATTTAAGGCTGATTCAGAGCACAGGCAGGTTCCTGCAGATAAAGGTATAATGAGGAAGGTTTCTGCCAGACAAATTCATCAGATTAAGAGAGCAGCTGCTAAAATGCCATTACAAAGCAGGAAACAGGTATTTAAAGCTGCTGGTGCCTCTGGAGTCCAGCGAACCTCAAGGTGTTGTTCACATCAAAACAGCAGCTCTGGAGGCTATCCTACCATTCTGCAAAGAAATTCAAGCAGAAACTGTCCAAAAACTCACAAGTTCAATGGATGCAAAAATTAGAAAGGGCAAGATGAGACAACCTCTTTAACATGTAACTTGGCCTGTTACAATGTTTTTGATTGAAATAGCTGTTGATTTCAGTAAATGTGGCCTCTTAATGCTGCACATTCAACAAAAGACCATTTTCAGTTCTTTACAACTTATACACCATGTTCCAAATTATTATGCAAATTATATTTATCTCTGATTTTCCTAAATGGTCGGTGCAAATGACAGTCAGTATAATAAAAGTCATCACCCGTTAGAGTATACATCGAATTTTATTGAAGAAACCTCCCAATGATAACAGTATATTCTTCAAAAATTAAAAAAAACTCAAAATGCAAACTGTTCCAAATTATTATGCACAGTAGAGTTTCTAAACATTTTATATGTTTTTAAGAACTGAAAATGCTCATTTGTGGAATTTGCAGCATTAGGAGGACACATTCACTGAAATAAAAAGCTATTTAAATCCAAAACATCCTAACAGGCCAAGTTACATGTTAACATGGGAACCCTTCTTTGATATCACCTTCACATTTCTTGCATCCATTGAACTTGTGAGTTTTTGGAGAGTTTCTGCTTGAATTTCTTTGCATGATGTCAGAATAGCCTCCTAGAGCTGCTGTTTTGATGTGAACTGCCTCCCACCCTCATAGATCTTTTGCTTGATGATACTCCAAAGGTTCTCTATAGGGTTGAGGTCAGGGGAAGATGATGGCCACACCATGAGTTTATCTCCTGCCCATAGCAGCCAATGACACAGAGGTATTATTTGCAGCATGAGATGGTGCATTGTCATGCATGAAGATGATTTTGCTCCTGAAAGCACGTTTCTGCTTTTTGTACCATGGAAGAAAGTTGTCTGTCAGAAACTCTATATACTTTGCAGAGGTCATTTCACACCTTCAGGAACCCTAAAGGGGCCTACCAGCTCTCTCCCCATGATTCCGGCCCAAAACATGACTCTTCCACCTCCTTGCTGACGTCGCAGCCTTGTTGGGACATGGTGGCCATCCACCAACCATTCACTACTCCATCCATCTGGACCATCCAGGGTTGCACGACACTCATCAGTAAACAAGACTGTTTGAAAATTAGTCTTCATGTATGTCTGGGCCAACTGCAACAGATTCTGCTTGTGAGCACTGGTTCGGGGTGGCCGAATAGTAGGTTGACGCACTACAGCAAGCCTTTGAAGGATCCTACACCTTGAGGTTCGAGGGACTCCAGAGACACCAGCAGCTTCAAATATCTGTTTGCTGGTTTGTAATGGCTTTTTAGCAGCTGCTTTCTTAATCCGATGAACTTGCCTGGCAGAAACCTTCCTCATTCTGACTTTATCAGCACGAACACGTCTGTGCTCTGAATCAGCCACAAATCTCTTCACAGTACGATGAGCACGCTTATGTTTTCGTGAAATATCTAATGTTTTCATCCCTTGTCCAAGGCATTGCACTATTTGATGCTTTTCAGCAGCAGAGAGATCCTTTTTCTTTCCCATTTTACTTGAAAACAGTGGCCTGCTTAATATTGTGGAACATCCAGTTTTCCTTTAATTGGGCTCACCTGGCAAATAATTATCACAGGTATCTGAGATTGATTTCAGTGATCCAAAGAGCCCTGAGACACAATACCATCAATGAGTTTCATTGAAAAACAAAAAATTTAATCTTTATGACTTTTAAATCCAATTTGCATAATAATTTGGAACATGGTGTAAATTGTTTTGAAACTCTGATCTGTATAATAATTTGAACATTGCATTTTGAATTGTTTAATTTGTGAGAAAATACTGTTATCATTAGGAGGTTTGTTCAATAAAATTTGATTTATACTCTAATGTTTGATGACTTGAACATTATACTGTCATTTGCATCGACCATTAAGAAAAATCAGAGAAAAATATAATTTGCATAATAATTTGGAACACTGTGTAAAGAAGGTCAGATTAACTTTGCATTAAGCATATATAGGTTACTGTTACAGTGCTAATAATCCAATCTGACCCATCTTACATTTACAAACGATATAAGATCCATTAGCAGTTTGTTGTTTTCTAAATTACAACTTTTGTTCTGGATGACTGTAGCAAATGGATAAAGCTTTATCAAAATCATCAACTCTACATTACACTGTAGGTGAAGGAGGAAATACACAACTAAAGCTATATTGAACACCATATGAGAGAACACCAATATTGTAACTAGCTCAGAGGATTAGCTGGGATTTCCTAGCTGTTTTTGTACTGAATGTGAAAATATATGATGATTACTTCCCGCTAGTTTTCACTGTTACAAATATTCATTGTTACAGTACATTGTGCTTTGTACAAGCCTTTTTAGTGACTGCTCGGCTGAATGAAAAGAGGCATTTGCCTTGCTTAAGATAAGCTTTATTGTTGGGATCTATTGTCAGTAAACCATGCAATTATGATAAAAGCTCAAATCGCCGACCACAACAACAACAGCAAAGCTTCTTCTATTTTCATTCACAAGACTTTAAATCAATCTGCACAACTGTAAATATAATGAAATGAGAGCAGCCAATCCCAGCATAAAATAATTCAAAGAAAAGCGGTGGTGACCTATCTAGGTCCACAATGCTGAGCTAAAAATCATGCAATATTTTGTTAAAAATTAGTAAATAGTGAATCGGGTAAAAAAAGAAATGCCAGCTGCATCAACCCAACCAGTGTGTTGACCAATATAACAAGTCTGGAACATCTATTCTTATGTCTCTATGTTGTGCCATTCCTTTATTATTTCTACTAGAAGTTATTAATGAATTACTATTTGTCTTCAGTAAGGGAACAGAGGGGAGGTAACCAGTTGGGGGTGTGTCCCTGCACAGTCTGAATATGGCAGCACTGATTGGATAGAGTCAGTCTGTGCAGGGACACACCCCCAACTTGTTACCTCCCCTCTGTTCCTTTACTGAAGGCAAATAGCAATTCATTCATAACTTCTAGTGCAAATAATAAAGGAATGGCACAACATACAGACATAAGAATAGATGTTCCAGAATTGTTATTACATGGGGAATGCATGAAGCTATTAAAACAGGCATGTCAGGAGTGGTGACTGGTCCTCTTTAAGTGTTGTAATGACAAAGCATGGACCCATGAAAACTCTTTACAATTTAATGTGTACATCTAGAGGGTGAAATGTATATTTTATAGAGAGGAATCACTGCATTGGTGCTCCCAAGTGTGATGCAAAAAATCCCCTTTCTCTACCTCTACCCACAGTTGTACTCACTTTGCCAACATTGTACTGCATCACACATTTTTGCATTGGGTGGTTTAGGGGTTAGCGATAGTATTCTTGCAACACTAGTAGTTTGGAGTAGTTTAGCAGTTTTTTTTTTAGCAGTTGATACGAAGTACCTCTGGTGTTTTAGGGTGAATGTGAGGTTGATTTTGATTGTCCACAGTGGTCTAGAAAGAAGAGAACCAGTGATCAAATTTATGGTACCTTCACTGATGGCACCATGAAGTAGTAACAGACACACTTTTGATATTTCAGACGTGTGTCATTCAAGAGCTGAAAGTGGTCGCCGAGAACAAGAATTATAACCATTACAGCCCAGGCCTAGAAAAAGGTCACAGTTTTTTTTTTTTATCATCTTCTGTCCTCCCCACCTAATAATGTGTGTTTGTTCTCTCCTAGGGAGATAACCTAATGAGAAAAGTGCCCATATTAGCTGGTTGGTGGGGAGAGCAGGAGATCATGAATAACCACGACTCTTCTCAGACACTCGTGACTCTTTTCCAGGCCCAGGGTGTGGTTCATGGTAACTAGGGATGAGTGAATCGACTTAGGATGAAACATCCAAAGTCGATTTGCAAAAAACTTCATTTGAATACTGTACAGAGCGAGCGTTCTGTATGTATTGGCTCAGATGAGCTGAAGGTATTACTTCGCGAAGTCTCACGAGACTTCTGGTAATAACTTCCATAGTTAATTTCTACTGTTAAAAACCTTTTCCTGAACTCTGTTTCGGTTCCAAGTGGTACCACTTTCAAGGGCGCTCGCTCTGTACAGTATTCAAACAACGTTTTATGCGAATCGACTTTGGATGTTTCACCCGAAGCCGATTCACTCATCCGTAACGGTAACCACTTGTTTTTAGCTCATGAGTGCCACACTACTAAAAATCAACACGCCAGTCACCCTTGATGCTGCCATCAGTGAGGGCAGCATAAGGTTTATGATAGGTTCTCTTTAACACATAAGGAATTGACACCTCCATATAAGATTTCGGTGCCCTTGGAAGGCCAAAGCCACACTGGAGAGAAGAAGTAGCACAGCACTCTTTATGCTACTAGGATTATACTTATTCCTGTATAAATTCATCAGATTGGTAGATTACATCATATCAGATAATGCTCACATATCATAGAGAATGTTTTGGTCAATCTCTGGCGTTCTTCAGTCTCATGAAATCTGTACCCAGCTCAGTGCATAGAAAATTATACAGTAATGGCTAAACTTATGGAATCTATAAAAAAAAAAAAAACAAAACAAAACAAACAAAACAAAACAAAACACAGAGCTCCCGAGTGGCGGGCACTGGAAAATACAGAGGATTTATGTTGGGAACAACAGTTCAATGCTGAGCTCCCCTCTTTCCCTGGCCCCAAAGTAGTCATGTGATCTGCCTCAATGTCATGTATTGCAATAATGATCTGTGACCTTTATCCTCCCCATCCACAATGTCTGCTTGTTCACCTCCAGCCCCCTCCCCACAGGCTGAAGTGAGAGCTGCAAATACAGTACATAAACCTCTCACTTCACGCTGCTGTAATTCAGGCTAAATTGTGACTAGCAGGTCTTGTTGGCTTTAGAACAAGACCAAGAACCTGGACTAGTTCAATACGGTATTGTCCGGTTCTGCTTGAACAAACCGAACTCTAGTTAAACAGCGATAGGTTAAAAAGTATTTTTTCTTATAAATAGCATTCATATACTGCATTTTACCATACATATTTTCAAATTCAGCCATAGTGTAGGTATGTTAAGTTTTTAAACGTTTTATTTACCATATTTTTCGCTTTATAAGACGCACTTTCCCCCCAAAAAAGTATGGGGTAAATGGCTGTGCGTTTTATAAAGCGCATACTAGTGAGCGCTTCCATTATGGAAGTGCTCACTAGTATGTCATAGGTGCTGGGAGCGGGGAAAAATTACTCACCCTCTTGCGCTGCAGTTCCGCTCTGGGTCCGGCGCTCGTCTGTCTTCTCTGGTGGGCTCTCCACTGTCCTGACCGCATACAGCGTCAGGACGTAGTGCGCGCACTATGACCTGACGCTGCACGCAGTCAGGTTACAGTGCAGCGCCGGCAGAAGACAGAGGAGCGCCGGACCGAAGCGGAGCCGCGGCACAGGAGAGGTGAGAGAGTTTTTTATTTTATCCTTATGGGGCTGATCTGAGGTCTGATGGGGGCACAGTGGGCTAATCTGAGGTCTGCTGGGGGCACAGTGGGCTGATCTGAGGTCTGATGGGGGCACAGTGGGCTGGTCTGATGGGGGCACAGTGGGCTTATCTGAGGTCTGATGGGGAAGAGTGGGTTGATATGGGGGCACAGTGGGCTGATGGGGGCTGATTTGAGGTCTGATGGGGGCACAGTGGGCTGATATGGGGGCGTGACATGGAGGGCTGATATGGGGGTCTGATGTGATGTCCTGAAATTTATGGGGGTCTGATATGAGATCTGATGAAAAATAGATTTTTCTTATTTTCCTACTCTAAAATCTGGGGTGCGTCTTATCATCGGGTGCGTCTTATAAAGCGAAAAATACGGTATTTGGGGACTTTTTGATATGTAAAATGTATATAGTGGTGTGTGTGTTTTTTAACTTCACAGTGTTTGGATTTTATTTGCTGAAATCGTTTTGTATATTTACTACATAAATTGCACCCTATGAGACATCTGGGGGACATTCATACTTTATTTTTTATACGACTGTGTCGACATCACAGCAGCGAGCAGGTGTAATTACAATCCGTCCAATTCACTTCAATGGGACAGCTCATTCCTTTAAACTTAAATAGGAACAAACCATCCTGGGACAGCTTGTAATTACACCTGCTTGTCCTTGGGATATCTACGGTGAGCAGGTAAACACAAGGGAAAGCTGCGCTCATACGACCTTCTCTTCAAACAGCTGATTGGCGGGGGTGCCAGGTGTCAGACCCTTGCCGATCCGATATTGATGACCTATTCTGAGGATCATCAATAGGTCATCAATATTATAATTCCAGAAATCCCATTTAACCCCTTCGCGCCCAGCGCTGTACTAGTACGGCGCTGGGAGGGTCTTTAAAGATGGCGCCCGCTCTGCTCAGCTCAGGCTGATTCCTACAGCAGACACCCGCGGCTGATGTCCGCAACTGGCAGTAATGCCGATTGCGGACATTTAACCCCTCGGATGCCATGGTCAATCCTGACACGGCATCCAAGCACGTGAAACACAGGAAGCGCGTGCTTCTGGTGTTGCTCTGGCTCCCGTGTGGGGATCGGAGAAGCCAGAGCGTCTATGCAGTAGCCCCTGCCTTTGTTAATGGCAGGAGGCTGCTGCATAGTATTTCCTATGGAGATTATTATACCGTATTTTTCGCTTTATAAGACGCACCCGAAGATAAGACGCACCCCAGATTTTAGAGTAGGAAAATGAGAAAAAAATATTTTTCATCAGACCTCATATCTGACCCCCCATAAATTTCAGGACATCACATCAGGCCCCCATCAGAGCTCAGAACAGCCCATTGTGCCCCCATCAGACCTCAGAACAGCCCACAGTGCCCCTATGAGACCTCAGATCAGCCCATTGTGCCCCCATCAGACCTCACATCAGCCCATTGTGCCCCCATCAGACCTCAGAGCAGCCCACTGTGCCCCCATCAGACCTCAGATCAGCCCACTGTGCCATCAGACCTCAGATCAGCCAACTCTGCCCCCATCAGACCTCAGACCAGCCCACAGTGCCCCCATGAGACCACTCTGTGCCACCATCAGACCTCAGACCAGCTCATAGTGCCCCCATTAGACCACTCTGTGCCCCCATCAGACCTCAGACCAGCTCACAGTGCCCCCATTAGACCACTCTGTGCCCCCCATCAGACCTCAGACCAGCTCATAGTGCCCCCATTAGACCACTCTGTGGCCCCATCAGACCTCAGACCAGCTCATAGTGCCCCCATTAGACCACTCTGTGCCCCCATCAGACCTCAGACCAGCTCATAGTGCCCCCATTAGACCACTCTGTGGCCCCATCAGACCTCAGACCAGCTCATAGTGCCCCCATTAGACCACTCTGTGGCCCCATCAGACCTCAGACCAGCTCATAGTGCCCCCATTAGACCACTCTGTGGCCCATCAGACCTCAGACCAGCTCATAATGCCCCCATTAGACCACTCTGTGGCCCCATCAGACCTCAGATCAGCCCAGCGTGCCCCATAACAATAAAAAAAAAAACTTCACTTACCTGTCCTGCCGCGGCTCCGCTCCGGTGCTTCTTAGGCTTCCCGACCCGGCGCTGCACTGTCACCTGACTGCGTGCAGCGTCAGGTCATAGTGCGCGCACTACGTCCTGACGCTGTACGCGTTCAGGACAGTGCAGCGCCGGGCCGGGAAGCCTAAGAAGCACCGGAGCGGAGCCGCGGCAGGACAGGTAAGTGAAGTTTTTTATTTTATTGTTATGGGGCACGCTGGGCTGATCTGAGGTCTGGTGGGGGGGTCCCAGCCCCCCGGCAGCTAAAACATACAAGTGAGCGCTTCCATAATGGAAGCGCTCACTTGTATTCGTTTTATAAGACGCACTGCAATTTTCCCCCTACTTTTGGGGGAAAAAAAGTGCGTCTTATAAAGCGAAAAATACGGTAGTTCTCTATGGGAACTATAAAAAAAAGTGTAAAAAAATTAAATACATTTTTTAAAAATAAAAAAAATAATTCAAATCACCCCCCTTTCCCCAAAATAAAAAAACTAAAAAAAATACACATCATGGTATCGCCATGTGCGAAAACGCCCATACTATAAAAATATAAAAATTTATTTCCCATACGGAAAACAGCAAAACGGAAAAAAATCGTCAAAATGGCCGATTCACCATTTTTGGTCGCTTTATTTTCTAAAAAAATTAAATAAAAAGTGATCAAAAAGTCATATACACCTCAGAATGGTATCAATGAAAAGTTCAGATCGCCCAGCTAAAAATGAGCCCCCATACAGCTCCGTACACATAAATACCAAAAAGTTATAGGGGTCAAAATATGGAGACAATTTTCTTTTTTTTATTTATCTATCTAAACACAAGAAAAACTATACATATTAGATATCGTAGGATTCGTACTGACCTGTAGAATGAAAGTAACTGGTCAGTTTTATTGCACATTAAACGTCGTAAATTAAAAACCTGTAAAACTGTGGCGGAATTGCTTTTTTTTTTTTTTTGCAATTTCACCCAGTTTGGAATTTATTTCCGCTTCCCACTACATCATATGCAATATTAAATGGTGGAGTTGGAAAGTAAAACTTGTCCCACAAAAAACAAGCCCTCATACAGCTATGTGAACAGAAAAATAAAAAAGATATGGCTCTGTGAAGGCAGGGAGCGCAAAATGAAGACGCAAAAACAAAAAACCTCCGGGGGTGAAAGGGTTAATGAAAACCTGATCCAGAGTGCTCTGAACTTCAGCCTGGCCAAAAGTTTACGTTCCAACAAGACAATGACCCTAAGCACACATCCAAGACAACATAGGAGTGGCTTAGGGACAATTTTGGATATGTTCTTGAGTGGTCCAGCCAAGAGCCCTGACTTGAACCCAATCGAACATCTCTGGAGAGACCTGAAAATGGCTGTCCACCGATGGTCCCCATCAAACCTGACAGATCCTAGGAGGATCTGCAGAGAAGAATGGCAGAAAATCCCCAGATCCAGATTTGCAAACCTTGTGGCATCATACCCAAGAGGACCGGAGACTGTAATCACTGCCAAAGGTGCTCCAACTAAGTCCTGAGTAAAGGGTCTGAATTATGGAGCACTGAGTGCAGAATGACGGAAAAAAAATTATTTTAATATTTTAGCACAAGTCCACAACATAACCAAATGAAAGGGTCTGAAGACTTTCCGAATGCACAGTATAATGTAAGACACAGTTCCACCTACTTCTCATGTGTATAAAGTAAAAGCCGTTAAAAAAATCATGGAAGTCCAATTTGCATATTTGCACAAAGAAAAAAATAATGGCTTAAAATTGCAAATGATATCTTTATGCCAGCACTTACAGATAAACGGTCAAGAAACACCATTCCTATCATTAAACTAGAATTATCATTAGGAATAACAAAAGCTTATCTCACAGTACAGAGCTTACCTAATTATGCGCCACTACTGTAAATAGTCATTTCAGAAGGAAAATAACACTTTTGCTCTCTTTCAGCTGTGCCGTGATAAACAGCCACTTTTTTCTCAAGCATTTCAGAAACATTTACAAAAACATAGGAAGCATTTTAAATTTTCCAGAACTTTTGCCATCCTACTCAGTAAATAGGTATTTTTCAGTGAGTTTTGGGATTTGTATTTCTGTGCAGTTTTGAGTGCTAACAGCAGGGGAACGGGGAGGGGGGCAGCAGGAAAATAAAATAAAAAAGTGATTTGGAGCACATTTTGCTTATACATATATATATATATATATATATATATATATATACACACACAAGTGCACACAAGTGCATCTCAATAAATTAGAATATCATCAAAAAGTTATGTTTTTTCAGTAATTCTGTTCAAAAAGTGAAACACATATTATATAGAGTCATTACAAACAGAATGAACTTTTTCAAGTGTTTATGTTAATGTTGATGATTATGGCTTACAGCCAACGAAAACCCAAAAGTCATTATCTCATAAAATTAGAATAATTAACCCAAAACACCTGCAAAGGCTTCCTAAGCCTTTAAAAAGGTTCTTTAGTCCAGTTTAGTAGGCAACACAATCATGGGGAAGACTGCTGACTTAACAGATATGCAGAAGGCTGCCATTGACACACTCCACAAGGAGGGTAAGCCACAAAAGGTCACTGCTAAAGAAGCTGGCTGTTCACAGAGCGCTGTATCAAAGCATATTAATGGAAAGTTGAGTGGAAGGAGAAAGGGTGGTAGAAAAAGGTGCACAAGCAACAGGGAGAACCACAGCCTTTATAGTATTGTTAAGAAAAGGCCTTTCCTAAATTTGGGGGAGATTCACAAGGAGTGGACTGCTGCTGGAGTCATTGCTTCAAGAGCTACCACACACAGACATATCCAGGACATGGGCTACAAGTGTCGCATTCCATGTGTCAAGCCACTCATGACCAATAGACAACGCCAGAAGTGTCTCACCTGGGCCAAGGAGAAGAAGAACTGGACTGTTCTCAGTGGTCAAAGGTTTTTCTCAGATGAAAGTAAATTTTGCATTTCATTTGGAAATCAAGGTCCCAGAGTCTGGAGGAAGAGTGGAGAGGCCTCAATCCAAGCTGCGTGAGGTCTAGTGTGAAGTTTCCACAATCAGTGATGGTTTGGGGAGACCTCTGCGCACTCCAGCAGTTGCTGGAGACTTGTAAGGCTCTGTCCGACCCCATTCTCTATAATGTGGACTGGTGGAGATCTGGCGACATTTTGGCAAATATGCCAAGAATCCGCCGGAAGAAAACCGCTGCAACTGACTTATAGGATAGCTGGCTTATATCTGGTGGCATGAGAGGCAGAGCTTGCTAAGAGCTCATTTGTTAGAGGAGCATAATCTCCTGCTCTCCCACCCACCTGCTGATGACTGACAGTCTTCTACCTAGTTTTCTCCCTTTCTCTCTAGGAGAGAACTGCCAATCATCAGCAGATGGGTGGGGAGAGCAGAAGATTAGGAATAACCATGACTCTTCTGAGGTAGATTTGACTCTTTTCAAGGCATGTGATGCAATGATTAAGATGCTGGTTCATGGCAACCACTTACTTTTAACTCATGAGGGACACACCGCTGAAATCAGCATTTCTGTCACTAATTTATGGTGCTCTCAGTGATATCAGCATAAAGTTGATGACAGGTTCCCTTTAATATATGCAAATGGGCCTTTAGTAGCAACAAGGTAATTTCCGTTACTCCTAGAGATAGACATTTTCCCTGGGCAGGAACCCAGTGGCTATGGCACCTGTGAGTGGGCATCATCTTTAAAGATCTTCCCAGCTCCGTACATATTAAAACTACAGTATCACATCTGAAATCTCAGTTGATTTCCATTACTGATTCAATCTTTGCTTTGCTTAGTCCACACAGATTGTTTTACAGAAATCTGCACAGCTTCAGCTCTGTACCATAAAACAGACCAGCGACTTATAACCCACAGAAAGTACTTCTTGTAAAGATATAGCATAAGTATTAAATGGTATTTTACCGTCATCCATTATGTCCTGAGCAGAAACTGAATTTGTGTACACAACAAGATCAGAAAGAGCACGACACAATTTCATAGTCTTCCTCCGACGGCCCAATCTGCAAAGTTAAAATTGGGGGGAAAAATCAGTGTACAAGAATGTAAAACACAAACTACAAGACATGCTGAATATTTTTCCACTTAATTATACATTTACCTGCTCAGCTTGTGCCGCTCAGTAACTGGGTACCCACAGATTTGACATTTTTGACACAATCGATTGAACATATTATAAAAATCACATTTATCGTATTTTTAAAACCATCAACGCAATCTACCAGGGATACTTACAGCACACGTTCTAATAAAACTGACTTCAAGGAGAAAATAGATGGTAGATGTGTATCACATTGATCACTGTGGCAAACAAGCCCTTTCCTCAACCTAATGTGCTTCTCCATAAAAGAGACACATGGTCATTTAAAGCCCAAGTGTCCTCATAACAAAGACAGATATACTGTGATCATAAAAATATACCAGATATGCTATTATAAACAAAAAAATCCTATGCTGCTCTCTAATGCTAAGTAATATGTCAATGACTAATCACATGAGATATGCAAATCCCAGTGGAGAATTGCCTGGCCTATAAGACTCCTTACAACTACTAGGCATTCTCCTAAAGGAGAAATAGTATCCCCCGAATAATCACGAGAGGGAAGTCTTGTGAACTGGTGTATGAATGTCAATGTCAAACAAAATTGTGGCTGGGAATAAGGACTCTTCCAGAATTAAAAGTGAACATTTCTCCATTTCTTAACTCCCTATCTGTTTTGCCAGAGTGGAGCTCCAGTAGTGTGGAAAATAGCTAACTGGAGGGGGGAGGGCTGCTTTAGATGCTGCTACCTCCTGAATAGTAGCAGCTAGAAACAACTGATCTTGTTTGAAAGCAGACATTCCATTTCAGACAATACCAAAATGACAGCAATATGTTCAGGACAGAGAAAGATATCACTAAAAGAAATCGGGATGCTGTGAATGCAGCTGAAAATGAAAGTAAAAACAAGTTTTACTTGCGATGTCATTTTGGTCCTGTATGAAAGCCTGGACTGTCAGCTTTCAGACAAGACCAGTTGCATGTTTCTAGCTGCTACCACCATCTAAAGCAGCCTTCCTCCCTCCAATTAGCTACTTTTCACACTGCCCGAACTGGACTCGGGCAAAACAGTTAGGTGGTTAAAGGGGTTGGCCACTTTCTGGTTATTGTTGGCCAATGTGCTTGTAAGATGATTATATGGCACTTACTAATATAGTCTTTGTTGAAATTCAGCAGAATTTTCTATATTTCCTAAGGTATGCCCCCTTGTTTAGAGCCTTTTGTGCGGTCCACACAGAAGTCCTGACTATAAGATGGCCGGTGATGGAGGATCATGTGACCAGGCAAATCACCCCCATGTAATGATATACTATACTCTCAACAGAACAAGTGCAGATGGCAGGTGAAGTGCGGATTTAAATGGAGGAGACATCACATGGGGGTTGTTTGACTGGTCATTAAAAAACAAAAAAACAAACCTTGGTAAACTTTCTTTAGTAAGGGTCTGTTATATCACACCTGAAAGTATGTGTTATAAGTATTTATTGCGGTATACCTCTGACAGAAATCTTTGAATTATGCCACTGTATAGGTATAAAGTTTTAAAATTTGTCCCGTAAGACGAAGTTTGTACAGGTCTTATCTTTGGAGTCAGCTGCATAGTCACACATTTGTATAACAGTATACTCTACTAATACAGTGCATGTTCTGACTGAAGTGAAGGAAGTGTTCTGAACCTCCACACAACCTCTTAACCTTAATACCTTTTCACTAACTTAATTAATCTAGCGGGCCTGAAACCAATGTGAACTACATCTATCTGGTTCCCAGACAGAAAAAAATTCCACTCTGCTAGTTAAGTGCAGATCTTAAACCAATCCCATGACTAATAAGTAATTATTGCTAGCAAGCAACTGCTAAGGACCAGAAGCTGTGCCCAACAACCAAAATACAGATTATTGCATCAGTGCGCAGAATGTTCATTAGCAATTCAATGTGATAACCTAACGAGCCTCATAAGTAAACTAACAAGAAAATGCTTACAGGTAAAGCAAAATAGGGTATAGATATGTGTAATGAATCTAGGTCTGGTTTATAGGCGTTTACAAGACCAATACTATGTCTGTTAAAAATCTTGGAAGAAAAGGGATGCAAATGAGCTCTTAACAAGCTCTGCCTCTAAATGCCCCGCACTGATGAGGGGCAATCACCCCCAAACAGTTGTCTGCAGATGAGGTGCTGGCTTATTTAATATCCAGAATTCCAGAGGAGCATGAATGGCCTCTAAGTCTCCTCACTGCCCCAAGGAGAGATAGTGCCCCCTTTAGAAATCTTGTTAACACAGGAGTTTCCAAACACACGCTATATCAAAAAATCTAGATTCAATTACATTGAATATAATTAAAAGGGGTATTTTGGCTAGAGGGAAAAATGTATTTGTACAAGGAAAAGTTAGACAAATATCCAATATACTTTGAGGAAGTGATATAGAAAGTTTCCAACATCTCTGCTGTCATCCAATAGAAACGTATGGAAAATATAAAATTGTGTTGGTCATGTGATGTTCATGTTATAAACGGAGACCACGATGGAGATGTGAAGAGAGCCTTACTGCTTGTAGTCAGTCGAGCACCAGTGTGCCCATCACATGACAAGGACAAATTTTCATCATTTGGAATGAAATAATAAAGGTTTTTAATAAAGTACAGCAAGAAGAAATCTTAAAGTTTTGTAATGAAACAGCACTGATTTTCTAAAACTGGAATACCCGTTTAAGCATATTCCTGAGATGTATAGTGTGGGATAAGGTTAATGGATCAATGGCTATCTATGTTAATAAACGCAGGTGTTGCACAAGAAGAGTGGTTCGTAAGGGGTCTGCATTTACTGAGCTTTCTCCTGCATGGGTCTAATAAAATGAAAAGCAACGCACTTTACCTTTCCCAAATATAATTTAGATTTTTGCATGCATATGCATTCTGTTCATTTCCGTACAACAATGACAAGATTGGTCCTGGGCTCTTCAAATGTGGAATTATAGACTACCATATAAACTGATTAAAATGGGTGAGCATGTCGACGTAAGTTCAATTCAGCTAGATCTAAATTATTCATTTTCTTAGTATCCAGGAGGGAGCAATTTATGAAAGAGCTTCTTTTTTAAGTTTAGAACTGCAATTATGCAGGTCAGTAAGATACCTCAAATTAATTCACTTCTAAGGTGAGGAAGTGTAAAGGAAAATATATTCATAAGGTATAATGGCAAAGAATATATCACGACTGTACAGTCTGACATTCACTGGGAGGGGTAGGGGAAGTACCCATTGTCTAGAGCTGGTCATACATATCAGGAATGCTGAGCCTAATGTGTAGTGGGTCCCATGCCTATGCCCTGATGGCAGATGTTGGAGACGAGAAGGATCGAATTATTGCTTTTCTGCATTCCCACTGCTTTCAAGGTGTCTGACAGCAGCTTCCTCTCTTCTTTAGACTAAGAAGACATACATGTTCTTCCAGTTAAGGGTACATGTGTATATGGGGGTCAGGACAGACAGCTGTTGGCTGAATGAGCATTCAGCTAACAGCTATCTAATGTAAATGGCCAGCGTAAGAGTAGAATAGCCCCCAAATGGTAATTTATATTACCTGAGAGGCACCCACCATGGCTCAAATATTTTATCACAAGTGCACCTTCTAGTTTGAAGATATACTGGCTCGAAAAGATATGGGTAGTCACCCCCCCCCAATCTGGTATATACTGAATTATAGTCATCATAACTTGAACAACAACATATTATAGTAAAAATAAAGTCTAGAACTATGGCATTCACCAGTGTGTGGCAAGGTTTATTTTAGTGGTTCTTTACTTTTAATTCCTTTTATTGTCTGAAGCAACTGTACATGTGTACTGCACACTGAAGACCTTTAGAATGGGCTAGGAAGGGCAAGGAAGCAGAAAAATCTTGCTCATTTGTTCACAACATAGGTGACTATTTTTTTTGTACATATCTTTTATGTATTTATCATAGATTTGTAAAATATTTATGCATCTAAGCCATGTTAAGCCTATTTGGTTCCCGGATCTCAGAATTCACGGTAAAATAACTAGCTATAAAATGTTTAAACTGGCAGCTGCTTATGCAATCTAGTAACAAATATACAGTATATCCTCTTGCCTTTTAAATCATCTACAACTGCAAACAGTCCTATGTCCCACATTTAACTCTCTTTATGTTGATGGAAAAATAATGTGCCATGCAAACACATGACTAGTGTGGCTAATGATTGGCTACAGCTGTCACATGTTACAGCAGCATATCTCCAGAAATATAAAGCTTCTAGGAGACCACAGAACTGTTCTGTTCTGTGGCTACAAAGGATTTATGTACAAGATAAGTTGATGCAGCTGAAAAACTGTTTTTTTTTTAAACATGAATAATCCCTTTAAAAAATGTATGCAGTTTGAAAAACAGCAATCCCTGAAAACTGCCTGTTTTTTTAACTACCGCATGTAAATATAAATAATCCAACAGAATTTACAAGAAATTCATATAATCCCATTTGTTACAATGTAACATCTGGCCATTTGCTGCACTGTGAATATACCATGTGAATACAACCTAATGGTTCATCTACCATGCTAAAGGTAGCCATACATTCTCAATAGCTGTTGGACAAATGATGGTTCAGCTAAAAGCTCTCTCTCCACTCCCCCATAGACAGCTGGTTTGGTGGAATAAGTATTCAATCAAGAGAAAGAAGAAAGCTGCTGTCAGTTACCCCTGGTGGTGGCTTATCTTCAGCAATAACAAAAAGATCGGGTAAAGAAAGTCATTTTGACATCATCTATCAGGGGAGAGTCGGGAGCTTCCCATACCCATTAGGTTGCCAGCGGGTTAGGGCTAAAATTCACTAATGTGTATGGGGGGACTTAACAGGAGGTTCACCTAGGCTGATGTCCATCATAGAATGCAAAAAAACTCCAAATCTTTTCCAAAAATTCCCTCTACATGTGCAATAACGGTATGGTGGGAAAGGAGGGAGCAATAAAATGTGTGGGCCTATACATAGTGTAGCACGTTTTTCCACCCACAATTTTGCCTTTACGCTTCTACCTAACTATAGCCTATTCAATATAATAACACAGAAAGCGTAGAGGACTAGTTCGATATCCATGTCGCATTATACATAACTGTGCAGGATACTCTCTTACCTGTAATGTGCGTTTTCAAGATCCTCTTCTCCACCAATCCATGCACAAGTAAGTAAGATGCCATAAGTAGCTTGGCTCCACCTACAGTAATCAGGAGGTAATGTATTCAATTTCCCTGCCTGCCCCATTCCTTTACAATATGTCTCAAGAGCTATGAAAGAGTTACAGTACAGCACTTGCTTTTAAGAGGAGTTATGAAAGAATACAGAAAGCCAAGCAGGACTGGCAGAAAATGGTTGCTGAACATGCCAATTGGATTTTATTCTCAAAGCCTAAAATGTAGATGCTGGTTCAGTGCCATACAATGTAATCAATTCTCATTCTGTACCAGTCAAGAGAGATGAGGAAGATGAATTGGAGGACCAGGCATGTACTGCATGTATGTGGTTTGCAGCAGGCAATTTATGTGATTGATAAAAACCAATACCAAACAATAAGGATTGGACATGTTTTCTAGAACTGACAAATGCATGTAATTGACATGAAAATGAAAAATCAGTCTTTCCATGGTTTTTCCGTCATAAAGAAAGTCACTTATGTGTGCCTAATATAAAAATCAATTTACACAGAGAAAGACTTTTTAGGCTGCAGGTATACAATGCGTCCCAGTAGTGGGTTTACATGCAACTCACCACCACCTGCCATGCCGCCCCAGTGTACTCATATGGATGATTTTATTGTGCACCACGAATGAACAATGCTAAGCCATACAGATTTAAAAAAAAATAGTATGGGGGCTATTACACTTGTGGCTGAGCCACGGTACCTGCAGGTGGTTTACTGCTAATTGCTGGGCTGCACTGCTACGTGTCATTATTTCAAGTTGCAAGCACAGGTTCAGCGTGGCAGTCAGTGATGATCTGTGTGTGGGACCTCACACATGCAAAGTGCATTTTGGCGCAGTTAGAGCTAACTACGGTAGTGAGGTCACATGTCAACAAGGAGGTAAAGAAATCAGGCAGACATAGGTCAGCAGCATAGCAAATCAGTGTCAGGGTATATGCACAGAACACTGTAGTGAAAGGGGGTTTCAAGGTTCCTGATATTGATGATCTGTCCTCAGGATAGGTCATTAATATGTGATCAGTGAGGGTCCAACACTCTGCCCCCCGTGGCCATGTCAGGTTACTGCACCTCAGCTACCATTCAACCCAACATGGTCACTATACTTTGAACAGAGCTGTGGTTCTTGTTCTATTCATAGTGCTAGTTCCAGCACTGAAAGCTTCAGGAATCAGTGGACTTGCAGAGTGTTGGACCCTCACTGATTGGAGATTAAAGGGAGTCTGTCACCTCATAGGCCCCTATAAAGTAGTAAAACAGCCCCATAGCACTTGTTATAAATAAAGTATTGGTACCTTTTGCGCTGTCTTGTGATCTTCAGAACTGCCAAAAACGTACTTTAATTGATATGCTAATGAAGTGTCGGAAGAGCCCGGAGGCGGGGTTTGCCACCTTTGAGCCCGGGCTCCTGTCCTTTTTTAAAGTTATTCCCCGCCCCAGCAACTGCCTGCGCCCGCCCTGCACGTCACCATGGTCCTCCTCCTTCAGCAAGATCCCGCGCGGCCTGCGCAGTCTCTCGCCGGGACGGGGCATGCGCACTGTGATGCCCACTTTGGGCACGGCATCGCCGTACCTAGTGCGCATGCGCCTGTCCAGCGGCGCGAAATCTGGTCCAGACAAGCGCAGGAAGGCGCAGGCGCGGGATCTTGTTGAAGAAGGAGGACCATGGTGACGTGCAGGGCGGGCGCAGGCAGTTGCTGGGGCGGGGAATAACTTTAAAAAAGGACAGGAGCCCGGGCTCAAAGGTGGCAAACCCCGCCTCCGGGCTCTTCCGACACTTCATTAGCATATCAATTAAAGTACGTTTTTGGCAGTTCTGAAGATCACAAGACAGAGCAAAAGGTACCAATACTTTATTTATAACAAGTGCTATGGGGCTGTTTTACTACTTTATAGGGGCCTATGAGGTGACAGACTCCCTTTAATGAACTGTCCTGTGAATAAGTCGGCAATATCATGAGCCTGGAAAAACCCCTTTAAGTGGATTTTCCATGTAGACACTTCAGATTTTTCACAGGAAAATGTGTCTGGAAAATCCTTATGCAATATGCACCATGTGCATATACCCTCAGAGTGTTATAAAAAGGTGCTCACAGTTTCTTGCCAAGTTCAAAAACCCAGGAGGAGACACTTTAAAGGAGAAATTACAGCACTGTAATCAAATTAAGTGACAACCTCTTATTCACCAAACACATGTAAGAGAAGTGGCCATAGGTCTGCTGAATACAAGGCTGTCATGGTATTTGATCGTTGATTGCGTCTGAAACCAGCTATATATGTGAATGGGTAAAATGAAATGTCAGAAAAGTTACAACAACAGTAAAGGCAATGTTCTGCTGGGAAACCTTGGGTGGCACCACTGGGAGCCACACACTATTAGGCTTTAATGTTATGGCTGATTTGTGTATAAAATGTAACATGCTCATACTGATTTACCTGCGATTAATCCTTCCTATCTGCTGCAAATGTATATATCTGAAAGTGACCTGTGTGTAGATCAATGAAAGACAAAGAAAAGATGGATACAGAGAGAGACATATTGGACAAGATGAAAGGGTTGGTCGCCAAACTTAGACTATTTTGAATGCATACTTGTGTCTGGATTGGTGGGACAATACAATGGATGTTGCATGAATAAGCAGTGGTGAAAACCATGTACCTCCACATGTCAATACATATCTTTTATATCTTTTTATATAAATCTTTTATAAGTAATAAAGAAATGTAAAACATATAGCACATTTTAGGGTAAAGAAACTAATTTTGTCTAATACCAGGATGTATAGTAGATTTATGTAAAAAATAGATGTACAGTATTAGATAATGGGTTGAATCTAAAGCTTGCTCTACCTTGTAACAATTATAATCTTATTATACAGAGGTCAGACCTCCATTTTGTTATACAGAATTCCAAATTTCCTGCTTCTTTTCATTCACAGAGTTAAAGGATAAAATGCTGTCTGCCTGCAGTCACAACTAGGTGGCGCTTTCTGTCTACAAATTATTCAACATCCATGAAGACAGATTAATCTTCAGGTCTCTCGGCCCCTTGTGAAATTATACTTTAAAAAATGTTTCCCAGCAGGAAACATAAAATGTATGTTTGATGGTGGTTTAACTGGTGTGACTCTCACTTATCACTAGGTCCTGGGTCTATAGTTCCCTGTAAGTTAGCATTAAATGAAGAAATCAAAGACACAGACTTTCGGCTACCAATAAACATTAAATAAAGAATTTAGATGTACTCATAGATCTTAGAGTCACCTCTTCAGCACATCTAGCACAGGTCACTTTACGGCTCTGTCAAGGTCATTTAGCCAACTAACCCCTTTGTTTTGTAATCCATTGTCCCCTCCACGGCTTTACTGTGAGTTCTTTCTCAATTGAAGGGCTGCTAAAGATCCCTGGTTTTACATGATTTTAGCAGGTTCGGAGTTTCACACTCTCTTGGAGCTTCAGGCACAATCCCCTTCTATGGCTAGAACACATTCAACTTTGCTCTTATTTGACCTCCAGTGCAGAAGAAGTTTCTCTTCAATCTTCTCTCAATCCCTTTGAGAAACACTTTCTCTTAGAATCCCCACCTGCTCATGCAATATCTTTGATAAACAGTCTTTTAACTACAGATACATAAGGAGCTCCACTGGGGTTCATTCCAGCTTGGGAGAAGGAACTAAATCTTACCATGTCCTCATCAGATATTTTGACATATAAGTTATTAACAGCTTGCTTGGCCCAAGAAAAGAATTATAAAATACTCTCTCAGTGGTATGGGGTACCTATGAAATTACATTCATGTTATCCTTCACTTCCATAGACATGTTGGTGCTGTGAAATAGGGAGGGGTTCTATGTTACATATTTGATGGAGTTGTGATAAAATAAAATCTTCTTAGGATGAGATTTTCTTCACGTACACTTTTATTACCGGTATGAAATTGACTGGTTCTCCATTGTTATCTCATCTACTGGGTTTTATTAGTTCTCAGAAGAAAAATCTCTTGCGATTTTAACTGCTAGTAGAGCAAATATTCCACGTCATTGAAAGTCAACTCTCATCTCTACTTTGCCTTGAGTGTCAGGTGTTCCGAATGGAAGAAACTATCTGATATTGTTCTGACAAATTCTTGCGACTTTGGCAACCTTGGATTACAATCAGGCAATCCCCTGATTTTTTTGATCCTGTAGCCCCAAAAAATGTAAACTGAGATGTTGGCAATGCTCCCGCTTCTTTTTTTCTTCTCCTACCTATTTTCAATTTAATCTGTTTATGATCTTTGTAGTTCAATTCAACATTTTGTTAAAGGGGTTGTCCGAGTTATTTTTTTGTTCTTTATATGTTTCTAACTTGGTATAACAACTTTCCCATATACTTTGTGTTTCTAAAGCTGCTGGTTTCTCAGAGTTGACTGAGGGTCACATGACCTGTGATGTCACCTTATCTCCCTGGTCTGTGATGTTTCGTGTACAAGCCTCAGAGTTCAGAGAACAGTCTGTACACAATACGTCACTGGCCACGCCCCCTTTCTTTGCCGGGCTCCTGCTATCTGCTCTCTCCCTGGATTCCTTCAGATAAAACATTAACCCCTTCAGCCAGAACACACTGAGGGCTCAAGGCTTTATAACAAATAGTAGCTGCAGCAGTGAGAGGAGACAAATGCTGGGCAAGGAGCTATAGAGGAATTGTACAAGAACAGGTAGGGAGAATTTCCTGTGTGTATGAGCAGTGTCATTGTACAGCTGGGACTTGTAGTCCTACACAAACAACATGCTGCTGAGTATCCCAGCAGGCAGACATGTACTCACAGCACTTATATTCACTGCCTTTGCAGAGAAGGGGGGAGGGGCAGAGATTGTTATTACTGCATGTAAACAAAGGCCAGAAGAGAACCAGGGAAATGAGGAAATATAGATTTTTTTTTGCCCAAAACTTGCTGAACTTAGTTATATATTGCTACCCATCAGATTTACAGTGCTATATTTTTTTCCATAACTTGGACAACCCCTTTAAGTTCCAATCAGCAACTGTAATTTTTCATTGTGTAGGATAAATTACTGTATGTGATAATTGTATAGTGCAGGTCAATAAGGATGTAGCGATACCAAATATGTGTAAGGGATTTTATTTTTGCAGTTTTTTTCACTAAAACTTTATTTAACTCATACTTTTACCACTTATTAGTCCCACATGGGGACTTTGACACGTGATCCCCTGGCTGCGCCTCTGGCACAGCCTGATATGCATACATTAAGAGCAGGCATGGGGACCTTTATTAGGCCCCATGCAAGCTGTGTGGAGACACTGGCACTCCGCAGTCTCATTTCCTGAGGTGTCAATGCCTGTCAATCCCTCTCCCTCTGAAACCACTTAGATGCCGTGGTCGCTATTGGCCTATGCTGTGCTTAGAATACTGTAAAAAGATGACAGCCTAGAATAAGGCCCTTTAATGACCACCTTAAAACTGTGTATTAGCAGTCATTAAATGGTTAAATATAATATTGGCAAACAATACCAATATGATGCTTCTTGGGCTGTTTTCACATCTTTGTTGGAGGCTCTGTTCAGGGCCTCCATCACATATTTTGTCATAAAGAACGGACAAAAAGTACTGCATGCAGGACTTTTTTTGCACTTTAAAAAAGAAGTGTCCCAAATAGAAAATGAATGGACCCCATTATATTCAACGGGATCAGTTTGGAGCCGTTCAGTTTCAGTTATGTGCCAAATATGACCTTCCTGCTATTTTCATTATTCTGCTCCTCAGGGCGTAGCTAAAGGCTCATGGGCCCTGGAGCAAGAGTTCAGCTTGGGCCCCCCTTCCCTCAGTGCTTTGTGTTTTTCTTATGCGGCACAAGCTTCTTTGGGCCCCCTAAGGCTCCTGGGTCCGGTAGCCCGACTGCTACCTCTGCACCCCCTATAGCTACGCCCCTGCTGCTCCTCCAACAGACAAGAACAATGGAAATTACTATAGCTACTGTGAACACAGCCTAATCCCAGCACAGACCCAAGAGACACGTACATAATCTTAAAGAATAAGTGCACGTGCAGCCTGGTGTAGAGAATGTAGGTCAAGCCTTTAAAAATGCACAAGAGAAATGGAACATGAGCACTATTAAGGGCCACGGAGAACCTCATTAATGACAAAATATTAACAGTTAAAGAAACGTTTAAGAGAGAATGGGACCCCCGCCCCCCAATTCCCTTTCATTTGCTATCTCTCCTGCCCATTTCCCCTTACATTCTCTATATTCATATTGGCTCTGTTCAACTATATTGTAACCAGGATTGTGAGAATTTTTCAATTGTAAGAATAATCATAAACAAGTTTGAGAAAAACAGAACAGAACCATTGTAAATAAATATATAAAGGGTCGATAATTAAAATTGAGAGCTGTTTGCTGTGAGAGTGACCCAAAGAACGAGGGGTCTCTTTTTGGCTAGAAAAAGTCAAGTTAACTGGGAATAACAGAAACAAATTTTGCTATTTTAAAAATGATATAAAGGTCACTAAATTTCCTAAAAAAATATTTAGCTGAAACATGATCAGACAGATAGCCCCTAAGGCCCCTTTCACACGAGCGGGAGACTCGCATGTCTCCCGCAACGGATCTACAGGGCTGGACTCCGCACTGACAGGGATCGCATAGCATTATATGCGATCCCTGTCCGTGCCGAGTCCAGCCCTGTAGATGCGTTGCGGGAGACATGCGAGTCTCCCGCTCGTGTGAAAGGGGCCTAAGAGTCAGGCTAATTTCTCATTGCAACCAGGGACAGGCATGTTGACAGGCAAATTCCTCATTTTCCCTTTCACAACATGTACAGTCAGAGGACAGACAGGAAGACAACATGTATATTAGATCCCACCAAAATTAACTGGTTCAGCTCACACCTTAAAGAGCTGTTGGCTAAATTGTGTATCGGACACCCCATACACATTAGTCAGACGGTCCTGCTGTAATCAGCGGGTTTGGACAATTTTAGCTAATGTGTATTAGCAACTTTGCTAGGATTTTTTTTTTGTACTGACACCTCTAACTTTTCCTGGGATGAAACTGGTAAAGATGTGTTTTTTCAACCACCCTATGTCATGTGTTAAACAAGGCATGGACTCGTGGGACATGGATATAATATTATCACTTTACAAAGCTTGGTGTGGCCTCATCTGGAATATGCAGTTCAGTTCTTGGCACCAGTCCATAGAAAGGATGCCGTGGAGCTGGAAAAAGTACAGAGGAGAGCGACTAAACTGATAAGGGGCATGGAGGGTCTTATTTATGAGGAAATATTAAAAGAATTAAATGTATTTAGCCTTGAGAAGAGACATCTAAGTCTAAGGGGGGCGAGATTAACCCGTACAAATATATAAATGGGCCTGTTCCATGTAAAATGCCCTCAAAAGACAAGGGAGCACTGCCTCCGACTGGAGAACAAAAAGTTCAGTCTCCAGAGGTGTCAAGGCTTTTTTACCATAAGAATTGTGGATCTGTGGAATAGTCTACCTCAGGACGTGGTCACAGCAGGAAGTTTTAAAGAGGATCTGTCACCACAAAATGCAGTACAATCTGAAAGCAGCAAGTTATAGAGCAGGAGGAGCTGAGCAGATTGATATATATATTTTTGTGGGAAAACATTCAGCAAGACCTGTAATTTATACATTTATATCTCTGTTCTTTCCACCTTCTGTGAACATCTATCAGTACAGGAGGGAGGTTTTATCAGTGATTGATAGCATAATGTGTATAAATGTGCCTAAGACATACACTCACCGGCCACTTTATTAGGTACACCTGTCCAACTGCTCGTTAACACTTAATTTCTAATCAGCCAATCACATGGCGGCAACTCAGTGCATTTAGGCATGTAGACATGGTCAAGACAATCTCCTGCAGTTCAAACCGAGCATCAGTATGGGGAAGAAAGGTGATTTGAGTGCCTTTGAACGTGGCATGGTTGTTGGTGCCAGAAGGGCTGGTCTGAGTATTTCAGAAACTGCTGATCTACTGGGATTTTCACGCACAACCATCTCTAGGGTTTACAGAGAATGGTCCGAAAAAGAAAAAACATCCAGTGAGCGGCAGTTCTGTGGGCGGAAATGCCTTGTTGATGCCAGAGGTCAGAGGAGAATGGGCAGACTGGTTCGAGCTGATAGAAAGGCAACAGTGACTCAAATTGCCACCCGTTACAACCAAGGAAGGCAGAAGAGCATCTCTGAACGCACAGTACGTCGAACTTTGAGGCAGATGGGCTACAGCAGCAGAAGACCACACCGGGTGCCACTCCTTTCAGCTAAGAACAGGAAACTGAGGCTACAATTTGCACAAGCTCATCGAAATTGGACAGTAGAAGATTGGAAAAACGTTGCCTGGTCTGATGAGTCTCGATTTCTGCTGCGACATTCGGATGGTAGGGTCAGAATTTGGCATCAACAACATGAAAGCATGGATCCACCCTGCCTTGTATCAACGGTTCAAGCTGGTGGTGGTGGTGTCATGGTGTGGGGAATATTTTCTTGGCACTCTTTGGGCCCCTTGGTACCAATTGAGCATCGTTGCAACGCCACAGCCTACCTGAAGTATTGTTGCTGACCATGTCCATCCCTTTATGACCACAATGTACCCAACATCTGATGGCTACTTTCAGCAGGATAATGCGCCACGTCATAAAGCTGGAATCATCTCAGACTGGTTTCTTGAACATGACAATGAGTTCACTGTACTCAAATGGCCTCCACAGTCACCAGATCTCAATCCAATAGAGCATCTTTGGGATGTGGTGGAACGGGAGATTCGCATCATGGATGTGCAGCCGACAAATCTGCGGCAACTGTGTGATGCCATCATGTCAATATGGACCAAAATCTCTGAGGAATGCTTCCAGCACCTTGTTGAATCTATGCCACAAAGAATTGAGGCAGTTCTGAAGGCAAAAGGGGGTCCAACCCGTTACTAGCATGGTGTACCTAATAAAGTGGCCGGTGAGTGTATATGTCAGTCACTGATAACGCCTCCCTCCTGTACCGATAGCTGTTCACAGGAAGTGAAAAAAGCAGAGTTATAAATGTAAAAAATGATCCGTTTTACTGACTCTTTTCACACAAAAATATACATCAATCTGCTCAGCTTCTCCTGCTCTTTAACGTGGTGCTTTCAGATTGGATTACATTTTGTAGTGACTAGTCCGCTTAAAAAAAAAGGGTTAAATTAATTTATAAAAGTAAATAACATTAATGCTTATGGAAATGAGTATAAAACTGGGACGCACTCCTCTTTTCTAAAATTCACATCCCCACCTATCCTTTGGTTGAACTTGATGAACTATATAACTAAATACATCCATGGCATTAGAATGATTTGTGTTTTGCCCACAATGGCACATTTGGAGACTTGAATGTGAAAAATGTTGTTGGTGTTTGCTATCAGTATTTAATTCTACTTATTAGTCTGCTTGGAGAAGTTTCTGGCAGCTTCTCAGTTGATTTCATGAACACATATTGGCAGATGCCTGAATAAGCATGATGATTACTAAGTTAAGCACAAGACAAGTGATATGAAATGAAAACAAATCATGATTGTACTATGATTATATATCACAGTTCCTCACATGTCATCTGATGAAATATATGTTACTGCAAAAGAATAAAGACTGATAGTACAGTGGTCCCTCAAGATACAATACTAATTGGTTCCAGGGCGACCATTGTATGTTGAAACCATTGTAAATTAAGTAATCTGTTCCAAAGGCCCAAAATGTCATCCAAGGTAAGGGAAAATGAAGATTTAAGAAAAATAATAATAAGCAGATAACTAAGACAGATAAAACAAATCCTTACATATACCAGTCAGGAATAGCTGCTAACTAGCAACTAATACAAATATTTAACCAGAGAAGTGGCCTTGATTGGTTGGATCTGAGTCATCGTATGTTGAGTTTAGTTTCAACTTACGATGGGTCAGAAAAGAACATTGTATACTGAAAATATTGTATCCTGAGGGATCACTGTATATCAATATGCCGTGCTGACATAGCCACTCTCCTTGAGATGCATAGTACGTTTTAATTGTACGGACAATAATATTGTAGCACTGTGGGCTCTTAATAATTTACTCAATATGAACCATTGTGCTTCTACTCAACAAAGCTGGATATCACACCCTAGAATGCCTAGAAAGGTCAACAGTCTTAATGATGACACATGAGACATACATTATTAAATGCATGTAAGCCCAATGAAAACACACAAAATGCTGCAAAGGATTCTGGGTATACTGCCACAAGTTCTGACCTGTGCATCTGCCCCGATTCCTTTGGTGAAGAATCTCCATCATCTTCATCTATGCTGCAAGATTTTGATCTGGATTTTGAAGTTCTCTGCAGGATAAACAACGAATACCAATTCACTGAATGGGTGCATGACTCTTACCTGATATACTGCCCCAAACCAACCAATAGGGTGAACTTAAGTGCCACAATCCAATGAAATCTGAACACGTCTAAGGGGTTGCTCACATTTCACTTGTACTGTATGTTTAACATATATGTAACATGTACATGTAAAAAACATATAAAAAGGAAATGCAAATTCAGTATTATGGCTAACATTTACGTTTAACAGATGGGCATATGCTTTGATTTGATTGTGTCTGTTTTTTTTTTTTTTTGTAAGGGGAAAAATTTGTGTTTAATGAAAACTTACCATCGTTTTCAAAAATTTCCCTAGGTATTAAATGTCAAAAAAGGATATGACATTTTGATTCATCTGACCTAGACTAAGATTTTTTTTTTTTTAATGCTATTTCGTCCATAAAAAACATATACTAATGTAAACAACAAACGCATTCAAAAGTACAGTCATGGCCAAAAGTTTGGAGACTAACACAAATTTTAGTTTTCACATAGACTGCTGCTTTAGTTTTTATGGTGGCAATCTGCATTAAAGTGGTTTTCTGAGCCTTTAATACTGATGACATATTTTCAGGATAGGTCATTGGTATCCGAACGGTGGGGGTTCGACACCCGGGACCCCCATTGATCAGCTGTTTGAGAAGGAAGCGGCACTCGAAGTAGCACCGCGGCATTCTCTGAGCTTTTCCTAGACCATCGACGACATTTGTCTGTCACGTGACCTAGGCGCAGCTCAGCCCCATAGAGGTGAATGGAGCTGAGCTGCGATACCAAGCACAGCCTCTATACAATGTACGGTTTTGTGCTTGGTAAGTAGGGGAAGGGCCGTGGCTCTCACAGAAGCGCCGGTGCCTTCTCAAACAACTGATCGGTGGGGGTGCCGGGTGTCAGTCCCCCCCCCCACCACTCCTGAGGATAGGTCATCAGTTGTAAAGTCTTGGAATACCATTTTAACTCTAGATTGTTATGAAGAGTGATCATATAAATTACAGTGAATTGAAAAGTCATTCCATGAAAATTAACTTAATCACAAAAAACCATATCCATATGTGCAGTCATCATTGTTCTGCATCAAAAGGGCTTCACAGACAAGGACATTGCTGTGTCCTATTGCACGTAAATCAACCATTTATCAGATCATCAAAAATTTCAAGAAGATTCAATTGCTTTGAAGAAGGTTTCAGGGTGCCCAAGAAAGTCCAGCAAGTGACAAGATCGTCTTCTAAAGACTATTGGGTCATCACAACTGCAGAGCTGGTTCAGGAATGGCAAGGGCAGGTGTGAGCACATCTGCGTGCACAGTGAGGCAACAACTTTTGAAGGAAGGCCTGGTGTCAAGGGCAGCAAAAAAGCCACTTCTCTCCAAGAAAAAAAATCAAGGACAGACTGACATTCTGCAGGAAGTACATGGATTGGACTGCATAGGACTGGAGTAAAGTTGTTTTCTCTGATGAAGCCCCCTTCATGAGAGTTTCAATGAGTCTAGTGTCATTCCAACAGTAAAGCATCCATTCACGTAAGGTGTTGCATGATGGAGCACCCTGTCACACGGCAAAAGTGATAACCAAGTGGCTCGGCGAACAAAACATCGAAAGTTTGGGTCCGTGACCAGGAAACTCCCCAGAACTCAATTCCATTGAGAACCTGTAGTCAATCCTCAGAAATTGTGATAAGCTCCAAGATTGGGCCAGAATGGGTTATCATCAGTCAGGATTTGGCCCAGAAACTGATATCCAGCAGGTCAGGGAAAATTACAGAATCATGAAAAAGAAGGCTAAACACTGAAAATATTGGGTTTTTGTATAAACTTGATATATTTGTCAATAAAAGTTGAAAAATTTATGAAATTCCTATAATTGTATGTCAGTATACCCATAGAAACATCTGACAAAAAGATCTAAAAACAATGAGGCAGCAAACTTTGTGAAAACCAAAATTTGTCACCCTTAAAGGCCTATGGTTACGTTCAGTAATTTGTTTCAATATATTTTTACTGCATTCAAATGTATACACCTATTGTAAAGCAAAATAGAGATGTGAACAGTGCCTAATAATGACACAATGTGGTCACAGATTAAAGTGAGATGAAACTTACTGAAATATAGTTATACTTTCAAAGCTAGATACAATATTGAAACGTTCATATTTAGAAAATGGAGAACTATTATACAGAAGAGTCTCATCTCTAGAACCAATTGGGTCAATTATCAAAATGCTGTAAATTAGAAATGGCTTAGTAGCCCATAGCAACCAATCAGATTTCACCTTTCATTTTGGACAGCTCTTTTGGAAAATGAAAGGTGGAATCTGATTGGTTGCTATGGGCAACTAAGCCAGTTCTACATTTCACCTGTTTGATAAATGACTCCAAAAAATCTATATCATGGATTTATGGATCTATAACATTGTTTACAAGTTTTTCTGTATTGCTGATGAATAATACTTGGTATCTAGTTATGACTGCTGCAATCAAAGTGCTTAAAGGGGTTTGCCCATCTCATACATTGGTGGCATATCACTAGGGTATATCACAAATGTCTGATAGGTGCAGGTCCCAAATCTGGCACCCGCAGATATCTCTAGAACGGAGCCTGAAAAGTGAAGGAGAGTCCCAATCATTTGAATGAGACTGCCAAAAATAGCTAAACACTGGCTTGGCTATTTCCATCAGCCCCATATAAGTGAATGGAGCGGTGCGCTTCCCATTCATTTCTATTAGACTTCAGAAAATAGTCATGTGCCGCACTCCCATAGAAATGAATGGAGGGCAGCCACACATGCGTGGTCTACTCTCCTTTACGGCTCCATTGTAGAGATAGGTGCGGGTCCCAGAGGTGGGACCTGCAACTATCACAGATTGGTGGCATATCCTAGCGATATGCCACCAATGTATGAGACGGGCAAACCTCTTTAATAAGAATCATTAGGAAATACCCAATTGAGGAATACTGGATCGATTCAAATAGATGGCCACTGCAAGTATAAAGATATCAACTTGAATAGTTGAAAATCCAATACAGAAATATTGCTAGATGAACATTTCAATGTTGAAAGAGGCAGATATGCCCATTGTAATATGATGCATTTTAAAAGTTAAACAAATATGAACATATCTGCCTATACAATTAACTTGTCATACAATTCCCCTTTAACAGTTTTCACTTTAAAAATATATTTTTATACCAAAATGATCTCTTTATATGACTACAAACACACATTCCAATGCAACAAACAGAAAGAAAATGTCAAGTCTAATTACAGTCAGTAAATGCCCACATTGACCCAATTTTAGACCAAGATCCAGCCCAGGCAATTTCCCCTTTAACTTGAATGGCGATACATGTTCCAAAAATGTAAAACTTTATAAAGTGGGCTCATCTTCATGTAAAAGACAATCACGTTTATGTACACAATATTACACACGTAACTCCTTACCTTATGTTTCCCAATATTCCCTAGTGAAGATCTTTTGGATTTCCCGCGATCTTTTGTGTCTGAATTCTAAACAAGAAAACAGAAACGACAAGTTTTTTCTTGAAAAAAAATCACTCAGGAACTGAAGTGTTCTTACCAACTTAGCTTATACAATGGGAATACTGAGCAGAACACACAGATAAGCAACACACGTGACAAATCATCTGTGTACAATATACGGTATGAACGAGATGAATATTTTCATAAAACATCCTTCATGCTCATCGTATACAGGTGTAAAAAGCTAGCTTCTGATCAACTCATTGACAAACCTCCATGACCCCTTTTTTTGGGGGGGGGAGGATTAGTCTGTCGAGTTCCAACATAATATTTGCCAGCTTTATGTTGAAAGAAGTTAATGAAAAGTTAAACTTATACTTTCCAAGATGTATATGCTGTCAGTATAAACCCTGTCCACAGCCAGTTCACAGTTGAGGTGGATATAATTGTACTTGACAATGCTCTGTGAGCTAAATACATCAACAGCGGCACAATGGTATCTCGTCGTGGCAACTTTGGCTACAAACTTTAAATGTTATTTTTTTTTACTATAATCTAACATATGTGATCAAATCTAGGCTTAAAAGGATTTCTGAGATTTGTGAGCTAATGAAATACTCCAGATAGGTTATCAGTTCAAAAATCTCGGAAAATCCCTTAAAGGGTTATTCTTAGAATTTACATTTGCCATCTATCCATAGAACATTGTACAGGGTGGGCCATTTATATGGATACACCTAAATAAAATGGGAATGGTTGGTGATATTAACTTCCTGTTTGTGGCACATTAGTATATGGGAGGGGGGAAACTTTTCAAGATGGGTGGTGACCATGGCGGCCATTTTGAAGTCGGCCATTTTGGATCCAACTTTAGTTTTTTCAATGGGAAGAGGGTCATGTGACACATTAAACTTATTGAGAATTTCACAAGAAAAACAATGGTGTGCTTGGTTTTAACGTAACTTTATTCTTTCAGGAGTTATTTACAAGTTTCTGACCACTTATAACATGTGTTCAAAGTGCTGCCCATTGTGTTGGATTGTCAATGCAACCCTCTTCTCCCACTCTTCACACACTGATAGCAACACCGCAAAGAAATGCTAGCACAGGCTTCCAGTATCCGTAGTTTTAGGTGCTGCACATCTCGTATCTTCACAGCATAGACAATTGCCTTCAGATGACCCCCAAGATAAAAGTCTAAGGGGGTCAGATCGGGAGACCTTGGGGGCCATTCAACTGCTACATGATGATGTGTTTCCCACTTTATGCACTGAAGCTGGCATGTTCCCTGAGTTTTTCTAGCAAGATGGTTCACCACCACATTATGGGTGTCAGGTCCGAGCATTCCTAGATGAACAGTTTCCTGGAAAGTGGATTGGTCGTCGTGGGCCAGTTGAATGGCCCCCAAGGTCTCCCGATCTGACCCCCTTAGACTTTCATCTTTGGGGTCATCTGAAGGTAATTGTCTATGCTGTGAAGCACCTGAAACCATGGATACTGGAAGCCTGTGCTAGCATTTCTTCTGCGGTGTTGCTATAAGTGTGTGAAGAGTGGGAGAAGAGGGTTGCATTAACAAACCAACACAATGGGCAGCACTTTGAACACATTTTATAAGTGGTCAGAAACTTGTAAATAACTCATGAAAGAATAAAGTTACTTTAAAACCAAGCACACCATCGTTTTTCTTGTGAAATTCTCAATACGTTTGATGTGTCACATGACCCTCTTCCCATTGAAAAAACTAAAGTTGGATCCAAAATGGCCGACTTCAAAATGGCACCACCCATCTTGAAAAGGTTCCCCCCTCCCATATACTAATGTGCCACAAACAGGAAGTTAATATCACCAACCATTCCCATTTTATTTAGGTGTAGTCATATAAATGGCCCACCCTGTACTCTGTGCCATATCCATATACCTGCAGGGGGTGGAGTGAGCAGGGAAGGGGGACACGGGACTGCCATTCTACTGTGGATGTCATAAATTATTATGGGAATACCCTGTCTTACTTCAGCAAATGGCATTCATCACATAGAGAAAGTTACTACAAGCCACTTACTAATGTATTATTGTCCATATTGCCTCTTGCTGGCTTATTTTTTCCATCAGATTATACATTGCTCATATCCATGGTTATGACCACCCTGCAATCCAGCACTGGTGGCTGTGTTTGCACATTATAGAAAAAAGCACTGGCCTATGCCCTCTCCCACGGACCCGACCACCAAAGAGGCCAGCACTTTTTTGTATAATGTGTAAGCATGACCACTACTGATGAATTGCAGGGTGTTCGTAACCATGGAAACGAGCAGTGTATAATGTAATGGAAAAATTAATCAAGCCAGCAAAAGAGGCAATATGACAATCACAATACATTAGTAAGTGCCTTGTATTAACATTTTCTACATCTGGAATGCCCAAACTGCGGCTCTCCAGCCGTTGTAAAACTACAACTCCCAGCACGCCCAGACAGCCTACAGCTATCAGCCTACAGCAGGGCATTGTGGGAGTTGTAGTTTTACAACAATTGGAGGGCCACAGGTTGGGCATCCCTGGTCTACATGATAAATGCCATTTATTCGCTTGGTAGATAGCTTCTTGCTTTTCTATAATTTGGCGTCTACAGCTCCTTTGCAGACCTATGCATCTCCATGGTAGCACAAAAATTACTTTTTGCTAACACACACTTGGTACAGTAACTAGTAGGGGAAGCAGCACGGCTGCAAGATCAGACTACACAGGGTTTGAACGTTGTCTGTTACCATGGAGATGCATGTCTGAATAGGATATGGAGATTCAAACAAATACAGCAATATACGATATTTAAATTTGCAAAGATGCTGCTTTTTTATTGTTTTAGATGCACTGGAACAATTCAAGATTTGGTATCAGATTTGAATATAGCATTCCCTGTGTTTGAAAACAATGTAAGAGGACTTAACAAGAAATTGCAATTTTCTCATTTATTTCTTATGCTTTATACCCCTAGGACCACAAGAATGGGGGCTCCATAACGTCCAGGGACCCCAGAAATAAATGGTGCGCCAGGTTAAGCATGCTCATTGCTGCGCCATTCATCTTTACAGGACTACAGTACTTGATGCATCTGGCAGTCCCATAGAGATGAATGGATACTCAGAGCACATGCTTGACATGCTGCTCCGTTCATCTCCTCACTCTGTGTATAAGACTCCTATTCTTGTGTTTGGTGGGTTCTCAGCGATTGGACCCCCACCGTCACGTGACGCCTCAGTGTGCCCTATTTAAACAGGCAGCCTGCTGGCCACAGGATGCCTGTGATTGGTTTTTCTTTTGGAAATTACCACACTAGCTTGGTTTAGACTTATATTACCTGGATTTGACCTCAGATTGTGTACTTCGACTCTGACCTAGCTTGACCCTTTGGACTGACGCTACCTCTTGGCTTGCCCTGGTTCTGGTTTATGTCTCTGATTTGGATTTGATCACTTTCTTGGTATTGGACCCCGGCTTAGTAACGTTTCGCTTCTGTGTTGTTCAGTCATTTGTTTGTTATTTGCCTCCCATTGTTCCCTTCCCTTTAAGGCACAGCACATAGCTAAGTTAGAGACCGCCATCCGAGCTGGGGACAGCTACTAAGGGCGGGTCGTGCAATCAGACAGGGACAGCGGTGTGGGTGGACTCCCAGGGCTCACTTGCTCCCCATCGTGACACAGACAGTCGTGTGAATACGCTCCAATAGCTCTATTGTGTATTATGTTCTAACAGCATATTATCTTAGTGCCATTTAGGCTATTAATATAATAGACTTCTTCATGTGATAAAGCTCTTAAAAAGTATGCATCTGTACTTTCCAGCCTCTCTGCTAATAGAGTATAACTAACCGGCGAACTCACAAACATATTTAATGGATACGTCAACATTCACATGGACATATATTCAGTGGTGGCAATTGTACTTGACCTATTTTCCTGTATATGTTTATATTATTGCAGGTTCTTTTGTTACAGCTCTGGATGAACATGGTTAACGTATTAGATGAAAAATCAGCATTTAAAGCGAATTCATAGCAAACACTTAGTGAAATGTCACAAACCAGTAGAAGCAAGATAACAAAAAGAATACAAAATGAACACCAATCACTTCTAAAGGTGAAGAGCAAACAGCAAACATCTAGGTTTTACAGAGCCTAGCGCTTTAAGCATCTGCTAATTTGCCAATAGCGGTAGAAGCCAAACAAACAACGCGCAGACAGATGCTGTCTTTATCAAGCCATCTGAATGTTACAGCAACAAAGCTTCCCCTGGGACACAGAGACCAAAGCCAAGAAAACAAATCAGCTTATTTCTGTATACAAAAACCTCCAGCATTGCCTGCCTCACTGACATGGCAGATACATGGAAACAAGCCATACCTAATAGATGATTGCACAGTCACCGAGTGTCAGGAATTTCAGGGGGGCCTTCATAGTAATTTAACCTGGCTATACAATACTTTTTTTTTTTTTTTGCAGGGAAACAAGATGTCATAGAGGAGATGTAAATAAGTCTTTCAGCAAGAGCTATAACAGTGCTATATACTATAGTGCTACAGCCACTGGAAAATGTGAATGAGATGACATCACTTAGGTGACGTTCACATTACTATTACTTTATTAAATTTACTGTATTTTTGCCCTATAAGATGCACTTTTTTTCCTCCAAAGTGGGGGAAAAATGTATCTTATGGCACAAATACTAATGAGCGCTTCCAATATAAAAGCGCTCATTAGTACAGGAGGACCCCTTGCAGGCTCTTTACTCATCGCTTCCTGGTCTTCTCCTGCAGGGCCCTGCACACTGTGCTGTAACCTCCGCACAGCATGAGTACATTGGCATGCTCTTTGACCTCACACTGTGAAACGTAGGGTCAACGTAGGGAGACCAGGAAGAGCGCAGAATCTCAGAAGCAGCAGTGGCGTCCAGAGCAGGAGGTAAGATTTTTTTTGTCTGCTCTGAGGTCTAACATGGGGGTTTGATCTGAGGTCTTAATGGGGGTCTTTTTCACACCGAGGGTCTGATCTGAGATCTGATCAATATTGGGGGTTTGGGGTTTGATTTGGGCTCTTAGTTGAGGTCTGATTAAGATTGGGGGTCTGATCTGAGGACTAATGAAAAATTTTTTTTTTCTTCTTTTCCTCCTTATGGGCAGGTGTGTCTCATAGGGTGAAAAATACGGTATATAGCATATTCCGCAGCGCGTTACAAATGCAAATTATCATCACTCACATTGGTCCCTGTCCCCAAAGGGATGATAATCAGAATTCCAAATTAACTTATTGGTATTTTCTTTTGGGGGTGTGGAAGAAAACGGGAGAACTCAGAGCGTGCAAACATGGAAAAAAGATAGAAACTCATGCATCTTGGCCTCTAATGGAGTCCTGCCAGCTATGAAGGATTTAATTGCAAACTTTTTGCAAGGATAATTGATGACTCTCACGGACCTAAAACAGGGTCCGTCAAGTTTCTGTTCAGGTGGTAAGAATAATGCTATAGACTGTTATTAATACCATCAAAAACACTAGAATTTCCAACAGAAAAATGTAAAAAATGCCAGTGTGAACTGAGCTTTGGCAGGGCACATTACCCATGGTTGCATTGTTTACATTCACCAGTGGCAGTTCAAGTAGGGCCTGGCATATGACTTTGAAAGCATACTGTAGGTGCTAGATCATATATAAAGTGCCACATTAATATATATTGTAGAATGAAAAATAACATTTTATTCCCCTGGAAATACCCAGGACAAAATTTATGGCGGAAATGTTCAGGGCAGGATGGGAAATAAAAAACCCTGGCTCTGTACAAGAATAGGGTTAGATTAGTTTTTGATTACCTTCTCTATGCTATTGATTTATTTTTCTGCAAAGATTTCCAATACTGGAATACAAAGGGGAGAATAATACAGTGGGATGTGCAATCCATCAAAAATGAGAGTAAATCTACTACATCTCGACACCTGCCAGAGAAATGGGGCCTAATAAAATGGAAGTCACATGTACACACAATACATGCTTATATATCACAGAGAATTCCTTATGTCTTACCTGTGTACAGCAATATTAGTTGTTTCCTGCTCCTAGATGTATCAGAGTTAACAGTCACACTTGGTGAGTTATCACTTCTAGTTAGTGCGTTATGACTTGACTGTTAACTCTGCTACACCTAGGTGCAGGAAATAACTAATATTACATGGGTAAGACATAAGGAATTCGCTGTGATCTGTATGAAGCAAAATATCACAACTCAAGGGAATGACTGTTTAAGTAATTCAACGTCTGCATCTCTTGTTGTTCACCTTGGGGGCCTTTCTGCCAGGGCTGTGGAGTCGGAGTCGGTAACCATTTTGGTGGAGTCGGAGTTGGTATAAATTGGACCGACTCCGACTCCTAAAATATATAATAAATTGGTACATTTAGTTCAGTACAGTATGTGCTGAATATATTTTCATAAGAATTTGGGAACATGATGAAATGTCCTATCTGTTCTATTCCTGAACTAAGGATCTAAGCTTTCAGTTGAGATGACTGTGTACTGCCCTTCATGTAGATGCTCAGAAGTGAAACTGCTCCGCTACAGATCAGAGAAAAAAGGCACTGGGAAGGAATGGCTGCACTCATCTCAGAGCTACTAGAGAAAACAGGATTAAAGGGGTTTTCGCACTAGTTACAAAGATTAGCTTTCATCATAAAGGGACAGTTAAAAGAGGACATTTTCTAAATACAGTGGTCAGTAGATTTTACTTTAGTCATGAACTATAAACAGTTCAGCAGGTCTCTCACTGTACACAGGTTTCTATGGTAACCTGCAGACCATTAAGACTGTTATCTGATTGGCTGAGAGCAGAAGTGACCACACCCCCACGGAATGATGCGACTGAGCTCTGAGTGATTACATGCAGTAAGCAAAATGTGTTGTGAGGACTGAGAAGTATGGCTTTACCTGTAATTGTGTTAGAGAAAAACCCTTTAAGGCAAGTACTTCTTAGTATATCTAAACTTTCAAGAAACTGCACATAAATCACTTGTCCAGTGCATGTTCTCTCTGTATGCTTTCCTCTGAGCTCATGTTTGGAGAGGTTATCTGCTATCATGGCTTCTATATGCTGCTGATGCAAAACACCTAGGGCCTTATGTATTAAAACCATCTAGGTGTAAAATTTTCTTTGTTGCCCATAGAAACCAATTAGAGTTCCCCTTTCATTTCATAAAGTGCTCTGGAGAAATGAAAGGGGAGCTCTGATTGGTTGCTATGGGCAACAAAGAAAGTCTTAGACCTAGACAGTTTTCATACACCAGGCCCTTAGTGAGCTGTACCCAGAGAAGCCTGATACTGAAAGTTCAGAGTAAAGATATTTAGTAAAACATATATTACAAACTCTTTTTATCATGACATATCTGTACTACTGATTTATGCTTTAATGTTTGTTTAAAGTTATCACTTAAACATGCGCCATTTATGAGGGAGTCGGAGTTGGAGCTTTGGCCCCTAGGTAGGGGTTGGGGAAAGCAGTACAAGCATACATTTTGTGGAGTTTTTATTATCAGGAGTAGTGAGAATATTACTTTGTCAGAGTCTGCTCATTAAAGGCTTTCCATAAAACTATAATAACATGTTTTAAGTTTGGGCTGCAACTCCCCTTTTAGACATGCAGTCATGTGACACTGACTCAAGTGCAATGATGCAGCAGGGCGTTCCATCAGCTGATCATGTGACCGCTTTCACTGGTTGGTAAGCTCCTTATTGAGACCAGCAGCGCCACCTTCAGGGAAACCTGTGCTACAACTAGGCAGTTACAGTATTTATCAGCTGTCAGGAGGGCTACAAATCCAGCCGACAAAGCAGCTCCCTGATGGATTTAGTTGGAAGCAGAGATCATGCTAGACCGCAAATGCACTGAATCTGAAAGCTTTAGAAGAAAAATTGTTCAAATAAAGACCTACTGAAAACATGATTTTAGCACAAGATGAGTAGAAACAACAAAAAATAAAAATCCCCCCACTCACAAAAAAAGGAAAAAACAGTATGTTTATACTGCTCTCCCCAGCCCCTACCTAGTGCTGTCCAACAGCTCGACCTGGTCAAAACTGATGACATGTTACCGTCAAAATTTATGGCCTTATTTAAAATCTAAATAAGTTCTAATTTTAGTATGATGCATATTTTAGTTTCTCTAATGAATTAATAAATATTAATACTGCACAGTGAAGTAATAATTTTTATCTTAATTGCTTGACTAGAACATGATGGAATTGTAATGGCTTTCTTTTCAGCACTGTTTATGACCAGCAATGACAGTGACAAATGTCTTTCAGTTTTCCCACTAATGATTTCATGCAGGTGGTAAAAGAATATCTATTAGCAAGACTTATGTTCATGCAGTGGTTACGGCCCATGTATAAGGAATGCAGCAGTCGGAATAATTTGTGTAGAAAGGGTTGCTTGCTTACACCAGACATGTCATGTGTCCATAAATCTAAATTTACGTGTCCTATATAAAAAGTAAAAGTGGACTTAAACACTCAAACAACGGCCCTAATGCATGACAACAAAGGTCTCCAAGATCTATGGAGATACAATTTAGACTTTAGGGGAAATTTATTTTTGTCACACACTATTTTGCGGCAAAATCTGCGAGTTTTCTCCACTCACTCCACTTTTCGAAAGTGGTAAAAAGAAAAAAAAAGGAGTGGTCAGGAAAGTGGGCCAGCAGTTTTTGGCGTGGAAAACGGATTAAAGTAAGATTTTTAAGTGTGCTTTTAGTAGGCAAGAACACAATACAAAATAGTAACCTACACTCTTACTAAAGAGTACCTTTTCAGAGTGAGTACTTTTTCAGAATAAACTGTCTTGTGTGTACATGAGGGATATTCCTGTATCTGGTTGTTAAATGATTTGTATTCTGCATTTCTCACTATTCTTGCCCCATCTGCAGGCTTCATATCCAACTGTCAGCTGTCTCTAAGTCCAGAGTGGGCTGCTATGATGTCTCCCATACACAGCATATAAAGAAAGGAGGAGATCCTGCTGCCAATGGCAGGCAGTGACGGGGACGAGCCTCCCTAGCATCACCTGTGATGTCAGGGAGGCTCATCTCCATCATTGCCTGCCATTGGCTACCGCGGAGCAGCGCAGCAGTCGCTTGGTGCACAGTGTGATGCACCATGGTCAGGGGAGACTTTGTAGTAGCAGAATGGTCCAGCTGTTGAGAGCAGAGGATACCGATTGGCTGTGCTGCACCCATGCCTCCAATACCACTGTTAAAGTGGACATATCATCATTTGGAAGATTGGTAAATATGCATACCAGCTAAATACCACTGGCCCCCTGAGTAACAAACTGTATTTATTTTCTCACTGTGCCCCTTATATTAAAGCTGCCCCCTGAAAAAAATGGCTTGCTATATGCTAATGTGGAATTAACTTCACTTTTCTGAGGACGGTGTGTAACATACAGTATAGCAATAGCATATAGGGTGCCACAGCTTCAAAAGATGGGCCTATCCTATACGAACATTTAGTTCATAGTTGCAAATGGTCTTTCTGGGGCAGTGCTTAATTGCCCTGAATTTACCAACTACAATATTGATAATAAGCATCCAGAATTCAGAATTCTGCACTGTGGACAGAGATTTGCCGCAGTGGTTATAGAAATGCTGGTATAACACATCATCTATGATGCGTTGTAAACAGAGGCTGCGGGAATCAAGGAACATTTATGCTATGGAGGAACAGCAGGGGATTTAACAGGCAAGTATTGTTTGCTTGTTTTTTTGTTATTTCAGTACCCACGCAGCTGCCCATTTTTTAAAGCTGGACATCCCCTTTAAGCAAAATTTTCAGTAGAATGCAGGCTGTGCATCAAAACTGATATTTTCTGGAGGCAACAGCAGAAAACACTCAAATTCAGCTTACTTTCACTCATTTTCTTCCTAAAAAAGGACAAATTTAAATATTGTGCTCAAAGCCAACAGCAATCATTACCTGTTTTAGATTAACATTCAAGCCCTCATGGGTTGCCTTAAGTAAAGCTCTCACAGTGAAGCTGTCGGGATCCTCCTTGTCCCTGATCTGAGATTCCTTCAGTAAAGACTCCAGTTTTTTTCTGATGAAAGATTCCACTTGGTGTTCTGTTGTTCCATTGCTCTGTAAAGGATTAGCACAAAAACCCATTAACATGTGCTTCATTCGATGCTCTAGGCTAATTCATAAAACACATTCTGCTATGCCAAAAACCCAGCGCTGAGTGCGTTTTCTCTATCAAAGCAAATTCAGAATTTGACTCATCTAAAGCAACAAACACACCACTATAATTTACTGCACAAATATAACCATTGCGACTACGCATGTCCACATGCTTCATACTCAGTGGCGCTTGGCATCTGAGGGTATGATGCTACATAAAAGGATAATGGTGAAGGATGTAGAACTTCATAATCAAGACTGCATAGAAAATGAAGTGAATACTTTGTTTAAGTAGAGTAAATCAACATGTTGGGGCAGATTAACTAATACGTTTGCGCCTTAAATCTGCTCATGCACACGACCGTATGTATTTTGCAGTCCGCAAAAAATACAGATGATGTCCACGTGCATTACATATTTTGCGGAACGGAACAACTGGCCCCTAATAGAAAAGTCCTCTCCTTGTCCGTAATACGGACAGTAATAGGACATGTTCTATCTTTTTGCGGAACAGACATACGGAATGCACACGGAGTAACTCAGTTTTTTTTTTTTTGCGGACCCATTGAAATGAAAGGTTCCGCATATGGTCCACAGAAAAAAACGGAACTGACAAGGAAAAAAACGTGTTCATGTGCAAGAGCCCTAAAAGAGGCGCATCTAGGGTTTCTACACTTTCTTCTGACATGCCTGACAAGGGGTGGGGTTTAAATGAAATGGGTGGGGCTTTGCGGGAAAGGGGTGGAGCCTAAGATATGCCATTTTGCACCAAATTTGCACCACAATTCAGGTGTAAAAATATGTCTCAAAGTAAGCCAACCAATATTTGGTATAGAGTCAGAGAAAAGTGTCTGTACTCACACCGTCTATAGGACTGGTAAATCTGGGCCAATGTGTCTATATTCTCTTGGAAGAAATGTCTAACTAAAATAAGAACTTTAGAAAGAAAGGTGATGCAGGACACTAGTTCCCATCACAGGTAACACTGCATACCTCTATGTCTAGAAGTGTAAAATTGTATACCCTTGTTCACTACCTGTTCCACCGTCCTCCTAGCTCTTCCCAAATATGTCTTAGTTACCACTAACCCTTCCTGGGTATTCATTTGGCCAAGCATATTGTCTGGGAATTACTGTACAGTCATGGCCAAAAGTTTTGAGAATGACACAAATATTATATTTTCACATGATCTGCTGCCCTCTGGTTTTTATGTGTGCTTGTCAGATGTTTTTATCACGTACAGAAATATAATTGCAATCATATTATGAGTAACAAAAGCTTATATTGACAGTTAGAATGAGTTAATGCAGCAAGTCAATATTTGCAGTGTTGACCCTTCTTCTTCAGGACCTCTGCAATTCTCCCTGGCATGCTCTCAATCAACTTCTGGACCAAATCCTGACTGATAGCAGTCCATTCTTGCACAATCAATGCTTGCATTTTGTCAGAATTTGTAGGTTTTTGTTTGTCCACCCGTCTCTTGATGATTGACCACAAGTTCTCAATGGGATTAAGATCTGGGGAGTCTCCAGGCCATGGACCCAAAATCTCTATGTTTTGTTCCCTGAGCCATTTAGTTATCACCTTTGCTTTATGGCAAGGTGCTCCATCATGCTGGAAAAGGCATTGTTGATCGCCAAACTGCTCTTGGACGGTTGGGAGAAGTTGCTCTAGGAGGACATTCTGGTACCATTCTTTATTCATGGCTGTGTTTTTAGGCAAGACTGCGAGAGAGCCAATTCCCTTGGCTGAGAAGCAACCCCACACATGAATGGTTTCAGGATGCTTTACAGTTGGCATGAGACAAGACTGGTGGTAGCGCTCACCTCGTCTTCTCCGAATAAGCTGTTTTTCAGATGTCCCAAACAATTGAAAAGGGGATTCATCAGAGAAAATGACTTTACCCCAGTCCTCAGCAGTCCACTCCCTGTACCTTTTGCAGAATATCATTGGCCGCATTTCGAATAAACTACAACTTGCAAATATTCTATTTGTGCTGGAGTTACTTATTCTACTACAAACGGGGTGGGAACCCGAAGTCCAGCTTGATCTTGCAGAGTGCCACGAAGTCAATTTTATATATTTTGCAGAATATCAGTCTGTCCCTGATGTTTTTTCTGGAGAGAAGTGGCTTCTTTGCTGCCCTCCTTGAGACCAGGCCTTGCTCCAAGAGTCTCCGCCTCACAGTGCGTGCAGATGCACTCACACCTGCCTGCTGCCATTCCTGAGCAAGCTCTGCACTTCTGGTAGCCCGATCCCGCAGCTGAAACACTTTTAAGAGACGGTCCTGGCGCTTGCTGGTCTTTCTTTGGCGCCCTGGAGCCTTTTTGGCAACAATGGAACCTCTCTCCTTGAAGTTCTTGATGATGCGATAGATTGTTGACTGAGGTGCAATCTTTCTAGCTGCGATACTCTTCCCTGTTAGGCCATTTTTGTGCAGTGCAATGATGACTGCACGTGTTTCTTTAGAGATAACCATGGTTAACAGAAGAGAAACAATGATGCCAAGCACCAGCCTCCTTTTAAAGTGTCCAGTGGTGTCATTCTTACTTAATCATGACAGATTGATCTCCAGCCCTGTCCTCATCAACACCCACACCTGTGTTAATGGAGCAATCACTGAAATGATGTTAGCTGGTCCTTTTAAGGCAGGGCTGCAATGATGTTGAAATGTGTTTTGGGGGATAAAGTTAATTTTCTAGGCAAATATTGACTTTGCAAGTAATTGCTGTTAAGCTGATCACTCTTTATAACATTCTGGAGTATATGCAAATTGCCATTATAAAAACTGAAGCAGTAGACTTTGTAAAAATTAATATTTGTATCATTCTCAAAACTTTTGGCCATGACTGTAGATTGCTTTTGATGCACCCTAGAATCACTGCACGTGCTGACTGGATATCATTGTCTACTGCATAAGGATGGCTCAGACCCATTCCCATGTAACCCTAATTGTCTTTCCCGCCTTAATGGGTTTTCATTAGAGTTGAGCGAACGTGCTCGTAACGAGCACTGTACTGCTCGGATCCCCTGCGCTCGCATGGGCGCAGGCATCCGGATCCGTCGGTCGCTCAACTCTAGTTTTCATATATTGTTTGAAATATGAAACATTCTTTAATAACCAGATAATTCACAAATCTAAAAATGACATAAAATGTTAGTTGTACATGTAGAAGATAAAATATTTAGGCTATGTCCAGAGATAGCAGATTTTTCAAAGAGGAATTTTCATGGGGATTTTGCCACAATTCCATGGCAAAATCTACAATAAATCGAAGGCAAAATTTGTGACAGATTTTAAATTCATAGGCTGTGGATTGAAATCTGTACTGAAGGTCAATTTCCACTGTGGATGTGTTTAAAAAAAAATAAAACCACAATTCTGAGATGAAAGATAAAATTCATTAACAGTATCGGTAACAGTATTTATTTTATTTTTTACATAGCCCTTTGGCTCTTCTGCACAGATGATTTTGTATCATGGTTTATTTAAAGAGATTTTCCAATATGAAAAATGGTCTAAAGCTGAAATGCCTCTGTAAGTCAGTCTCACATGCAGACACATGACCATACTCCTGGTGTGCATGGTTATCTCTCCTCTCTCACTGAACTTCTGGATGTCATCCTGTCATTTTCTAAGCCTGTTAGCTCTACTCTGGTGCAATAAGCTTTAAATAGAAGCAAAATCTGTGCAGGGGAGAGGAATCATTGGAACTATAATACTTTACATGTATAATCTTACAAACAACAAGCCCTGGCAGCATGAAAACCACGGTGCTGCAAAGAACAGAGCAAAATGATGAAAATGAAGTTGAAACTGATGATTAATAATGTTATTAAACAACTTTCCCATATACTTTGTGTTTCTAAAGCTGCTGGTTTCTCAGAGTTGACTCAGGGTCACATGACCTGTGATGTCACCTTATCTCTCTGCTCTGTGATGTTTCGTTTCACAAGCCTCAGAGTTCAGATAAGAGTCTGTACACGAGACGTCACTGGCCACGCCCCCTTTCTTTGCCGGGCTCCTGCTATCTGCTCTCTTCCTGGTTTCCTTCAGATAAAACATTAACCCCTTCAGCCAGAACACACTGAGGGCTCAAGGCTTTATAACAAACAGTAGCTGCAGCAGTGAGAGGAAACAAATGCTGGGCACAAGAGCTGTAGAGGAATTGTATTGTACAAGAACAGGTAGGGAGAAATTCCTGTGTGTATCAGCAGTGTCATTGTACAGCTGGGACTTGTAGTCCTACATATACAACATGCTGCTGAGTATTCCAGCAGGAAGACATGTCACTCAGCACTTGTATTCACTGCCTTTGCAGAGAGGGGGGGAGAAGGGGTTAACTTCTTGGCACAAAATGACATACATGTACGTGATCTGTGGGATGTATTTCCCACAGAATGCTGTACATGTACATCACTGTGACTAAATGAACCAAGAAGCTGTGCCTGTGTGATTACTGAAGTAGCCTGGCTGGGACTGACAGCTACGGATCCACTGCAACAGCCAAATAACAGCCTAAAACATGTTCGAGAACCCTGATGGGACTCAAAAAAATGAAAAAACGTCAAATAAAATGTTTTTAAAAGAAAATATTTTTTTCAAAAATATAAAAAGTACAGCACGAAAAAACTTTTTCCATTGAAAATGCTTTATGTCAAACAATACAAATAATAAATGTACAAATACACTAATTGGCAGTGCCGCATCCATAACAATCAAAAAAACAAACAAACTATTAAATTAAGACATTATTTAATCTGCACATTCACCCAACTTTCCAAAAAAAAGTAATAAAAAGGAATTGTACCCCAAAATAGTACTATAGTGTGCAAACGTGGCCACCGCTGGAAAAATGATTCAACTCAGCAAAGCTGTCAGTATGGGCAGTCACAATACATTAGTAACTTAAAGGGGTTGTCCAAGTTATTTTTATTGATGACCTAACCTCAGGATAGGACTGCAGGAACCCAGTGGTGTATTACTGTCATCTCCTACTGTCAGCTCCTGAGCCACCGCCATCCCCACACCATACATGCACAGCACTCTGCGTTACCTACCAGTGGCCAGAATACAGAATATAATCAGTACAGATACCTGTATGATAACTTTACATCTTTATAAACATTCCCTATGCTTCTATCACAGAACTGAAGCATACGTTTACTTACAAAGCAATGACTTAATTTGCATTCCTCTTCTATTTCATCCGCACTGTCCTCATCAGATACCTCCCCCTCCTCAGCATCCTCAGCCAGGTCATATGGCAACTTTTTCCCCTGATATAATATATAACAGTAACTGTAGTAAATGCACAGACATTGAAAACAGTAAAGTAATAACATTTTATACACACCCTGTCAAAGAAAATGCATCTTCCCTTTTGAGCAGAGATGTAATAGGCAGTTTACATACACAGATGTTAAAGAGCCTCTATCTCAGCATGGTTAAACCTATTAAATCAGATATACTGCCTGGCAGGGTTGATCATGCTGGTTAATACAATAGCTTTCTTTTGTTTGTATGTTAAACAGCTGCATATATATATATATTATTTTATTCATATGCAAATGAGCACACTGGAGCACTTGTGGGAGGGCTGAATCGTTGGTTGACAGTGCTAGACAGCTATGCCTGTATACATACTTACACATACAGTAGAATACAATAAATCACCGATAAGAGAGTCCTGTGTACAACTAAAGTGAGATATATAACGAATATTTAAATGTATACATTTCAAGTTATACTGAATCTTTTCCCACGTAACTATATATCAATCTGCTCAGCTGCTCCTGCTCTATAGACGGCTGACTGTAGATTACACTGCATTTTCACAGTGACAAGCCCTCTTTAACTGGCAGAAAAAAAATATAGGTGACTGTGAGGAATATGGGGAAATATCATTTGATGCCTGCCAATGGGGCAGTAAAAGGGCCATGTCAGCGAGTGTTGTGCCACGTCGGAGGTCGGGTGAGCCACTCTCTCTCACTCCCTGTGCCAGTGTGGACAGAGGGTGTCTGTGTAAAACTGTGCCAAGGGGGGTTCCCAGGGGGTGCGGAACGTCACAACTTGGTGGAATTGAAAGTGAAGAGACTATACCGCGTGATCCCGACGTAGTAGAGACATCAGTCAGAGCTCCGAGGTTCGGTTCGTCACAGGGACACGTTGGGATTCACGTCCCCACCTATCCCATGGTTGAACTTGATGGACTTATGTCTTTTTTCAACCAAATTAACTATGTAACATTCCCATCAAAAACCCCTTTAAACTGATATTTCCAAGAACAATAGGCTATTTGAAAAATAATGAAGACCACTTCATAATCTGGTTTACCTTCACAAGTATTTTGCCCTTTAAATTCTGGGGGCTGGGAAGTTGTTTGTTTTCTCCAAGTGGAATTGAAGATAAGTCAAGTTTGTCTCCAAATATTTCTTTTAGATACTGAGCAATTTTCCTTTGCTGTTGGATGTTACAGTGGTTTTCAATAGACAGAATTACAGGATACCTACAATAAAAGATGAATTCACATAACCAGAACAGATACAATTTATCAACACTAAAATGCCCAAAATCTAGTCACATGCTCTTCAACCTGTTTACAAAATGCATTCAACAAGTATGTTAAAACGTACCCATCTAAAATGGATTGCCCCACTTCACCAAATAGCATTTATCAAGTAGGCAAAGGTAATACAAGGCACTTACTAATGTATTGTGATTGTCCATATTGCTTGGCTTGATTCATTTTTCTATCACATTATACACTGCTTGTTTCCATGGTTACAACCACCCTGCAATCCATCAGCAGTGGCCGTGCTTGCACACTATAGGAAAAAGTTCCGGCCTCAGGTGACCAGAAACAGGGGAACGTGCATAAGCTGGCACTTAGATCCTGCAGGGTGCAAGCACTGCCACCACTGTTGGATTGCTCGTAACCCCTGGAAAAGAGAGGGGTAAAATACGATGGAAAAATTAATCGAAGCAGAATCGGAGGAAAAATGGACAATCACAATGCATTAGTAAGTGTCTTGTATTGACTTTCCCAACATGATAAATGTCATTTGCTGAAGAGTTCTATAACCTCATTTTCTCAAAATATTCCTTTCAAGTCAACAAATTATTCAGTTTTGCCAAAACCTGAAGGGACATGATGTGTAATACAGAGCGTTCCTTTACATAGCTAGAACAGGCACTAGAAATACTTACACCAAAATGGTCAACATTGAATCAAGGTACCAAGGTATAGAGGAGGTCAGGGTGGAAGTGGGGACACCTATTATAGTAGATACCCTAAGATGTTTTTCCCAGCATGTGTTCCACGCAAACTTCCCTTATTATTCCTTTTCCCAGCAATACAGTCCATATAGAGGAAATCTGAAGAGTAGAAGTGATTGGAACTGCATTTTGGGAAGCCGTGTAACAGTATAAGGGCTCATTCACACAACCGTATTTTTGAGTCCACATTATTTAAATGGTGCACCAAAAGATGCAGACAGCCCCGCAAAAAAAGATAGGTCATGTCCTATTCGTCTCTGTTTTTGACAAAACTAGGCATTTCTATTATAGGACTGGCCGTTCCGTAAAATGCGGAATATGCATGGCCGATATCCGCAATTTGCGGACAGCAAGAAAGGATACATTCGTCTGAATGAGCCCTATACACAGCATTATTAGGAATAGTGTAAGACACAGGTACTCTTATCAGCTGAATAATAAATAATATTGAAGCTCATTTACTGTGCAACACATTTTAGAAAACTTTGAATGTTAGACTAATTTCTGGCTTCTTATATTTAGTCTACAATCAATCCTTTTCAAAACTATATAATTTCCCTGAAAGTATTTTTGGCACTGGAGAAAGGCTTTCTTTAAACGGGTTGTCTGGCCTTTTAATACTAATGACCTGTCCTCAGGAAAGGTCATCAATATCAGATCGGCGGGGGTCCGACACCCAGCACCCCCACTGATCAGCTGTATGAGGATACGGCGTGCACAATGCACATGGGCCATCTCCTGTCTCTCTTCCTGCTCTCTGCTGCTGTCTATGGCAAAGCAGGAAGAGAGACGGCACGTGTGCACTACGCGCACCATCTCCTCAGATAGCTGATTGGCGGGGATGCTGGGTGTTGGAACCCCGCCGATCTGATATTGATGACCTATCCTGAGGATAAGTCATCAATATTAAAAGCCTGGACAACTCCTTTAAGACAGAGAATTCAGGCTTCAATAAAGTGAGCAGAATAACTTACTCATTTTTAACAAATGCATGCTTGTTGATGGCCTCCACCACATCTTTAAAGGGAATTTTTGAGGTAAGAGTGTATCCATGGTGCACAACGGGCTCTCCTTCTGGACCATCCCAACAGTCAACTGTAAAAAAAAAATGAGATTAGGGACATGTTAGAAGAAGAAGCAAGCACATCAATACCAGTTCAGCTGTAACAAAAGAGACACAAAAGAGGCTGTGGTGCACAGTGGGACAGATTTACTAACCCAAATTCACCAGAATTCTGTCTCAAAGTAAACCAAAATACTGGGGCACATGGCGTACGCTATTAATAATGTGTAGAAAGGGGGGCATGGCTAAGTAGGCAAGTACAGTGGTCCCTCAGGTTACAATACTAATTGGTTCCAGGATGACCACTGTATGTTGAAACCATTGTAACTTGAGTAATCGGTTCCACAGCCCCAAAATGTCATCCAAGATAAGATAAAATGAAGAAAAATAAGTAGATAACTAAGACAGATAAAACAATTACTTATATATAACAGTCAAAAATAGCTGCTAACTAGTAAATAATACAACCTTGATGGGTTGGATCTGAGTCTGAGACATTGTACGTAGAGTCTAGTTTTAACTTATGATGGCTCAGAAAGGAACATTGTAAGTTGAAAATATTGTATCCTGAGGCCACTGTATCTTGAGGGATCACTGTATTTATTAAAATACTAGTCTAAAGTAAGCCAGCCCTGAGGTGGCGTAAGCAGCTTAAAAAAAACTGCAGAACATACTAGTAACTGCAAAGCGTGAGCGACACTCTTTCAGAGTCAATAAAATCAAAGGCTCGCAAGTAAAATTAGTATATTACGATCTATCACAACTCACAGGCCAGATAAGCAGCAGCTGCATAGAGAAACATCAATAAATGTCAAATAATTAGACAAAAACTATACATCTAATGTACGATATCTCCATTGTGTGCACCTGGTGTGTATGCCAGGAAAATCATCCCGGATATACATCTAATGTACAGTATACATCTAATGTACGGTATCTCCATTGTGTGCACCTGGTGTGTATGCCAGGAAAATCATCCCGGATATACATCTAATGTACAGTATACATCTAATGTACGGTATCTCCATTGTGTGCACCTGGTGTGTATGCCAGGAAAATCATCCCGGATATACATCTAATGTACAGTATACATCTAATGTACGGTATCTCCATTGTGTGCACCTGGTGTGTATGCCAGGAAAATCATCCTGGATATACATCTAATGTACAGTATACATCTAATGTACGGTATCTCCATTGTGTGCACCTGGTGTGTATGCCAGGAAAATCATCCTGGATATACATCTAATGTACAGTATACATCTAATGTACGGTATCTCCATTGTGTGCACCTGGTGTGTATGCCAGGAAAATCATCCTGGATATACATCTAATGTACAGTATACATCTAATGTACGGTATCTCCATTGTGTGCACCTGGTGTGTATGCCAGGAAAAGCATCCCGGATATACATCTAATGTACAGTATACATCTACAGTATGCCAGTATGTGTGTATGCCAGGAAAATCATCCCGGATATACATCTAATGTACGGTATCTCCACTGTGTGCACCTGGTGAGTATGCCAGGAAAATCTCCTAACTGTATATGCTGGCTGCATCTATAGAAATCTATGGATTGAGTGGGGGAAGGGGGAATGAAAGGTGGAATCTGATTGGTTGTTATGGACAATACATCCAGTTCTACTTTACACCAGTTTGATAAATCTCCCCCATAGTCTATAAGATTAACGCATGGGGACTGTGAAGGCCAGGGAAGCAAAAAGTAAAAAACTGTCGCTGTCATGATCTCAGAACCAATCCATGACTATATGTGGCATAGTGCGTTGTCCTTCTGCCATAGGGTAAACAGCTGCCATGAAGGAACGAATACTAAATACCTTTTAATAAAAATCGGCTGCCATGGAAGATATGACTTGGTCAGCTGAATCTAATGCTGTTGATCCCACCTCACTTTGTAGACGGATTGCAGAGAAAGCAGTGTTTTAATAATATGTAAATGTGTCCCTAGGTGCAACGAGGGTGTGGCTCTTGCACCCAGTGGCTCTGCTCGCTCTCCTACAGGCTGCACCCCACCACTTTGACTGAAATGACCAGGAAGCAAAGACGTAATCACTAGAGATGAGCGAGCAGTGCTCGTTACGAGCACTGTAACGCTCGGGTCCCATGTGCAATGCCTGCAGGCATTGCGGATCCGTCCTCATCTGCATGTAAGTCAATGAGGACGGATCGTTTGGTATGACACTCATACCAAACGGTTCCGTCCTCACCCGTCTTAAAGTCAGTGGGGACGGAACCATTTGGTATGAGTGTCATACCAAACGATCCGTCCTCATTGACTTACATGCAGATGAGGACGGATCTGCAATGCCTGCGGGCATTTCACATGGGACCCGAGCGTTACAGTGCTCGTAACGAGCACTGCTCGCTCATCTCTAGTAATCACACTTAGCCTCAAAGTCTCATATCTGTGCCGTCACGTCAGTGTTTGGCGCAGTACAGTACAGCACAGAAGTGCCCCGACCAATGGATTCTGCACTGTGTCTGTACTGTTCAAGAGGAACAATTCAAATTCTGACAGATTCAATTTGAGGCTTTAGTCCATTGTTCACATTAGGCATCTGGCAATCCCCAGATGTTTCTAGAAAAATATTAGAGGCTACTCAAAGCTGAACTAGTAATTTTTAATAAGTGTATAATATTATGGATGGATATTAGTGGATAATAAAAGTGTATAATAGTGGACATTTTTGGCTAATATATTAACAATTGTACAAACTGATTGCTCTACATTTGTTAATTGCACTATGAATTACTCATTCCTTGTTATCACTAAAAAATCTTAATAACTGCTAAGTGCCCTGTTTTATTACACAGAGATTATTTCCTGCACACAAAATCTGTATGACTGCAGCCAAACAGAACAACAAGGCATAATTACACCATTAACAGGATTCATTAGTAAAACCAGATAAGCAACTGATAAAGCAATTAACCCGTCTGCTGATGCAAGCCAGGCAAAGAACGCTATAGAAGACGTGTAAGGCCTCTTTCACACTAGCGGCAGCACGGATCTGGCAAGTGAAGGGTGCCGCCGGATCTGTGCTGCCGCAGGGACATGTGGGGGGCCGGAACCGCGCTCCGGCCCCACATATGTCACACAGTACATACACACACACAGAAATATACACATACAAATACACATACATACTTACATGCTCCCGGCAGGTCTCCACAGCGCAGGAGGAGCAGGACGGCGCACACATAGGACAATTCCCCACAGCGCCCTCTGCTGGGCGCCGGGTGGAATCGTCCTATGTGTGCGCCGTCCTGCTCCTGCTCCTCCTGCGCTGTGGAGACCTGCCAGGAGCATGTAAGTATGTATGTGTATTTGTATGTGTATGTGTGTATGTATGTATGTGTGCAGGTGATGGATCCGTCATGAACTCCATTGAAAGTCAATGGAGGACGGATCCGCTCACCATTGTGTCACACCAAACGGATCCGTCCCCATTGACTTTCATTGGGGGTCATGACGGATCCGTCTTGGTGCGGATGCCTGGACTGCGGTTTGCTCTCCGGTCTGAAGACGGAACTGAATGCTTTCAGGAGCATTCAGTTGTCTTCAGTTCAGTTTTGCCCCCATTGACAATGAATGGGGACAAAACTGAAGCGTTTTATTCCGGTATTGAGCCCCTATGACGGAACTCAATACCGGAATTATAAAACGCTAGTGTGAAAGTAGCCTAACAATAAGATAAAATTATGTATTGGATTTGACTGTCATACACACTAGTTATATGATGGCAGCAGATCCCACAGATATTATGTGGCTCTACCAAGAAATATCTGATGTCTACACCCACCTCAGTGCTATGGGGAGGCTGACAGACAGCACTTAACTTAGCTTAAAGAGAATGATCTGCCTATACTTTTTATTTTCTTCCAGTTAAAGAGAACCTGTCACCACAAAATGCAATGAAATCTAAAAGCACCATGTTATAGAGCGGAAGAAGCCGAGTAGATTCGGACTCCTATTTTAAAATATTTTTAATTAAGCAGATAGGACGGGCTAGACAAACTTTTCCTCCACAAAGCCAATATATTTTAATGCTGCACGGAAACAGCATTTCAAATGAAGTTTTTGAACGAATCGACTTCAATGTCAAATTACTGGATAACCCCTTTAAAAGTGTCAAATTCTCATGACACTTCCCTTTAAAGGGGTTGTCCAAGTTATATTTATTGATGACCTCTCCTCAGGATAGGTCATCAATATCAGATTGGCGGGGGTCTGATACTCGGCACCCCCGCCGATCAGCTGTTTGAAGAGGAGGCGCGCGCCCTGCCTCCTCTTGTTTGCCTCATCGCCGTCATCAGTAGCGGTGAGCAGATGTAATTACACCTAACCATCCCATTCATTTCAATGGGACAGCTCATTCCCATAGACTTGTATAGGAGTGATCCGTCCCATTGAAATGAATGGGGTGACTTGGGTGTAATTACACCTACTCACGTTACGGCGAGCAGGCAAACAATGAAGAGGAGGCAGCTGATCGGTGGGGGTGCCGGGACCCCCGCGATCTGATATTGATTAACTATCCTGAAGATAGGTCATCAATAAATAAAACTTGGACAACCCCTTTAAGGCCTTTTTACACTGGCTGATGACTGGCCATAGAAACATCTGTCCCATATAAACATGCCCAGCAATGCTGACAAACGAGCAAATTCCTGTGTGCCGCTAATTTAATCTTTTATGCAGGCATTTTTGTGTAAACAGAGGCTGTAATGCCAACAATATGCAAACTGAATGGAACGAATGATCGTAATAATAATCATTCATCCCAATACAATATTGCTTCATTTAAATGTGCTAAACAAGAGTCAGTCGACATGCGATATCACCAATTGGCGCTCATTTACATGCAGATTATCTGACCAGGTAAATAGGCCTTTAGAGATCCCATAGAGTGGGACAGAATCAAATCCAACTCAACTGATCTATTTTACACAATGGCAGATGCCTCCAAAATAACAATATCATGTACCTGGGTACTGTGTCACTGACCTACCTTCTATACATCGGCAGCCATCTTGTAACACCCAAGCATACATATCCACCTTTGACTGAGATAGAAGTTGGTCCCCAGTTAAATACGTATTATGAGATGATGCAATGTAATAGTTGGATAAAGGCTGCTCCATATCCTGGTAAATTTCACTATGCAAAGGGTTAAATATATCGCCTGCAGGGCTTCTCATGAAACTGGTAAAACCTTTAGGGAAAAATAAAACAAAGCATTGTGATTTCCTTGGGTTATAATTATAATATCTGTATTATAAACATGCTGGTAAAGTAACATTGAGCTTGAGTACATTGTGTGACAAATGAAAGAATGCACCTCCACAAAACATGGCACAGTTGGCAGCTATTTGTAGTACTCCGTACGGACTTCATATGAAGCATTATGTAGAGCATACCATGTATACCTCATGCTAACATAGCCATAAACATCTGAAAACAAGGTGTGCATATAAAAGGACTTCGGTGTTCTTGAAGGTTGCAAAAGATCCCTTTAGATTTCAGTGACTTTATTAACCATCTATTCCACAGCTTTAATATTCAGTATGGTAACAGCTTTTATTTTTTTTTATATATATGGTCCAGCGGTCACATACTGTTCAGGCATATGTGACCAATGAGACTAGTGACTGGCTGCAGCAATCTTATGAACAATGACCGACACACAACCACTGAAAGCCCATCGGGGATAGGACAGTAGGACATTTAAAAGGTGAGTAAGGTTTTTAGTCTATTTGACACAGCTTCCTGCTCTGCGTCAAAGTCTTAAAAAATCTTGGAAAATCTCAGCATATTATAGAGCAGGAGGAGCTGAGCAGGCTGATATATAGTTTTGTGTAAAAAGAATCAGCAAAACTTGTAATTTATACATTTGAATCACTGCTTTTTCTGACTTCAGTTGTACACAGCAGGAAGAGAAGGACCGGCACTCGCTAGGTAGATGCAATTTCTGTATTTATTGTCTCAAAGAAGTATACAGATGTGACGCGTTTCGGCTCTAATGTGTGTTTGAAAAAGGCTCACAGAGCCGAAACGCGTCACATCTGTATACTTCTTTGTGACAATAAATACAGAAATTGCATCTACCTAGCGAGTGCCGGTCCTTCTCTTCCTGCTCATATATGGGACGCCGACCGACGTGCACCATGCTATCTGATATAACGGAGTGCCGCCTGATTTCTTGTGGAATTTCAATTGTACACAGGGGAGGTGTTATCATTGATTGATAGCATTCTCTGTGTAAGTGTGTATACATAGATGGCTGTCAGTCACTGATGCCTGTACACAGAGAGGTGTTATCAGTGATTAATAGCATTCTCCGTGTAAGTGTGTATATATAGATAGCTGTCAGTCACTGATAATTGTACATGGGGAGGTGTTATCAGTGATTGATAGCATTCTCTGTGTAAGTGTGTATACAGAGATAGCTGTCAGTCACTGACAGTTGTACATGGGAGGTGTTATCAGTGATTAATAGCATTCTCTGTGTAAGTGTGTATACAGAGATAGCTGTCAGTCACTGATGGTTGTACACGGAGAGGTGTTATCAGTGATTGATAGCATTCTCTGTGTAAGTGTGTATACATAGATACCTGTCAGTCACTGATGGTTGTATACAGGGGAGGTGTTATCAGTGATTGATAGCATTCTTTGTGTAAGTGTATATACATAGATAGCTGTCAGTCACTGATGGTTGTACATGGGGAGGTGTTATCAGTGATTGATAGTATTATCTGTGTAAGTGTGTATACAGAGATAGCTGTCAGTCACTGATGGTTGTACATGGGGAGCTGTTATCAGTGATTGATAGCATTCTTTGTGTAAGTGTATATACATAGATAGCTGTCAGTCACTGATGGTTGTACATGGGGAGCTGTTATCAGTGATTGATAGCATTCTTTGTGTAAGTGTGTATACATAGATAGCTGTCAGTCACTGATGGCTGTACATGGGGAGCTGTTATCAGTGATTGATAGCATTCTTTGTGTAAGTGTGTATACATAGATAGCTGTCAGTCACTGATGGCTGTACATGGGGAGCTGTTATCAGTGATTGATAGCATTCTTTAAGTAAGTGTGTATACATAGATAGCGGTCAGTCACTGATGGCTGTACATGGGGAGCTGTTATCAGTGATTGATAGTATTGTCTGAATGAATACATACAGTACATTACCATAATATAAAATAAGTTATGTAGTTGTATATCTGGGCATATTCGATATGTCTCCATGAAAGCTACTTAAAGCTGGAGTATGCAAAGCAGCTTATAGTAAATTACTTTGTACATAAGGCAAATCATCGAAAGCAATTCAACAGCATGCAATGCAAAACTGATAGATCAAAGCTAAAGCGGCAAGAAAACTATAATATAAAAGTGTAAAATTCAACATATGGATGTCGTTGAAATAATATATGGGGATGAAGGGTTAATCTAGATTTAAGACAGGCTCCTAGTACAGCTTAGAAGGGTTGGGATTAACACGTATTTTGAGCTTGAGGTTGTATAAGGACAAGGGATGTTTAGAGTAAATTCACACACAGCAGATTTGTTCCAGAAATTTCTGCTACTGCCCCATTTATCTGAATGCGGTATGCAGAAAGCCATGCACATGCTGCAGAAACAACCCCAATCAACAGCATGGAACAAATTTTCAGTCACAAAAATTTCAGCAACTGTCACATATGAATATACCCAAAACACACCATTTCCTTAAGTAACCTCAACAGATGTCTTATACCTTTATGTTTCCTCTGTTTTCTTGAAGGGTCCCCATTGAAGGTGCCGTCCATTTTTCCTATATTGATGATTTATCCTCAGGATGGTCATCAATATGAAATTGGCGGGGGTCTAAAATCCAGACACCCCTGCCGATTCACTACTTGAAGAGACTGTGTAACAACATCTGCTCCATCCCAATGGCCTTCAAACGGTTGATCGACGGGGGAGCCAGGGGTCAGTCCTAAGGATAGGTCATCAATATGGCAAAAGTGGACAACCCCTTTAATGGCTTAATGCTTGAATTGATGAGACCAGGGAGTTATTTTAAAAAGTCCAGCATCAACAAAATATTTGATATATTTCAATACTATGGTGCGATAAGTAAGTCCAATACCCAGTATGTAAACTTTCAGGAAGGAGGAAAGAACGCTCATATTGTCTGCTGCAGAGCAGAATGGAGAGCTATTTGACCTATTTTTTATTTTTGTGCTGATGGATACAGCTGAGAATGTTAAATAAAGTTAGTTTCAAAATTAACGTACCATCTGTGACCTTGTTTTTACAACCTTAGGGCTTCTGCAACTACTGTAGCATTCAAAGAAAATAAGACAATCATGTCCAATTCATTAGTTAATAAAAAGTCCCAGAACATGCAGTGGTTGAAAAGAAGCCTCGCTCTCTGCACGCAATATCCATTGTGCCCAGGCCGCGTAGTCTGCCCAGCTTTACTAACAAATCGGAATTATGGGCACAACCTAGAGGTCAGAGAAGCAGAATGTTGAACCAGGCTACCTGAACAACAGCCATACCTATTACTAATATACTGAATGAGCTCAGTGTGGAGACTTACTGGAAGTGCTCCATGATATGCCTCATGGGAAAATAACATGCAAAGGGGTATCTCCCAAGGAACTATTTCAGTAGCGTCATCTTGTAGAAGTGGCTCCCTAGGAGTCAAAATCTGACATTTCAACAAGCCTTGGACTATGACCAGAGAAAATACCAGATATCCATCTGTAGATAGCTGTTTTGAGGTCCTTGCTCGTCATCAGTACAGAGTAGGATTCTGGCTGGCCGGGTCATATTCCAAGGCTTGTTAAAAAGTCAGATTTTTGACTCAAAGGGAGCCTCTTCCACAAGGTGGCACTAGTGAGATGGTTCTCTTTCCTTGGGAGATACCTCTGCTTATTTTATTCCCACAGAGCACTGCCAATAGGTCTCCATACCATGGGGCACGTCCAGTAAGTCTCCATACAGGACTGGTCTCTTTAAGGAGAGTCAGCACCCTGCTTAAGCTGCATCCAAGGCATCGCACCCAGCCAACCAGAATACTACTTTGTACTGATGAGGGGCACACACCCCGAAACAACTGTCTACGGATGGGTATCTGGATGTACATTTTCCCTTGTCATGTTCCAAGGCTTGTTAGAAAGTCGGATTTTGACTCATAGGGAGCCACTTCTACAAGACCACAGTAGGAGATGGTTCTCTTTACTTGGAGGATACCTCATTGCATACTGAATCAGCAAAGGGCTTGCCAAGAATTAGATAAGGTCTCCTTTTTTAACCAGAATCAGCCCTGCTCCCATCCATGGGCTGTGTCTGGTATTGTAAGTCAGCCTCATTCACGTTATGGGAATACAAAATTTTATTTTTGCTTAAAAGCATATTTTCAATGGGAAAAAAAAGCGCATTTACTTTTTATTTGAATTTTTTTATTTAACAAACATTTTGTTTTTACTTTTTTTTTAACCACTCAATAGTCCCACAAGGGGACTATAAAAGGCAGTATTTAGATTGCTTTTAAAATAATCCCTATAGTGCACTGCATTATAATGTCAGTGCTACACTGACATTGACCAGCAGGCTGTGCCAGAGAGGTACCCTGCAATTGCCTTTGCGGGGTGCCGATGAGAGTCCGCTCCCTCGGTCACAGCTTACATGCGGGGGTGCTATTGCCCACGGCATGTCAGGAGTTAAGCAGCCCAGATCGGCACTCCTGCTGGTCCAGGCTGTTAGAGCAGGAGTGCGGCTCTCAAGTTTTCCCATACCATATTACTAGATAAAAACAGCAGCAAATCCAAATGAAATAAAAACCACTATTCACTTCTTCAATTCCTCACAAATTCAGTGCCGATGCTCCAGTCGTCTGGCCCCAATTAGGCAGCACAATAGCTGCAGCCAATCAGTGGCTTTAGTGGTCACGTGCCGTTCTACTGCCGGCACTGCTCAGCAAAGAGAGCCATGATGCAAACTGTACTGCACATGATCACAGAAGTCACTGATTGGCTGCAGCGGTCACGTACTGCCTGCTTGTAAATAAAAGACCGGGGAGGACTGCTAGAGCACTGGATCCGACAGGGGACTGAAGAGATGAGAGGGAATTAGTTTTTTTTTAGACACTGAATAACCCCATTAACACGCCTGGTGTGCACTTAAAAGCAGAATGGATGTAGATGAAGACATTCACACCATCTAAATATAGTTCTGTAGGAGTAGCCTTTACAAATACCAGTACGAAGCATGACTGCAACGTAAAGGGAATGTGTCGCTTATAATTTTTTTTTCTGCAAGTTAAAACCAGATAGTGACACATATCAATATTTTCTACTCTGTTTTTATTTTCTGATTGTAGTTTAATTCTATTCTCTGAACATGATTATGGGGGCGGCCATCTTGCCGGAGCTGTTTTTAACAGCATTCAGGGCCATAGACACAATAGACTGCAGGAGGCTCAATGACTTCTATGGGAGAGTTTTCTAGGCATGTTCTGTGACTTGCGCAGAGGTCAGGAGGGAATAGATAAGCTGTGATATCACCTATTGTAAATGGTGGAGTCTGTGTTATATACATATATAGGTGATATCTGTAATTGTGATCCTGCCTGTATATAATAAGCAGATAATTGTGTCAGCCGTACAGAAGTGACGCCTGTTATTAGGCCTAGTAACCAGTGTGAAGACTGCAGGATTTTATTAAATGATTTAATAATATGTTTAACATAAAAAAAACTACTTATAGGTAATTTTCTGATGACACACTCCCTTTAAGGAGGATAAGAAGAGTGAGCCAAATTGGTCTCAAGAATGAATTATTCAATACTTGAGAAGAGGTCAGGGGTGTAAGCTACAGCACCTCTTGTCAAAAGCTTATCTCCCCTGAGTACAAACAGATGAGAAGTGTTAAAATCCAACTCCTCCGACGTTTGCATTGGTGGAAAGTCGGGACTCCCCCATACACATTACATAGTACCCAGGCTGGCTGAAAACAGATGATTTAAAGAGAGGAAGATTTGGATGGCTATATAGTTCCTCTCCTTCGGCCAATATGAGAATGTAGTCTTACATAGTGGACATTCAGAAGAGAAGGAATCCTCATATTTGGATAAGCATTTTATTGTAATTATTCATATATTCATATAAGAACAGTAATACAGGTCAAGAAGATGTAACCCTACCTTCTATTCCCAGCACATTTTGCTCCTTGTTTTCTTCCGAAACTTCAAACTTCTGTATAATGTCAAGGCAGTATTCTGTTGTCACATTATTCATCTGTTGAGAGAAATGACAGCATTGTTGTGAGTTGTTCTCATCTACGGTACACTGAGTGTTAATTCAGTGGAAAGTCTGGACCCAGGGCTATGGCAGAAATCCCTTTGATAAAGCTTGAGATTCAGTGAACCGTTAATAAACTGTCAGCACTAAAGTCATAAATATTGAATTTTAGGAGCGCTCCAAAGGATCCTATGGCTCAGCTTCAAAGGACACAAAGGACCAGATAACGTGGAGCTTCAGACAGATAAGTCTGTAGACCATGATCAACAAAAGAATCTCATCGAAAATAATATTATACTGGGAGTAATTTTGACCCTGATAAAAAAAAAAAGTGTGCCAGTATATGGAGGCCAACCAGTAAAAGTCTCAAGATGGAGTTAACCCAGGGAGAGGAGAGGTTGTCCAGAATTTTCAATTGAAGGTCAGGACAGGCCAACAATGTATGGTCAGCGCAATGATTACTTATTATGCAGGCACAGTGTCTGGTGCTGCAGTTGAATGAAGCCAAGTGGAGACCACCACTCTTCATAAATTGGACATGCCCTTTTAGAAAAATCCCAGAAAACTCTTAAACGTGAATATGGCTGGGCAGTTTGTAGACTAGGACACAAGGGTCTCATTTATAATTTTCACACTTTAGATATCCCACAATGTGGATGAAGCAGTGATGTGGCGCACCAGACATCACAGGAACAAAAACGTCTGAGATTCAAACGTATCAAATTATTCAACATTGTGATGAATAATCGTCATTTTATTGACGCTACTACTACTTTTTCCCCAAGGTGAACCTACCCTCTGCACCCTGTGTGGCTGGACAGTTTTTCATTTCTATCAGATTCCATTACCTGTAAGATTAGCCATTTTAGGCTGGGTTTACACGTGACTCAACAGCTGCGGAAGTTCATACAGGAAATCTGCAGAGTGGTACAGTATGAATCAAGTCAAGCCAACACTACCTGTATGATGTCTCATGCAGGGACCCAGTCCAGTCCGCAAACAATCCAGGAAAAAAAAAGGAAAAGATGTCCAGCACTGAGATGAAAATAAAATCCTTAATCTTCATTTGGCTTCATGTAAAAAAAAAAAAAAAAAACCTCCACATGGAAAGAGGTAATGTTTTCAGCTTTCCAGGTGGAGATGTATTTTTTACACAAAGCCAAATAAAGATTGAAGATGTTATTTCATCTCCGTGCCGGATATTTTTTCCTTTTCCCCCAGAGTTCTCATGCACACAACTGTATCCCAAAATACGGATCCCTATAATACGGATGACTTCCATGTGCATTCCATATTTTGCGGAACAGAACAGCTGGCCCCTTGTCCGTAATGCGGACAATAATAGGACATGTTCTATTTCTTTGTGTAACGGAAATACAGAAACGGAATGCACACGGAGTAACTTTAGTTTTTTTAGCGGACCGACTGAAATGAATGGTTCCGCATAAAGTCTGCAAAAAAAAAAAAAAAAAGGGGATGGACACGGAAAGAAAATATGTTTGTGTGCACGAGCCCTTATATAGTACCAGCAAAGTGGAGGAGATTTTTAAAAATCTCATCCACATGCTGAGTGCAAAAACCAAAGAGTAAAATTGACCTCTGCAATTGAAAGAGTGAAGTCCACTGGCTTTTCCATGGTAAAAACCGCATATAGTACATTCATTTTTTGTTACGGTTTTGGTGTGGGAGGTGCAGAAGAACTGCCGCAGAAACCCCTGCAGAATGTTCTGATACAATTGCCGGTACATGTGGATG